>JANFAE010000143.1:0-226812 GCA_024613145.1 Pisolithus marmoratus
AAGTAGTTTGTAACTGAATGTCACTGAAGGGGGCCCATTGAATGATTCCACGGCACGTCTAGGTGGTTGATGTTGCACTGTCATGAAGCCTTGTGCTGTCTCTCCAGAAGCAAAAAGGTTTCACGGACACTGCTCTCCACATTCGGATGGTTCTGCCTGGAATATATGTTCCGAAGCGATCTACGAAACTTTAACTCGAGTGGACTAGGCTGAAAGCATGATATTCACCTTGAATCCCTCACGAACTTGTACTGACTCTTCCTGCTCAGTTGTCCTCTGCACGACACACTTGATGATTCGATCACCTTCGTCGTCTTCATCGATACCATCTGTCTTCATCCTCGTCACCTTCATCAACCTCGTTCCACACCATCCTTCGAGCATGGTCTGGAGACACCAATGCGACAATTTGATCACACATTCGTGTGAGGTACCTGCACAAAACGTTAATACTTGAGGGCACTGAAGGAAGTATGGCTACCTCATAAACGTTACCCGATTACGGCGAACTTGTGATGGTGCTGAGTCATCCCATGTATTTTGCTCAGGCCAGTGGATAACATATATTTTCTCAGACCCCTTAGGTTCGTCAGTAGTCGTTCGAAGGATGTATAATCCCGAGCGAAGTGTCAGATGGGCTTCGGTAGCGCGCGGTTCAGATAATAGGTGAGTAGCCCTACAAGATGGAATCTGTCGTCAAGTGCCGCTAGCAACAACCAAGATCAAGTACAACTTACATAGTATCATCGGCCACGCGAAGCTTCAGGAGGAAACGGACTATCTCTTCCTTACTGCCGTAAATACCTACAGGCTTGATGGTGGATTGATCCAACATTTTGAAATTTACTTTCGTCATAGATGCATAGGCACCTGGACTAATAGTATTGATGAATTCTTTTAGCGAGTTTGAGATATGATGATCTTATCCAACTTGAGAAGATATGAGCGCAAGCCTCCAAGTTATTGCAAGCAAAAGCATACCGAGCCCACCGCTGCCTTGTTCGGTTAACTAGATCAAGGATCCTATACAATCCTGGAATGGACCGTGCGAGATCTTGACTGTCGAATGGGTCCACAGGCGGGTCTCGGCATCCATCTGGTGGACACCTCAACCACAATAGATGAAAAAGAAGAAGGTTGACACACCTCATAGACCTTCACTGAGTTAGTGGGAGTGTCCGAGCGCACTGACTGGTATGAACTTTCACTGGAGGCATCTTCTACATCGTCGAGAGTGTTCTGATTGGGACCCGTTGCTGTAGGTATCGGCGTTTGCAATTGATGGCTACCATCACCTGAAACGTCAGAGACGTGGTTATCTAGTTCAGTGGAAGGTAGGTGGGGATAGTGGTTGGACGGAGGTGTATCGATTTCTGAACTGGAATCAGACCACTCTCCGTCCAACTCGATATCTAGAGGCAAGTCAGCGACGCACGGCCGCTGGACCAAGACCACAATACCATCGGCTCTTCCTCTCTCTTTTTCCAGAGCCTCTTGAACGTTATCGTCAACGTTGCTAAATGTGTTGGGTGGCCTGAACGAACTGTCCATAGTGGCAGAAAGGTGGGGAGAAGACTCGAGGACAGCGTCAAAATTCATTGAGGACTCCCTCAGTTTAAAGAGGAAGGGTAAGATAAGGTTCGATATCAAAAAACATGCAGCACAGAATAAGACCTAATTCAGCGACGCAGATCCATCCTGCGGAGCCCCGTGAACTCGGAGAGAAGTACGGCCTCAAAACCAGAAACCTAGGATAAACAAGAAACCAAGGGAGCTGGGAGCGGGGAAGGATGTTCAGAGCCCAAGTTCGATTAGGATACGAAATGAAACCTCTTTCCAAATGTTTACTTGTGATTCCTCGCTATCGAACATCATCTAACGGGACGAAAACCAGCGCCGCTTACTAATCAGGACGACCGAATCAAGCGCCAGTGGTGCAGCATCGTCTGATCCCATTTATCCCCATCAAATACTCACCTCACACGTTGTTGTGGTCACAGAGAAACAAGATGTATGTATAGCAACTTGGAAGTCGAAGCCGAGGCACCACGCGGTGTACGCCGCGCTGGCACTAGGAAGTTCCAATGCAGCTTACGACGTATCTATCTACTACATGCAACGCTACAGGCAACGATGTTACCGTCACTGTATAGCGGGGGTAGTGGTCCGTCAGCATGGGCATTACTGCTGGAAGTGGTGGTAGTGATCGACACGAGTAGCGGCCGTTGTAGTCCTCGTGCTGGTACAACTGGGTGTATCTCATCCTACTGAGCTGCAGGGTACTTGGGAACGCTGTGTCGTGGAGAACACTAGTTATCAAGATTGGCACCTGGTTATTAGTCCCTCCAGGCAAACCAGAGACTCGAGAGAAGACAGTCGTTCCCTCAGCTGGTCACGGTAGATGGACAGCCATTCACCACGATCTCGTCATGAAAAAGTAATGGATTCTCGTGGACGACTGAGTCCAGGGAGATCACTGAGAACGGCTGCATTGAACAAGCGAGGGTGTCCGCGGAGACGGATAGCCGTTCCATGACCAATCTCATCGTAGTTTTCAGCACAACGGTCGATGCCAATGTGGTTTCCTTTCTCCCTTCCTTCATCAGACAGTTCTGGTATTGATATTGCGACATACCATCGTGAGTTGACTGCCTTCGAGCGCCACGGAATCTTTGCGTGAAGTTGCGGGCAGAACAACTCGACGGTCTGCCGGTAATTTTATTGCTTGTGGGGTCCTGTATGTGGCTCTAGGTTGTTCGGACCTCTTCTCTACCAAGCGCTGGACTGTTCACAATGGATTAGCAACCAATTTCCGCTCGTAATCATGAGCTGACGGTGCCGTATATCAACGTCTTCTCCCTACTTTTTCACGTGCGTGGATCAGATCATATCAATAAACTCCACCTTCGTCCAGGTTTCAAGCTTCAACTCCGAACAATTGTCTATGTTGGTTCCCCCGCGCCGTTATACGCCCTCTTCATGGTGTGTAATCGATCTTCGGCGCTGTGTTGAGTTAGCTTCCCTACAGCATGTACTAATTGTGATTACGTGCCCCACAAAATACTTAAATAGAGTAGAGTGAGGGGTGCCAAGGTTTCAATCCTTCTTTGCACAACACCATGGATGGCTCATTCATGGGCGCTTTTCATGACAGTGATAGCGAAGAAATACATGTGTATAGCCCTCCAGACAAAGGAAAGCATAAGGCGGATGGTGTGTAAATACTGTAGTGGCCGGCGCTATTGCTCACCGCTTGTTTCACAGAGTCTTTCTACGACAACATGTCTGCTGGCGAATCCAACGACTGTAGACCCGTAACCGGTCGCGGTGGTCACAACCTTTCTTCTCATACCTTTATAGACCGGGGTGGTCCGGGGATCTCTGAGTCGACCACACCGGTGGCCGTCTGCGCCACACACAAGCGCCCTGTGGTCAATGCCCCATCGACTGACGACGATTCATTCTACGAGAGCTTATACGAGTCAGCACTCGATCTAGATGAGTCCAGAGCAGCGATGGACGACGTGAGTGGGTTTCTGCTATCGACGAATGAGCATTAACATCTCCCTACTAAGATGGATGCCGGTGCTCCCCATACACTTGACCACCCTGATCTGGCCTCCTCTGTCAAAGGATTGTACAGGATCCTTGATCTGATTACCGAACAAGGCAGCGGCGGGCTAGGTAACGATTTTGTTTCCTATTACCGACCCTAGCGCTTACACTTTCCCCCAGTCGACAAGATTATTATCTCTCAAGATTCGTTGAAAGATTTCATCAATCTCGTTTGTCCCGGCGCGTATGCGTCCATGACAAAGGTCGATTTTAAAGCATTGGATCAATACATTGTGAAACCCGTAGGCATCTATGGAAGCAAAGAAGAGATCGTGCGATTCCTTTCAGAGCTTCGGGTCATTGACGACGCTTTGTATGTTGATTGTCCAATGCTGACTGGCGACTGTCCTTGATACTCTGCCTTTGTTAGGGCTGCACAACTACTTGCGGACCCAAACACTTGCGGACCGCCGAAGCCTATTCTTCGTTCAGGTCTATACCTTCTGCGGCCAACAGAACCGTATCGTCAAATAGAACAAATTTTTGTCGTATACTGGCCTCAGGAAAACACGTGGGATGACTCTGCACCCTCTCCAGTCCACCGCAACCGTGTGACCTTCATGAGGTTCGCGCAATTCGCAGAAGCATCTTTTTGTCCGTGTGCCTTACGATTCACAGATACCTCACAAAGATGTGTGACCAGGTCGTTGCATTAATTTCTTCTGCGCACGCGCAGACTATTGTCTGGAATGATGCGGGTGTGCGTGACGAGGAAGCCCGGGATGAAGATTACGAAGGAAGTAGGATCATTAACTGTGTCGTAGACAGGACGACGGAGCAGGAAGAATCTGTACAAGTACGAGAAGGCTTTAAGGTATTCGTTGTCGTACACCTTCAGACTCCGAGGCTCAAGGGTTTGTTGTGAAGGTTGCATCTAGGTACATCAATTGTGCAGGCTCAGCGCCAGGGGCACCCGCAGAGCAAGGCTTGACGAAACCATTTTTACTTTTGGGGGAGACTGCACAAGGTTTTATGACCATACAGTACCAGGCGGCTAAGCGCGTACCCAATATTTTCAGGTCACAGTCCTTCACGAATTTGCAACTAGAAGGTTACCTGTAAGCGTCCGTTCGATTGTGCAGCAGCGAATTTGACAGTACCCGTCCCCTACAGCGTGTCCGATCGTCTTTGCCTCAGTGAATCCTTGGATGATGAAGCATTGAATATACTAGTCTGTAACGGCTTGAAGAAGCGTTTTCCTGATGGGTGTGCCAAGTGGGAACATGACCTCAATGCCATTGGAGCTGAATGCAAGAGCATGGGGAAAGGTGAATTTGAAAGAGTGAAAGGTATTCTCGATGAAGAAGAAGACGACTTGACTGCAGCAATCCATAAAGCGGTCGTGGATGCAGCTCTGAAGTCATATCCGTACGTTATACGAATTCTGGGTTCCATTACGTTCATTCATTACCGACTCGCTAGCTTCCTCGAACGAGAATCGTTTCCCAATCCCAGAGCGCATCAAACGACTACGTCAGGTGAGGTTCAGAGCCTGCAAATGTGAAAAGTGTTATCTTACCATGTTTCAGTGTCCTTACAGGAACTTGTTGGCATTTATCCCCAAATGGATGAAATTATTCGACGAAATATCCGAGGGGTGGAAACAATATCTAGCTCCAAGTTTCGGGACATCAAGGATCGATTGTGCCTTTTGGTTGAGTTTGTTTCTTGCGGGGGCACACTCAGTGAAAGTCAGCTTCATGCGATTGCGAAAGCTGCCGCGAAGGGAGGACTTACAGAAGCTCCGAATGCCGTGAGAGATGCTTCTAAAACCTCAAGTACCTCCCATGCCACCAAGCTTTTTGATGACCGCTCTGAACTACTCATCTATAATCCAAGAGAAGACAAGGTTCCTATCATCGAACGTACTATTAACTATTTCAAATCGTGGATTGGAGAAGACAAACATGCCTTTACGGACCGTGTTCTCCGAGACGCTCTTCGCAAAGCGAACAACATCTCGGATAGCCGTTTCTTGAAGGAGATTGTCACCGCAGAAGTGATCCAGGCGGATTCGGAGTTGAGACATTTGGCTCACGAAGCAACTATGGAAGTGCAGCCGTCCTTGGCCATTGCGATACCCCGAATTGTGAAGAAACTTGTCGGGTTGCTCAGAAGCATTCAGGAAGACACGATAAGGGAAAGTATCAAAGCCGATACTGAAAACCTAGCGGAACAAAAGAAGCGCAACCTTAGATTGCAGTTCATTCGTCATGTCAATGATTCGATGACCCAAACTCAGCAACGGTAAGTTCTGAGGCGTCAAGTGACTACTTAGTTGACCGTCCGTTAGACACACCTTCTTCATCGAATCGGTCGCAGAGACCAAATCGCGCTACTCGTACCACCCCTCGTCACAATGGAAACTTTGGGGTGTTCGAGAGACCCAAGAGGATCCCATGACATGTTTTACGGTTCATACTATGAACCTCACAGAGCAAGACAAACAAGATTTACGGCTCAACGCATCTGTCACCCCATCTCCCTGTTTTCATGGGGAGCATAAATTCCGGCTAGCTCCGGGGTACACCGTTTTGTATGCGCCCTTCCATCTCTTCAAAGTCCTTTAAGACTTACCGATTCTTAGGCGTGCACAGCTTCTCGAGGGGGAGAAGCTACTGCTGATTGTTTCAGACCGCACCGGAAATTTGATGATATATCTCGATCGCCTTACTGCCATCGATGCGGCAATTGCACGAGGACACGGGAAAAGTCTGAATGGCGAGAAAATTGGACAAGATTTTGTCCTGGCGTTCGACGAGTCCAAGCGAATGCTGGGTATCATCTCATCTGACAAGGTGCGTGGGCTGTCGATTTTCGAGTACGTCGATGCGGCTCATACACGATCGTTAACCAATAGCTATTATTGCACATCTTCGTCCACGACGATACACGAGGTTTCCAAGCCCTGGCGAGTTCTATCAACCTGAACGCGTGGTACAACGAAGGGACATTCATCTGTCGTTCCTGCTTTGTTGACGGCGGTGAAGAGCTCCTGCTCGTAGACTCTCAAGCTCAGGCTAGGATATACTCCCTAATTACGATGCAATTTCGGTCAGTTGGATAGGGCGCTCTGTGTACTGGTACTGATATATCTGCACAGACCTGCGACGCTAAACCTCCACTACGTTCCGTCGAGCGTACGTTCCACGCCAGACGGGTCGTGTCTACTGGTTTCCTATGATCATAGTGCTGGCCGTTCACTGACTGCGTATCACTGGAGCTCTTTTGGATCGACAGAAGGCTTCGAGCTTAACATCCCTGGCCTTCCTGTTGACGAACCGTTCGTGGTCACATCGCTAATCTCTAGGGCGGCCGTTCACCTCCTGTGGCTCGACTTTACCGCTCGGCGATGTCAATCCTATGCTTTGCATATCACCCGTCGTGTTACCGAGTTCATGTTCCGAGAGAAGGTTAGCCGCAGCGAGCCTAAGCGTACGCGGAATGCAACAGCGCACAATTGCCTGGT
The DNA here is from genome assembly GCA_024613145.1 of Pisolithus marmoratus. NCBI lineage: Eukaryota > Fungi > Basidiomycota > Agaricomycetes > Boletales > Pisolithaceae > Pisolithus > Pisolithus marmoratus. The sequence continues at coordinate 7,085 of JANFAE010000143.1, forward strand.
AGATTGTTACTCGGAAGTCTGGACTCGTTTCCCAGTCCTTGCTGCCGTGCAACGGGAGACCATATCTTCTGCCAGCCTTAGGAGTCAGAGAAGTCTGGTGTTTATTACGGACCGTGACTTCCAGATGTTTGCGCAGCATTTCTCTGACATGATCTACACTTTCGAGCGCACGACTAAGAAGCCCACCGGGGATGTCCTCAAGTCTATACAAGTGTCTGCTGCGGTGTTTTCTATCTTTGTGCGGGAGCTATGCGGCAACGTGCCTTGGAATGTGTCGCAATACAGGGCAGGCGAATGGATTGTCGATTTCCTGTGTTTGATTCCAATTCACATCGCGTTAACGAAAGAGAATCGTTTTATCCCGCTCAAAGATGGGGTATATTCCACAGACTTAGAGAGATCACTTTTAGGCGCCGAAGTGAACCGTATCGTAGACAGTATCTCCTTCGGGTGGTACGAGTCGCTCTTCCAATCTTATATGGCAACCAAGGTAAACCACATTCAATGACGCCGGATCGTGCTTACAACCTGACAGCCCGTTCGAGTGGTATCGTCCATGGGAGAACAATCTGTTGGGAAGAGTTATGCTCTTAATCATCTCGTTGACACTTCATTTGCGGGGTCGGCGATGCGTACGACTGAGGGCGTCTGGATGTCTGTGACGCCAACAGAGAAGGAGCTCATCGTAGCCCTAGATTTCGAAGGTTGGCCGAATGGCGTTCATTTCTTGTACTTTTCTAGGACTCATCTCTTCCCAGGCGTCCACAGTATAGAACGGTCGGCTCAAGAAGATATGCTACTAGTACTTTTTAACACTGCAATCTCCAACCTGGTAAGCTTGTGCCTGCAGCGAAGAAAATACAGACGGGTGTGACATTGTTATTAGGTTCTTTTCCGCAACAATTTCGCACTCAGTCGTGACATTGCAGGGTTATTCCAGTCCTTCCAGTCTAGTGCTACTGTTCTAGACCCTGCGGCGAATCCGTCGCTCTTCCAATCGACTCTGGTTATCATTATCAAAGTGTGGCACGCTTGTAAAACCTGTATTTCAATACCTGATGATTAATTGTAGGATGTTGTGGAGGCCGATAGGACGGAAATAGGTAGAGAGTCAGTTCACTTTGTTCGTTATGGGAGTCTCTCGACTGACATGTTATCAGATTCACTCTGAAGTTCCAACAAATTGTGCAAGATGAGCAAGAAACGAACTTTATCACTCAACTTCATGCCGGACAACTCTCGATCATTCCCTGGTGCGCACCGAAAACGGACTTTTACCAGCGCGGTCTCATTCTACACAGGCCTGTCATTGAATCCAAGGAATTCTACAAACTATTTCCAACGTTGAAGCGGTATTTGGACCAGCAAGTCGTAACGCACCATGCTGCAGGCGAATTCCTTCACAAAGTGAAAACGTTGATGGCGAAGCTGAAGGTTCGGATAGCCACTTTCAATATGACTGCTTTTAATCAATAATGCATCAGGCCAATGACTGGGGGGCGATGTCGCGTGCGTTAGTGTGTGCACCCATGACTCAGCACTACTCACTTTCTTCCAGAGACAATGGCATCTCATCGAGCACAACTCTTATCGTCGTTACTTCCGAGCGCATTGACTTTTGGATGCCAAGAGGTCGATCCTGAACGAGAGCCGCTGAAGGTAGTCCCTACCCATTTCGGTCTTCCAAGATCTAATTGTGCTTAGAACCTTGACACCGATACACTTGTTGAGCGACCTGACACTGAATCGCACTTTTTGCTCACAGTTGGAATGGCCCCGCAATCAGAGGTCCGTGAGCAAGCGTTGGCAACCCTTCAGAGCTCCTGGGCACGTTATCGCGATCGTCAGCACATTTCCGACGCAGAGTGGGTGGAGGCCCTGTCCCAATACCTCGAAGAAATTGTCAATTTGCGAATCGACCATGTGCAAGAATGGCTTTCCCAGAATTTAGCACGTTTCCAGGCGGGCCACGCAAGCATCGAGGACCTCCGACGGAATTTCGAAGGCGCCACTGTCGATTTGAAGAGCAATGTACAACTTTGCAAGTTGCAGTGCGAAAACTGTCAATTGTTATGCATCCAGAGTCGCTTCCACGACGGCCGTCATGCCTGTCAAACCAACCATCTGTGTATCCACAAATGTGATTTTTGTCAAAAGAATAGTGGCGAGCTTCGAGAGTGTAGCATCGCTGCTGGACATGCGGGAAAACATATGTGAGCACTGACTCTTACCTGACGTCACAGCGGCACGTATTCACTGTGGGCATAGATGTGTTGTCAATGCTCATCTATGTGGACAACCTTGCGAGCTCGAGGGCAGGCTGGGGTGTCTCCACGAGTGTGTTAAGGTAGGGGTGTTCTCGTTATGCCACTGTAGCTCGGAGCTTAGATATCTTAGGTTACTGGTCACAAAGACGAACATTTATGCGCTGCTTCAGTGCACGCGTGTGGAAAGGTCAGTTTCTAGCTTTGGTGGTATACACATATGTTGATCTGGCGTCTTGCAGCCGTGTAGCTTATCTGGTATAAAACTTGCCGATGAATCTGATTATTCATGCCCTGGTTTCTGCCGAATCCCAAGGTGAGTTTACTCAGGGTTTACGGACCCTTGGGGCTGACAGACCAATAGTGATGTTGATCACGACCATCATGAATGCGAGGCTCGCCTCTGTTCGATCACGTGTCAGCTTTGCAAGCGGCTATGCTCTGGTCAGGATCATATGCATGGTTTAGAAGATGGGGCAGTTCACCTTTGTGGGTGGGTTGACATCTTTACATTCATGAAGGATCGGTACAGGGCTGACATCACCCGATCGTTGTACAGGCAAGAGCATCTCTGCGCAGCTATGTGTTCTGCGCAGGGAATATGCGAGATCGAAACGGCACCGCACTCGATCGAAGCAACTTTTACGGGCAGACACGAAACTTTCCAATATACGAAGGTAGGCAACTCAACAGTGGTGCTGAAATTTGCTAACCCACCGATCTCATTATGCCAGTACTCTCAAGGTCAGTGGTGTAGTGGCGAAATACACGTAGCTTACGCGGTACAGTGGCAAAGCGAATGAAATGTATGAAAGTAGTCCCCCCCGGCGAAACGGAACACAAGGGCTCTCATAATCACAGTCTGGATAAGAAAGTCATTCACTTTTGCGAAACCAGGTCAGTCATGTTATGTTCGTTCTACGGCTTCTAACTCCAATTACCCTGTTTAACTCGGCAGGTGCGAAAAATGCGGGTATTTCTGCACATTACCGCTGGGTATGATCAGTTTGCATTTGCATCCCTTGCCACTCACGGATAAACTGTGTATAGGTCACCCTCAGCAAGAACACGAAACACGCCACGGCTCTATGTCTCGCACGCGATGGACCGTAGATGGACCTGACGATGCTGCAGTTCTCGAAATCGAAGGGAGAAGGTTCTCCACCAACGATGAAGGTGCTCCAATGATGTGCAACCTTGTGTGTCAGGCAATGGGCCGCCACGTGCACATCGACTATTGTCGATCGGACCAGGGAGTTGCCTGCGTTGGCAACGACGAGCTCCAGCACATCACTAGGCGCCTGCGACCTCACCCTGGCCGCCCAAAGGATTACGTTACCCACAACTTGTTTTGGAAAAGGAGTGGTAAATATGCGCATTAGAACCGTACCACATTTGTTGATGTAATGCTTTAAAGGTTTCAAGGATCCTTACTCCAGAGAAGAACAAGCAGCATTTTCTAAATGGTAGGTTGCTCAGGCAGTCGAGTAGCACCGAATACTAATTCTCTATAGCGACGCCATGTGCAGCGGTAAGTTTAGCGGTATGGATCTTAGGATCCCTCTTACGACAAGGTTAACAGGCCCAGAACATGTCAGCGATGCTGGAAATCTTGCTCAACCTTCCTATTGTACATTGCCAATGTTCCATCCAGCACCAGATGCGAACGCTATTGCACCAGCTGTGGGACACATATCCAATGACGGTCATCATTTTACTTGTCGTAATCCTGCAGTGATGCAGCAAGCGTTTCACGTGTAGGTATCTCCATGGCCTTGCATGACCCGAGCTGACTGCTTGCCAGGATATTTGTCGCTGACCGGTGGGAATGGTACCTACGGCTCAACATCGCACTAATGCTGACTCCTGTTTCAGATCTAGTTCTATGCGGCGCACTGATCGACGGCCATTGCGAAACACGCCTGCGTCGGCCAAAATTTGTGCTCGCTCAGACAACAGATTTGGCGCGGTTCTCTCCTCACTATTTAGTTTCTGGTCAGCCCGTGCTGCGGCCATCGGTTCAAGTGGCAGCGCAGGTCGCAAAGATGCCTATAGTGTTATCCTGTTCAATCACGACACCCTGACTGTCATCGAAAACGACTTGACAAGCAATCCGAACCGGTTACTTGATATGCTCTTGCCTCATCAGCTAGATCTTGGGACTAACTTCACAGCAGCGATTATCGCTGCTCAAGGTGTCATGGAGCGAAATTGGAGCGCGGAAAGGTAAAGGAACAGTCTCTGGCCCCACTCCAACTAACTTACGAATATGTCATTCCTCAGGTCTCCTGTCATCATCTTTCTTTCGGATGGAGAGTCCCGCTTTGAAGACCAGACCATGCAAGATTTATGTCGGTCATCCGTTCGGCTTGGGTGCGAGTTCACGTCTTCCAGGTTCTTTCTCTCGTCATTTCTGATGATCCCTTGCAGAAAGGCCGTGTCCTTCCATGCAGTATCATTTGGCCCAGATGCCTCCTCAAAATACCTACGCAGAATGGCAAAAATTGCGACAGAGACTCAGAACAATGCTCCGAGGGACCCACTTGCACCGGCCGCTGCAACAGTCATGTCGTCGTATACCCAAGCCCTCGATTCAGTATGTTGGTCATACTTTCCAGATACCTTTTACTGATAGAACCTGATAGGTCCAACTCGCGGAAACCTTCCTTGGAATTGCGGAGTCGCTGAGGAAGCCTAGAGGGGCATTAATGCATTAAGTTATTCCACGGCCCACATCCCTGTCCGCGACGAAGTTTCTGTTCTACGCGTTGTACTCTTTGCTAGTTGGAGAGAAGGACAATGAGGCTGAGTGAATAAAAGTGTTTGCACGGAACCTCGAAAAGCATGTACTCTTATGGACCTTCTCCCCTCCCTTCTGGATTACTTGTCAGCATTCTATCTTCTACACAAAGCGATGCGAAGGTACCGCAATTATTGTCTTGGGAAAGGGATAGTATGTCCTTGTTGCAAAGTTCCCAGCTTCGCCCACATCTGATCGTGCTAAATAAGTCTGACCATGCGGGTTGGATTGGAAATCGACTATTGTAGTTCACGTAGCTAAGCCCGGCTCCCCGAACAGCAGATGCAGTGGTATGTCTAGGCGCGCAGAGCAATGACACTAGAATTAGGCCAGTGCGATCATGCGGGGTAGTAAAGTCACCCTCTAAGTACTATAATACAACGAAAATGCCACCTTTCGCCAGGTCTCTGAATACAGACAACTGGCCACTTACATTTAACGGACCACCACATTCGTACAGCAATGATTAATGTTTCGATCAACTTGAATGTGAGCATAAGCATACCCAACATACTCGTGCTACCTCCAAATCATTGCGGAGCTGGTACAGTCCTTTAATCGTAGACGTATAGAGTCTTCTACGTGCGAACGCTTGAAAAAAAAATCATGGTTTATACGATGTCGATCTCACAGGCGGATAAGCGTCACCGAAGCTGCGAGTCTTTCACCAAGAAAAACTAGATCACTGGCTCCAGTGAGGATGGGACTGCCTGTAACGCAGCGTCGTGAGGAAAGAGGATGGGATATTACACATCAACATTACACCGATGAATTTTGCAGTGAAAAAAAAAATCGGGGACGGGACCGCTATCACACCTCTGCCTCTCCTCGCAGCGCTGTGATATAGTCAAATGCCGGTTCGGCGGTGATGTCGATAACAGTCACTTCGCACTCGTCAAACTGCCTCGCGCTAACCTTTGAACTCCTTATGTCCCTCGCAAGCTTCGGCGGGCCCGCGACGTAGACAGCATTATTGCGTAAATCGAACACGGGATCGGGATCCTGGGATCGAAGATGTTGCCGAGTATTCAGTGATCCTAGAAGCGAGTTGGCGTATACTAGTCAATAGTAAGATGGGGAGTTCTCAGGGCACAGAAGACTGACATTTTCCAACAATGAAGTCCATTGCCATGGTCCACGCAGCCATGTTTTCAACGTCCTAAGCAAGGTGTGAGAACGTCACAGTCGTCTTGTAATAGGCCATGCGTACCACGGTGACCTCCGCAATGGCGACTGGTCTACCGCGAACACCCTGAATCAACCCAAGTTACAACAAAAACTGTGATCAAACTTACAAAGTCAGCAAACACCGGTTAACGGCATAGATGATAAGCGTGTTCAAGAGACGCTTCGTCCTAAGCGGGGTTCGTTAGGAAGGAACGACTGACACGCCGGCTGGAGTCACCTTGGTATTGCAGAGCGTGAGCCACTTTCATACAAAAGTACGCAGAGTGACACCGTAATCAGAACCTCAGCAAGTGCAACGGCACACGCAGCAGGAACTGCGGTGAAAAACTAGGAATAACAATTCGTGAGCCGCTGCACCAGTTTCTCTGTTAACGAAGCTACCCTAGTGTGCGAGGCGAAGCTGACCGCGTTATTAACGAGTCTACATGCGGAGATCAGTATTCCAGTGAAGATAGCTCGACAGGCTGGAGTACATCACAACAGCTGTCGCTGCTTCTTGGTTAGAATAAGTCTCTCATAGATGGAATAAAACCACAAACCCGTGCTAAACCCTGTTGGCGTATCGTCAGAAATCCTCATCAGCGCAATAAAAAAAGACTCACCAACACGAGCCAGTGCCAATAGTATCTATCACAATCCTGTCACTGGGTGTTATCTTTGCTATCACAAGTAAATGTACTCACAATTGGGGCGACCACCAACCACCTCAGCTGACGGCGATAAACTGAACAGTGCCAATCAACAAAGTCTCGATTCGCAGGTTGAATGTAACATACGGTAATATATCTTGTGTACAAAGAACCTAGCGACATTCCGTTTATAAGCGTAAACCCGAAAAAGAGCGTCACTTAAAATTGAACTATGGTGAGCATAAATGTCTAGCATAGAGTTAGATCTTATCGTAAAGGCTCGCGAGTTGAAAGGAACGCACGTTCACCAGAAGCGACGCCTAAGTAGGGAAACACTCTGAATTAGTGTCTAGTAAAATAGGTGTGCATACCGGGAATGACCTGTGATGTCTCATCAGCGGGAAGCAGCTTTGAAATGGAAGACATACGAACCACACAATATACTCCAAGCTCATGAGATTGCCGTAGTTAGTTATCTGCAGTGATTGAGCACGACGGGTATAAGAAATGGACACTTCGGTTTCACCAGATAACAATACAACATATGGCACACTAATCTCGGATCAGCCATGCATTACTTTGAAAGATCGAGTACTCACTGAACGAGACATGTAACGTATCAAGAATCCTGACTTTGCGTGAGCAGGTTTGACCGGTCGGGCCCCCATGGTAGTCCAACTCACCATACGATAGCAACGAGGAACTTCATGGTCGAGGCATCCTCAGAGTAGTGCATGTAATACACATATGTCTACATAGCCGATAAGTAGAGCACTGGGTTGAACATTCCGTTTAGTACGCCCCTGGAGTGTTGTTATGCCATATAACCTTCAAGTTGACGTGGAATAAGGACATCAGGGGGAGACGGCGTGACAAAATCAAGAAAATCAATACATACATGGCCGAGATTAAACCCGCGACGAGGACAGAACCTATGCGAACAGATGAGCAGACAACCCTGCGTTCGCTTATGAAAGTTCTTCACCGAACCCACCCGGGATGCCCATGTCGTTTGGATAACTTGTATAAGATGAAATGGTCGACGAACTCGCTGAAGAGTATGGCTAAGACGCTAGTAAAGGAACCCAGTCCAGTTCTTTAATTGAACACGAAGGCTGCATTTGTATGATCCCGACAACTTGCGGCGGGCAACAGCATATGACAAGTGATCGAAGGGCCTCCTTGATCCATCATGCATCAGTGATTGATGTACATAAACCCTAACGGCAAGGGCTTAATCCAACAATCATACCACTACTTGTAGTTTAGTACACAGCTTTTCGTTACCCTCGGAGAAGGTACGACGTACTTATCATCATCCTCGGAAGCATGGGATATAAAATACTGAACGTCAGTCATTTACTCGCGAACTGCAAGCAGCAGGGTTACGAATGACTCTGCGGGTCTGCCAAACCCATATGTGGCCCGAGGAACGAAGAGGAAATCATTTCATATTACCTTGCTTGACACGGTTTCTTCTAAGTATCATAGGAACCAACTTACCAGGGTTTCTGCCGACGCAACAACCAAACTCAACCCCCCTCCCCACGGTCAAGACCTTGTAAAACAATGTAACATTTGTTACGTTAATAGGTGAGGTTTCTGCCGCTGTATGATGGTTTGGTAAGTTGGCGTGCACGTAAGATGATCATAAAAATGATGTATATTCCAAGCTTGCAATAGAAAAATTTGAATGCTGTCACACTCTGGACCTGACCTCGGACCCTCATGCCCGCCACAGATCGATCAACGCCGACAACGTCGCATGTGCAAATAGGGGGATACGAGTCTCACTTGCTATCGTACCAAGCGGTCGTCTCTTCCTTGAACCCAAGTTACGAGACGCTCTGTTGCAGAATTCAGGGAAGTCACTCGTGGCTACTTCGTTCGCTCCCTCGGCTCTTCTCAGTTTTCACACGCACAACTTCGCAGGGGGTTCTTCAACCAAGCCTTCTAAATCGCGACGTAGACTAAACCATTAATGGATGTACCTAATGCATTCGATATCCCAATGGCGATGGTTAACTCCGATGCGTCTTGTCATTTCTACTGGTTTTTACATGACCCTCCGACTGATCCTGATATCGAGATTTCAACATCTCGCGGATACGCAAGTACCCAGTTCTTCACCCACACAAACATCGTGATTTATCAGATACTATACCAATCTGTGGCGTGCCCTTCGAATGCCTGGAATTCTGGTTCGATGGCCCCGTAAAACCACCGAGAGACTACAATGTAGGGTTACGAAGAGAATGGGGACGTTCGTTGTAAGTTTTTCCCACTGGTATGACTTTCAAAGTACGTTCAAGAGACGCTCTAGTAAGTAGGGTTTGTTAGGAGCGACTGACACCGACTGGAGTCCCCTCGGGACTGTGGAGCGCGAGCTACAAAAGCATGCAGAGTACTCAGAACCTCATCAATGGTTATCGTCCTTTGTCCTTAAGACTCCAAGAACCCCTGCGCACGCGTGGACTGTCCCACCAGCCAAACCAACCCACTCAGTGGTCCACCCATGGCGCCGCACTGCCCCCTCCGAACGTCTTTCGGACGACGTCGCACTCCGGTTTCAACCTCCTCGTACAGATAAACGGGGGCCTAGCACCATTCCGTCTGGGTCCCGTTCAACTACGATCCTTCGCATGTCGAAGGCATCCTATGTGTGTATATCCACAGCTCGTCCATTCTGAGTTACAGACGAGCCTGACATCATCTAAAAACCGGATCAAAACGCCTTCATTACACACAACTTCATTTCCCTTCCCTCCAAATAACTAGAGTACAACACGTAGAAGAGAAATCTCCTCACGGGCAGGGTCTGTGAGCCTCGGAATAACTTAGTGCATCAATGCCCCTCTAGGCTTCCTCAGCGACTCCGCAATTCCAAGAAAGGTCTCTGCAAGTTGAACCTGGAATAGCGTTCATCAGCGAACTTAGGGACCCAACAACCATGAAACCATATACCGAGTCCAGAGCTTGGTTGTAGGACGACATAACCGTTGCAGCGGCCGGTGCGAGTGGATCCCTCGGAGCGTTGTTCTGAGCGTCTATCGCTATTTCTGCCATTCTGCGTAGGTATATTGAGGATGCATCAGGGCCAAATGATACCGCATGGAAGGACACGGCCTTTCTGCAAGCGGCCATTAGAAATAACGAGAGAAAGAACTTGGAAGATTTAAGCTCGCACCCAAGCCGAATGGATGACCGGCATAAATCTTGCATAGTCTGGTCCGCAATGTGACACTCTCCATCCGAAAGAAAGATGATGACAGGGGTCCTGAAAAGCAACACACACATGGGTTAGTTGGAGTTGAACAGGTGACTAAATCCCTTACCTCTCCGTACTCCAATTTCGCTTCCATGATACCTTGTGCAGCAATAACCGCTGCTGTGAAGTTGGTCCCACCATCCGCCTCATGAGGTAAGAGCATATCAAGGAGCTGGTCTGGATTACTCGTCAAATCGTTTTCGATGACAGTCAGGGTTGCATGGTGGAACAGGATAACACTGTAGGCGTCTCTGCGACCTGCGCTACCGCTTGATCCGATGGCCGCTGCGCGGGCTGACCAGAAACTAAACAACGAGGAAATAACCGCGCCAATTCTGTTGTCCGAACGAGCACAAATTCTGGCTGAGGCAGGAGTGTTTTGCAGTGGCCGACGATCATTATATGACATAGAACCAGACCTGAAACAGGAATCAGCGTGAGGGTGATGTTGAATCGCAAGTATCATTCCCACCGGTCCGCAACAAATATCCTAGAAGGCCAGTCAGCTCGAGTCATGCAAGGCTACATAAATACCTACACGTGAAAGGCTTGCTGCATCACAACGGGATTGCGACAAGCAAAATGATGTCCATCATTGGATATGTATCCCACGGCTGGGGCTCCAGCATTCAGATCTGCCGGTGGATGGAACATTGGTAGTGTGCAATAAGAAGGTTGAGCAAGATTTGCAGCATCACCGGCGTGTTCTGGGCCTGTTTCTTGGTCATGAGAGGAATCCTATATCTACACCCTTTAGCTTACCGCTGCACATAGCATCGCTGCAAAAGATCAGTATTCAGTACTACACAACTACTTAACCAACCTACCATTTTGCAAATATTGCTTGTTCTTCCTTGGAGTACGGATCCTTAAAGCCTTGAAAGCATGGCATCAGCAGTTGTAATGCATTTCTAATGCGCATACCCACCACTCCTTTTCCAGAACAAGTTATGGGTAACGTAGTCCTTTGGGCGGTCGGGATGGGGCCGCAAATGTTTAGTGATGTGTTGAATCTCGTCGTTGCCAACGCAGGCTGCCGCCTCGTCAGACCGACAATAGTCGATATGCGCGTGACGCCCCAATGTCTGGCACAGAAGGTTGCACATCATTGGAGCGCCTTCGTCATTAGTAGAGAATTTTCTCCCTTCAATTTCGAGTACTGCAGCATCGTCGTCAGGTCCATCTATGGTCCATCGCGTACGGGACATGGAGCCATGGCGCGTTTCATGCTCTTGCTGAGGGTGGCCTATACGCCGCTTATCAGGAGTGGTAATGAACGCGGATGTAAACTGATTATACCCAGTGGTAATGTACAAAAATACCCGCAATTTTCGCACCTGCCGAATTGAGCGAGGTCAAATAATTGGAGTTAGACTTTATAAGACAAGCATCACACAATTGACCTAGCTTCGCAAAAGTGAATTACTTTCTTGTCAAGACTGTGATTATGAGAGCCCTTGTGTTTCGTTTCGCCGGGGGGAATCGCCTTGACACATTTCAGCCGCTTTGCCACTGTACCATGTAAGCTGAATTATTTTGGTACCACTCAGCAACTGACCTTGCGAATACTGCATAGGTCGTCTGCGAGTCAGCAAAGACCCAGCTCCACTGTTGAGTCGCCTACCTTCGTATATTGGAAGGTTTCGTGCTTGCCCGTAAAGGTTGCTTCGATCGAATGCGGTGCCGTTTCGATCTCACATATTCCCTGCGCAGAACACATAGCCGTGCAGTGATGCTCTTGCCTTTTCAACAATAGTGTTAGCCCCATGCTAAATCCTTGAAAATTGTGGCCGTGTCAACCTACCCGCAGAGGTGAACTGCCCAAACTTCTAAACCATGCAGGTGATCCTGATCTGAACATAGCCGCTTGCAGAGCTGACAGGTGACAGAGCAGAGGCGAGCTTCGCATTCATGACGGGTATGATCAACATCACTGTTAGTCTGTCAGCCTCAGGAATCCAAAAATCACAAGTAAACTGACCTTGGGATGCGGCAAAAGCCGGGGCACGAGTACTCAGATCCATCAGCAAGTTTAAGACCAGATAAACTACATGGCTGTGAGGCGGGAGGTCATTATATGTGCACACAGCCAAAGCGAGGAACTCACCTTTCCGCAAGCGTGCACTGAGGCAGCGCACAGATGTTCGTCGCTGTGGCCAATAACCTGCGGTATCTGAGCTGCAAACTACGGAGACATGACAAGAAGAACACTCCACCTTAGTACATTCGTGAAGGCATCCAAACCTGCCATCGAACTTGCAAGGTTTGCCACAAAGGTGAGCATTAACGACACATCTATGTACGTATTGAATACGCGCCGCTGCGACGTCGAGTAAGAGTCAAGGCTTACATATGTTTTCCCGCATGTCCGGCGGTGATGCTACACTCTCGGAGCTCGCCAGTATTCTCTCGACAGAAATCACATTCGTGTATGCACATGTGATTGGTTTGACAAGCATGACGGCCATCGTGGAAGCGACTCTGAATGCATAACAGTTGGCAGTTCTCGCATTGCAACTTGCAAAGTTGTACATTGCTCTTCAGATCGACAGTGGCGCCTTCGAAATTCCGTCGGAGTTCCTCAATGCTTGCGTGGCCTGTCTGGAACCGCACCAAATTCTGGGAAAGCCATTCTTGCACATGATCGATTCGTAAATTGACGATACCCTCGAGGTACTGGGACAGAGCTTCCACCCACTCCGCATCAGGAATGTGTTGACGGTCGCGATAACGTTCCCAGCCATTCTGAAGAGTAGCCAATGCTTGCTCGCGAATCTCCGCCTGTGGGGCCATTCCAACTGTGAGGAATAAATATGATTCAGTGTCAGGCAGCTTCACGGGAATATCAGTGTCAAGGTTCTAAAAGCAATTAGATCTTTAAGAACGGAGGTGTATAGGGACTAATACCTTTAGTGGCTCTCGTTCAGGTTGGACCTCCTGGAAGCCAAAGGCCAACGCGTTCGGTAGCAACGACGACAAGAGTTGTGCTCGATGAGATGCCATCGTCTCTGGAAGGAAGTGAGTAGCCCTGAACCACGGGTATACACAATGACGCACGCGACATCGCTCCCCAGTCATTGGCCTGATGCAGTATTGATTAAAAGCAGTCATATTGAAAGTGATTGTACGAACCTTCAGCTTCGCCATCAACGTTTTCACTTTGTGAAGGAATTCGCCTGCAGCATGATGCGTTACGTCTTGCTGGTCCAAACGCCGCTTTACCGTTGGAAATAGTTTGTAGAATTCCTTGGATTCAATGACAGGCCTGCGAGGAATCAGACTATGCTCCTAAAACTCCATTTACCATGCGCACCAGGGGATGATCGCCAGTTTTCCTGCATGAAGTCGAGTGATAAAGTTCGTTTCTTGCTCATCTTGCACAATTCGTTGGAACTTCAGTTTGAATCTAGTGACTTGTTAGACGAAGGAATCTCATAACTACGAAATAAAACTGACTCTCTACCTATTTCCGTCCTATCTGCCTCCACAACATCCTACAATTGATCATCAGGTATTGGAATCCAGGTGTCGCAAGTGCTCCACACCTTGATAATGATGACCAGAGTCGATTGGAATAGCGACGGATTCGCCGCGGGGTCTAGGACAGTTGCACTGGACTGGAAAGACTGGAATAACCCTGCGATATCACGGCTAAGTGCGAAGTTGTTACGAAACAGGACCTGGCAGCATATCAGTCTCGCTTGTTTTTTCTTTGCTGCGGACACAAGCTTACCAGATTTGAGATTGCAGTGTTAAAAAGTACGAGTAGCGTATCTTCTTGAGCCGACCGTTCGATACTGTGAACACCTGAAAAGAGATAGGTACCGAAGAGAGCACAGTGAATGAAAGTGAGTCGACCAACCTTCGAAATCTAGAGCTACGATAAGCTCCTTCTCTGTTGGCGTCACAGACATCCAGACGCCCTCAGTCGTACGCATCGCCGACCCCGCAAATGAAGTGTCCACGAGATGATTAAGAGCATAACTCTTTCCAACAGATTGTTCTCCCATGGACGATACCACTCGAACGGGCTGTCAGGTTGTAAGCACGATCCGGCGTCATTGGGCGTAGTTTACCTTAGTTGCCATATAGGACTGGAAGAGCGACTCGTACCACCCGAAGGAGATACTGTCTACGATACGGTTCACCTCGGCACCTAAAAGTGATCTCTCTAACTCCGTGGAATATACCCCATCTTTGAGCGGGATAAATCGATTTTCTTTCGTCAACGCGATGTGAATCGGAATCAAACACAGGAAATCGACAATCCATTCACCCGCCCTATATTGCGACACGTTCCATGGCGCGGTACCGCATAGCTCTTGCACAAAGACAGAAAATACTGCAGCAGAGACCTTGATAGATTTGAGGACATCGCCGGTAGGCTTCTTACTCGAGCGCTCGAAAGTGTAGATCATATCGGAGAAATGCTGCGCAAACATTTGGAAGTCACGGTCAGTAACGAAGACCAGACTTTTCTGGCTCCTAAGACTCGCTGACGATATAGTCTCCCGTTGCACCGCGGCAAGGACTGGGAAACGAACCCAGACTTCCGAGTGACAGTCTACCAAACAGTTGTGCGCTGTCGTATCCTCCGCCCGTTTAGACCCGCCGCGACCAACCTTTTCTCGGAACATGAACTCGGTAACTCGACGGGTGATGTCCAAAGCACATGATTGGCATCGGCGAGTGGAAAAGTCAAGCCACAAAAGGTGAACGGCCGTCCGGGAGATTAGGGACGTGACCACACACGGTTCGCCACCTGGAAGACCGGGTATGTTGAGTTCGATACCTTCTGTCGACCCAAAGGAACCCCAATGATACGCAGTCAACGTGTGGCCAGCCCCATGGTCATGGGAAACCAGTAAACACGATCCATCCGGGGTAGAATGTACGCTTGACGGGACGTGGTGAAGGTCGAGCGTCGCAGGTCTGTACGGCTAAGTGAGTGTTGATCTGCAGGAGACTATATCCAACTGACCGAAACTGCATCGTAATCAGGGAATATATCCTAGCCTGGGCTAGAGAGTCTACGAGGAGGAGCTCTTCACTACCGCTGACAAAGCATGCATGACGAATGGATGTCCCTTCGTTGTACCATGTGTTCAAGTTGATAGAACTTCCCAGTGCCTGGAAACCTCGAGAGTCGTCGTGCACGAAGATGTGCAGTAACAGCTAGAGGTCAGGCATTGCGCATGAGTTATGCTGTTGAACCCAAAGTCGACAGCTTACGCACCCTGTCGGAAGAGACGATGCTCAACATCCGCTTGGACTCATCGAATGCGAGAACGAAATCCTGTCCGATCTTCTCGCGGTTCAAAACTTTTCCACGTCCTCGTGTGATTGCTGAGTCGATGGCGGTTAAGTGATCGTGATAAACCGTCAAGTTGCCAGTCCGATCCATGACAATAAGCAGTAGCTTCTCTCCCTCCAGCAACTGTGCACGCCTAGCGATGGGTAAGTCTCATAGCACCCTGAAGAGACGGAAGGGTGCGTACAAAACAGTGAACCCTTGAGGTAACCGGAATCTATGTTCGAAACGAAAACGGGGAGAGGGAATAATGGATGCGTCGAGCTGTAAGTCATGTTTGTCTTGCTCTGTGAGGCTCATGGTATGAACTGTAAAGCATGTCATGGGGTCCTCTTGGGTCTCTCGAGCACCCGAGATTTTGCATTGCGACGAAGAATAGTACGAGTAGTACGATTTACTCTCCACGACTGATTCGATGGAGAATGTGTGTCTGATGAATGGTTATATTCGAGTGACCACTTGAAATCCTAGGAACTTACAGGTGCTGGGTTTGGCTCGTCGAAGCATTGACATGACGAATCAACTGCAATCTAAGGTTGCGCATCTCTTGTTCCTCTCGGCTTTCAGCATCTGCTTTGATTCTTTCCCTTATCGTCTCTTCCTGGATGTTTCTGATCAACCCGACAAGTCTCCTCGTAACTTGGGGTATCGCAGTAGCCAAGTACGGCTTTACCTGCAAGTTTGCTTCTTGGACTAAAGTTGTCAACTCTGGATACTCCTGGATAACTTCTGCGTTGACAGTCTCCATTAAAAATCGACTGTCCGAGATCATATTCGCTTCGTCACGAGCTTCCCAGAGAACGCGTTCTGCGAAGGCAGCCTTCGTGTCTTCTCTTGAACCAGTCAAGACCGGCGCAACGTAGTGGTCGTAGAGCCGGGTAGCATGTGAGATTTTGAAAGCATCCCGTAGGGCATTTTGGGCTGCCCTAAACCCTTCCCTCGCAGCGGCCTTAGCAATCTCGCGACGCTTACTTTTACTGATTTCTCCGGCACGAGAAATAAACTCAACCAGGAGGCATAACCGATCCTTAATGTCTCGGAACTTGCCATTGGAGATTTTTTCCACCGCTTTGATGTTTCGCTGAAACACTTCACCCGCTTTGGGATAAAGCTTAACGAGTTCCTGGAAGGACACTGAGACATGGTAAGATATTACTTTTCATGTTTACGGGTACTGAACCTCACATGACATAGTTGTTCGTTGCACGCCAGGATAGGGGAACGATTCCCGTTCGAGGAAGCTACAGTAAGCAGATTATCAGCGAATGTAGTGACACCTGAGATTCGTATAACGTACGGAAATAAGTTCAAAGTTGTATCCACGACGGCCTCGTGGATTGCTGAGGCTAAGTTTTCTGCTTCCTGGTCGAGCGCAGCTTGCATTTTTCTGGATTCATCCGTTCTCATTCTCTTACACTGGGCTGCAGCGGCGTTGGATTCATGTGTCCACTTGGCACACTCGTCAGGAAAACGCTTCTTCAAGCCGTTACGGACTAGTATATTCAATGCTTCATCATCCAAGGATTCACTGAGGTGAAGACGATCCGACGTGCTAATGATGATTGATATTGTCAAGGTCGTTCTTGCACGGTGGAATGGACACTTACAGATTACTTTCTAGTTGTAGACTTGTGAAGGATCGCCCTCTAAAAGGATCGGATACAAGCTTAGCCGGCTGGTGTTGAATGGTCATAAAACCTTGTGCAGTCTCCCCAAAGAGCAAAAAGGGCTTCGTTGAACCCTGCTCAGCGGATGCCTCGGATGCTGAGTCTGCATAGGTGATGTGTCCAGATGTAACCTTGACGACAAATTCTTAGGTCTCAGAATGTGAAGGTGCACGAGAACGAATACCTTAAAGCCTTCTCGTACTTGCACTGATTCTTCCTGTTCCGTCGTTCTGTCCACGACACAGTTGATGATTCTACCTCCTTCGTCATCTTCGTCCCTGGCGGCTTCGTCGTCGTCCTCCTCTCCGTCATTCCAGACAATAGTTTGCGCGTGCGCGGAAGAAATTAGCGCAATGACTTGGTCACACATCTTTGTGAGGTATCTGTGAATCATAAGCGCACAGACAATGAAACACTTCCGCAATCTGAACGAACCTCATGAAGGTCACACGATTGCGGCGGACTTGGGAAGGTGCAGAGTCATCCCACGTGTTTTCTTGAGGCCAGTAGACGACAAAGATCTGCTCGATTTTTCCATACGGTTCCGTTGGTCGAAGAAGGTATAGTCCCGATCGAAGAGTAGGATTCGTTGGTCCAGCAGTACTCGGATCTACAAGTAGCTGCGCAGCCCTAACAAAGGTAAGAGTGTCAAGTACAGTCGACAGTTAGGATTGGGAAAACAACATACAAAGCGTCATCAATGACCCGAAGCTCTGAAAGGAATCGCACGATCTCTTCCTTGCTTCCATATACGCCCACGGGCTTCACACTATACTGATCCAACGCCTTGAAATTGACCTTCGTCAGGGACGCATATGCGCCAGGGCAAACGTTATTGATGAAATCTTTCAACGAGTTCTGAGAGATAATGATCTTGTCGACTGAGGAGAGAATAAGCGCCGGAGCTGGTAATCTAAAGCAAAACGATTACCCAGCCCGCCGCTGCCTTGTTCGGTAATCAGATCGAGGATCCTGTACAATCCTTTGACAGAGGAAGCCAGATCAAACTGATCAAGTGTATGGAGAGAAACATCGACGTCCATCTTGGTACGAACTTGTTAATAGTCGTTCGTCGATAGAAGGAACCCACTCACGTCGTCAACCGTCGGTGCTTTGGATTTTGCATCTGTATCGACTGCTGACTCGTACAAGCTCTCGTACAGTGATTCGTCGTCACTCGATGGGGCATTGGCCATAATGCGCTTGTATGCGTCCGAGATGGCCATCGATACGGTTGACTCAGAGCCGCCTTCATTCGTGGTCTGCATGGTTGTGCCATCCATGTCCATAGAGGAGGTATGAGAAGAAAAGTTGTAACCACCACGACCGGTTACAGGACTAGAGCTTGCAGAATCCCCAGCAGGCATGTTGTCATAGAAAGACTCTATGGAAGAACCGGTGAGCAACGAGGCCAACTCGTCAGCATGCATCTACACACCATCCGCCTTTCGCTTCCCTTTGTCTCGACGAGGGCTATACACGTGTATTTCTTCACTGTCACTGTCATGAGAGGTGTTCATGGTGCTGTAGGGCTTGAAAAAGGCGAAACCTTGACTGCATCCCCCTCACTCTATCCTATTTAAATACCCCAGAGGATAAGGATCCGCAAGGGGTTATAAGACATGAGGCACTACATGCTGTATAGAAGCTAATTGATTCATCACACAGGGGATATGAATTGGGGTCCGGGGCACTGGGGAAACCAACATAGACACTCATTGGGGACGGCAAAGTTTCAGGCTGCAAAACGGGGGGAGAAACGGTGAATGGTAGAAATATGATAGCAAGTCTAATCGACGCACATGCAAGCAGGGAGAGGACGTTGACACACAGTAACTGCGCATTATATTTCCGTGTTCGTGATTCCGCAGCACAACGGAAGACCGGAAACCAAGGCGTAATCTATTGTGATTTCCTGAATAGCCCAGCGCCTGATAGTGAAAAACGCATAACAACAGAGCCACGTATAGGCCAAGCAGGAAGGCTACGAGACCACCGTTGCCTGCCCACAACCACACGTAGAAACGTGGTGTCGAAAGCAGTCAACGTTGGCACCCAATTGAATTAATCACTTCCAAATTCAAAGACAAGAACAATATCCAGGGCAACCTGGAGACCGCAATGCAAAAACAGGTCTCCTTGTGATTAGTGCTACAGTGGGCTCAGTCCCCAGCGTGCTTTTCGTATGCACAATGCATGTCGAAAAGAACGCTGGAAACGGGACACCAAGGTCTGCATACAATCATATGGAGCCAGTGAGTGAGACGATGATGGAGGGAAAAAGCTAACCATCCTTTCAACGTGGGACTACAATTACATAACGGTCTGACTTCTCACTGTTGTCAAGTCATGCATGCACTGATTGTAGACCACGAAGAGCTTTGTGTCACAGAGACAATCATGAGTACGGAATGTCAGTGTATTATCGTCCCTTGTCAACTAACTAGACACATAACTATAACACCCCCCTCCTCGCTTCCTCCACATACCCTTTCATGGACAACACCACCTTCTTCAAATTCTGTCCATACTTTGCCGAGACCGGTATAACATCCATCGTCCTCCTACTCCTCCGCTTCCCCGTCTCATCGATACCACCAGTCGTCCCCCCACCTTCAAGGATCACCATCTCCGTCTTCACAAATTCTTCCAGTCGTCTCAGTTTTGCCTTGGCATTTTCGACGGCTTCCTCGTCGTAATGGCCCTCCCTACCTTCAGGAACGAGCAAATCCGCCTTGTTCGCAACCACCAACCGAGATTTATCGCTCATCTCGGGCAGATAAGCTTCGAGCTCGTCCCGTAGTGCTCTCAACTCATCCCACGGCGCATCGCCAGCCAAATCGACGACGTACACCAGTGCATGAGAGCGTTCGAGCGAGCGGAGGAAAGAGTGGCCTAGTCCGATGTTGGAGGATGCACCGGCAATGAGACCTGGATTGTCGGAGATGGTGAAGCGGAACGATTCGAGGATGTCGAAGGGGTAACCTGGATGTTGATCGACGACGGGTTCTGAGTGTGATGTGCGTTCTTGGTCGTCCAGAACAAAACTAGGGGGATCAGCGTGCTCGGCCAGCTGTTTCTCCGACTCCCGTTCCTCCTCAATCGCCGTCTCCTCGAACACCTTCACACCTCTCAGCTCCCCTTCGAACGTCCCATCGTCCGCAACGCGTATAACGCCCACAATAGGGTTCAGCGTCGTAAACGCATAACTCGCCACCTCCGTCTTCGCACGTCCACCCGTCAAGGCTCTCAGCAACGTGCTCTTTCCAGCGTTCGGCATCCCGACGAGTCCCACATCTGCGAGGATCTTGAGTTCCAGCGATAGAGTGATACGTTCGCCTTCTCGCCCTTTCGTAGCGAACTTGGGAGATCGGGACGTTTGAGATACGAAATTGGGATTACCCGATCCACCTGCACCGCCTCTTGCAACCAGATGCCCCAGATATTCCTTCTTCCCCACTCCGAGAGGCGCATCCACATCCCGCTCACGCGCATCAGCTTCATTCTCCACCGCCGTACTCAGATCCAACCAAAGCGGATCGAGAT
Organism: Pisolithus marmoratus; assembly: GCA_024613145.1. Classification (NCBI taxonomy): domain Eukaryota; kingdom Fungi; phylum Basidiomycota; class Agaricomycetes; order Boletales; family Pisolithaceae; genus Pisolithus; species Pisolithus marmoratus. The sequence continues at coordinate 27,758 of JANFAE010000143.1, forward strand.
ACCGCCGCCTGCGCATCCACCTCCTCTCCTTGTCTTCCCTCCACACGGCCCGCTCCGCCTGCTTGAACGTGTCTCGCTCGACATTCTCGTCTTGCCAGCGGGGATAATGCACCCACCGTCTCTCTCTCCACGCCGCTTTCCTTTCATCTTCGTTATTTAACTCTCCAAACGCCTCGTCCTCTGCCTCCCACTCATCCGGCGCACGCCTCGGATCGTCGTATCCCAGCTCCTTGACTACGGTCCCCACCGGTACCCTTATAACGGTCGGCTCAGCGTTCCTCCCGTGCTGCCACGTCCCTTGACCGGCTCCCCCTGGCAACCCGTGCACGCGCCGCGGCACAGATGACAGAGTAGTAAGTGCAGGAGTGGGGAGGATGTATACGTCTGAACCGCGTCCTCCGTTCCCGCCTGAAGGAGGTCCCATGGGTTTGAATTTTTCGCGGTGGAAGGCGACGCAGCCGTTCCCACCTTTGCCTGTTTGGAGTCGTTGTGTAGATATGAGTGTAATACATGTTTTCAAGTAAGAAAGGGAAATAAAGATTCGCAGAGGTGGTTACGCACCACCTCGAACAGTAACGATTAAATGGTCGAGGAACGTCTGACCCTGTAAAACCCATGAGCAACCGATGCAAAGAGAAAGAAATATAACTGACTCCCTGGCGTCGCTTCCACTCACTCTTCCTGTTCCGCCTTGCGGTTTCTAAATCAGCTAGAGTAGAAGTGCTGCTGCTACTGGCACGGGTATAAACGTCTGAGGACGTATCATCCAAGGCCGCGCTCATGTCAGCTTGGTTGCTTCCTCCATCGCGCCTCCGTGTCGCAGTAGACGAGACAGATTTCCAACCGTGTGCAAAGGCCGAGTGACGACACCGCCAACACGATGACGACAGCGAGGGTGGTATTGCCGATGCCCGCTGCCTGAACGTGGACAGCGACGACGTCAAGCACATACTCGTCGCGTGATTTTATTTTTTGGTTAGAATTCCGTGGGCAGATGGCTATCTTACATAATCATAATAGGAGATGTACAACAAGAAAAGGGAATAAATAGAGAAAAGACATTCTACACTAGACATACATATTTCACCCAATTACAACCGCCACTACAATCTAGCAGTGTGCATGTCAGACACTAGTACAGAATCCTAGCGCGAGCGAGACGTCAAGCGCTCACCTCCCGTCAGGGGATCTTCTCGTCAACCCTAGTAGCCTACTGGGAGTCAACGCAGACCGAACGTCTGACCTCCGAGTCGACTCGATATCTGGGCTTAGCGCACCAGCCGCTGCTGCAGTGACGGGTGCAGGTTCGAGAGCAGCGGGAGGGGGCCATAGTGAGGGGAGGCTCGTAAGGGAAGATGCGGACGAGGACGAGCGCAGCCGACCAGTGGAATACTGCTGCTGCGGGGAGGTCGAGAGAGTGGGAGAGTTGGAACTGCTCATGCGGAGCAACAACGAAGCAGCGGTCTCGTCCTCAGGGGTGTACATAGGGGAAGCGCCAGGCAAACCCTTGTTATTCCCACCCAACGTTACGGATTTATTCGCACCACTGGCATTCCCCGCGGTAGCAGTAGCATTCACGTTCGTAGAAGATGTCGCACGAGTAAACCCGGAAGGGAAGCTTCGTACGGAGCCAAGACCGGACGAAGAAAGGAACGTGCCTGGGGAAGGCAGCGTGAGAATGGGAGGAAGTGTACCTGCAGTGATGGCTGATGAGGAGGGAAAAGTGGCTGACGTGGGCGGGGTGGGCAAATGAGTGGTGGAAGGAAGGCTATTGCCACCGACATCTGTACTAGGGCGATCACATGACGGGGACTGAGACGGTGTTAGGGAGGGGAGCCAAGTGGAGATGGATGGGAGACGCGAGGTGAGCTTTTGGGGTTCTGATGGACGTGACTCGTCAGCAGTAGACGTGTGGGTGCGTCCGACGGGGCTGTGGTCGGTGAGACCGGAGATGGGCCGTTCGCAGTGGGGACAGCCATCGCGCTCGAGTACCTTGACCTTGTCAGTCAAGTCCTGGAGGTATGCGACGGTACGAATGAGGATCTCAAGCTTGAACTCCTTTTCTCCTGACGACGAGACTCTCGGCTTCTGTCGTTTTGCTTTGTTGGTGGTGGGATCGTGAATGTCCTCGTCGGAGTCAGCTTGATCTTCGAAGGACGTAACACGTTTGTAGGCTGCAGGGACGAGCTCGCGGAGGGTTGCGAGTGCGTCGTTGATCTTTGTCCTGCGGGCTTTTTCGATGAGGGAGTGGTTTATTTTGCGCTGTGCCTCGCGGGCAGCGCGGGACATGGTGCCAGGTTTCCTGCCGCGACGCTTGGGCGGGGGTGGCTGGGGGACGGCGTCGTCCTCGTCCTCGTCCTCGTCTTCCCGGTTGGATGGGGACGGTGACGATACAAACCCGACCCCGGCTGAGTCTGCGCGGAGACGCTTTGCACGACGGGGTGGGTTGCAGGCAGCAGTGTAGATGGAGTCCATCGCGACGTCGACAGCGGGTGCGATGGGACGGAAGGGCAGCATTGGCGAGATTTCCTAGTCTCAGGTCTTCGTTTCTCTGTCTGTCTCTTCTCTCGTTTAAAGACGTGTCGCGTGCTACGACCGAACCCAGACGACCCCATATGCGCATTCTGATTGGCTGGCCACGCACGTGTGTGTTCTCCTCTCACTCACACAACTTTATCATCCAATGACCTGGCACCAAGAACCGACAATTCAAACTGCGTGTCCCTAGAACAGTCAGCGTTCTCACCCGACGAGACTGGCACGCGACATCTTGTTCATGACGGGCGACTCGATCTGGGTAGCAATGATGATGCATATCGTTAGAACATCCCGACGGGATAGATCTCTGCTGTTCCATCCCGCATTCAATTCATTTCGCCCACGCACTCACTATACACTTGTATAACCATCCGGACATCACTAAGTACACCGTGCCGTAGATATCGGCCCGAATCAGCTCTTGCACGTCCGAGACATGAAGATATGCCGCACTCTCCGCTCCCTCGCTCTTCTAGAAGAAAGCCTTTTCGCATCGTCTCTCGCTGTTTTTGATACAGGCGCCCAGAATCCACGATCGTGTCGTATCAAACTCAACTGCAAACCCTCTTGTCTGGTTCTACACCGAGGCGTACACTCATTGGAAGGAACCGCGAGCACGTGATGGGACACGATGGGGACGCGGCGATGAATGTGGACTAGCCCCACAGTCAAGGTTTACTATGGATGGTTGCTTGCCTTTACAGTTCATCTGACGTGGATGGAGAAGGGATGCGCCAAGTCCAATTACGTACAGCTAGATGGACTGCACTACCAGCAAGTACTAGGCGTACTTGGGATTGTCTCCCATGCTTGTCAACGCCTTTTCATTCACCTGTCATGCACGAATGTTGACGACATTTTCACAGTTGCTAGACTTGACAGTAACATGTGCGTGATCACCGATCACCTCTCGGGCCTCAAAGTGGGTGATGAACGTTCACCAATAAACTTTTGACGTGAAAAACATCCCCTTCCTACATTGGTAAGAGCATCCATCTGAGAGAATGTTTGGGATGCCTGTCGCCTTCACGTGTAATAACCACCACGATTGCCGAAAAACCCCCATGAAACCATTCATTATCACAGCATTAGTCTCGTCTCCTGATCTCTATAATTAGTACTCGTCTAGCGTAACCTAGCAATGTCCGGTGCATGGTCAGATGATCTTTATAATATTGGTACCTGTGTATTCAGTGCCCGCGGTTAGCCTTCGTAGCCCCTGTTTGAGGAGCACCTGTAGCAGTAAACACGCGATCCCATTCCATTGCGCCAAGATTTAACGGATCACACTGTCTCAGGCCAAAATAAGCTCCGGACAGCCTGCTGCAAAGTAATGGGCGCAGTTGGCGAGACAAGCACACCTCAGCTTGGGCATCACCCGGACCTGGTGGAGGACCGCAGCCGTGCCCGATGAATGGTGAAACGATCGTCACCGAAGTTTACGCACTGTGAACTCAGCCTTCGTTATCCACTGGTTTGTCGTGAGTCGGGCGCAAAGTTGTGGTAAGCAGCATAGCCCAATTGTACCCCTCCAGAGGCTTAAAAGGCTGGAAAGACGGTCGAGGAGAGACCAGAAACCAAATACCTCCCAGTTCTTCGAGTCACAAAGCTTACAGTCTTCTGAACATCCACAATGGTCTTCAACACTCGCGTCGCTCTTGCTGAGGATTACGAACTCTCCCAGTCTCATATTGACGAGTACCAGAACAACGTCTGTCACGTACTCGCGCTGAACGGGGATGTCTTTGCTGACAGAAATTCACTAGGGCCACATCCTGCTCAGGAACGTCATTCCTGAGTCGGAGGTCGCTGAACTCCGCACTGCCGTCTTGCGAGCACATGAAGCTCTCAAGGACGAAGAAGAGGACTTCCAGCAGGCGTTCCGCATCACCCAAAACCTATGGGAAATCAACGACATCGTGCGCACGCACGTCCTGTCCAAGCGTTACGCAGGTGCGTTCGCAAGTTAATGGGCACTAATCTCATGCTCACCCTTGAAAAATAAGGAATCGCCGCAAAATTGTTAGGCTGCCGCGACGTGAGGATTTACCACGATCTCACCTTCTTCAAGGAGGGCCTTGGTAAGGGCAAGCCGACACCGTGGCACCAGGACGGGCACTACTGGTGAGTGGCCTCTAACTTCTAGTTCCGAACATACATTGAGTGATGACAGGCCCCTTGACACGGATGGGTGCATAACCCTTTGGGTCCCACTTATCGATTGCCCCGTAGACATGGGTCCCATGTCGTTTGTGTCGGGTTCACACCTCAACAAAGATGCTGAGCATCTGCCGATTTCCGATGAGAGCGACGAATATATCAGGAATTTGGTCGAGAAGGAAAACCTTTCCGTGGCCCCCGCGCAACACATGAATGCCGGAGATGCAACATTGTAAGTGTTTCCCTCCTAGCTGTCTGAAATCATGCTTAGCACGAATGTTATAGCCACTCGTGCTGGACATACCATGCTGCAGCATCTAACACGACAGAACGCACTAGGATTGCTTTCGCCATCGCGTACTATGACGCAGATGCAACGGTTCCCCTACAACCACCAACCAATGAGCGGCGTGCGGCCAACTTGGCCAGGTGGTTCCCTGGAGCCGTACCCGGCGGACCTGCGGCTACTGAAAAGAACCCTGCTGTTCTTTCTCCCCGTGATTGATGGCGAATCGATACGTGCTCCAAAGGGTGGGCGCGCAATTCAATCACAGATCTCTCCTGCTTGTCTAGAATTGGTAACCCTACTGGATATTAGAGGTCCCACATCAAATTAGACACTAGCACATACTTTAATATACATAGTCCATAAGGCCTGCATTTTGAATTCCACGGTGATTTATTTATGCCCAAAGAACACAGCTCGACGAGTGACTGCATACATGAACCCAGTAGGCCATGAACTTGTTACGTTTAGTGTCGCACGTAAAGCAGCAACGATTATTGCTGGGCGTCCCATCGCGAACGGAACTCCGGAAAGTCGTTGACTAATACATAGCAAGTAGTAGAGCCGCGGAAGAGCTTCGTTGAATTTTGATCTCTTTCCAAATATGGTTACTCATGCCGTCCTCGTGACTGGGACAGTCATAAACACACCGTCTCTTGCACCGCCATCGCCTTCACTTAGCGATCATCCAGCCACGTCCGGACGAGGTAAAAAGGTAACATCCTCGGCGTGGAGATGCCGGGGCCGAATGTTCAATGACGTCCAAATAAACCCACCGGTAAGCCTCAACTATACAACGGTCAGTATTTACATTGGAACTGGTCATTGTTAACTGATTCTTGTTTACGAGAGGGTGCCTCGCCATTAAGGGAATTTGGGGGGAGGGGGGAGTACAGTATTACTCATGTGTGGTACCGCCAATCACAGGGGGCGCTGAAATCTCAAAGCGGAGGGTGGGCAGTGTTCCTGAGACACCGCCCGAAATTGATCCAATTGCTACGATTTCCAACTCTGTGATCGACTTGGGTCATCCATCAGGGTTCTATAGGACCCTCAGTTACAAACCTAAACGGATACCAGCACTGGCGCCTTGCAAGTATCGTTATGGAGATATATCTGGATGCACTAAAAGGTACTGCCTAGTACGTGACAGCTGAGAAGCCAGTTGTGCTTGGAAAGACGGATCAACAGCCGAATGGTTTCAAGTTAATTCCGATGCTCTCATTGCCATGTTACCCGCGTAATTGACGTGATTTTCGTCCTGCCATGTATTCCGCAGTTCGAAGCACGAACCTGCGAACCGGCTGACGATCCGACATATTTGCTGACCACTTTACCTTTGTGAAATGCGCAGTATCTACAGTAAGTATGCCGTTGTATTTTACCTGCGGAACTATCTTTACTTACTGGTCTCGAACAGCCACATTATGCTATCGATATGATAGATGCATTGTAGCGGGTGGGAAACAGGTTGGTGTGTTCGTATCAGAACCCGTCTAGGAGTTGGCATCAAACGTGATAACTTGGAATCGCTGAGGCCTTGAGGTACAGGGTACGCGATCACGAGAAACGGAATTTAAGTAGGCCTTGATTCACTTGATTCATTACGTGAGTAACAACATCCCTCTTTCGTTCCATCTTCCAGAGTTGTTCCCAACTTGTTCCACCCAGGCCCGCCGTCTACTGTCGCTCAATTGTAAACAAGACGCTCCTCGATGAATTCGGGCTCTCCAAATACATCCCTAATCCTTGCGTGAGACATCACCTTTGCGTGGTGGGCGAAAACGTGTGGGTAAACTTGTTCGCGCTCCGCAGTTCCGCAACATGTCTGGCCAGCACGTTGAATAGCACTGGCCAGGAAGATATCCGCGAGTGTTATGTTGTCGTTGACCAGCAACCCAGAAGGACGTTTCTCCAGGTAGTTATCGAGGAACCTAAGGGAACGCACGATACGCTCTTCGTGCCATTTGTGTTGCTGCTCTCGCGAAAGTCGCAAGGTTCACGACTGAGAACAGTGCAGTGTGGAAGGAAAAGGTGTGCTTACATCTGCATTATACCCAGGTAGGAGCTTCAGGTCGGCACCGGCGTATATCATGCTTGCATCCATGTGAATTTCGGATTCAGCAAAGTGAACCCACTGGTCTACGAGGGCAGCTTCCTCTGAACTGCTACCCAACAGTCCTGCGCTCGGAACGAGCGAACCCACTGATCTACATGAATAGTCTATCCAGACTCTCTTGAAGGGTGTTTGCTCACCGTAGCGTGCAATGGCCGCGCCCTCCGTCAACCTGAAGCCGTTGAGGCTTTCGAATGCAGGGACCTTTGCAAGTGGAAATTTCTGCGTAAACTCGGGCGATTGGTTCGTGACGCCATATTCAAACGGTAAGAGTTCGATTTCGAGGTTGGACAATGCCGCTACGCTCAAGATCTATCATGCAATTGGATGAGTAACAATATGCTATCGCGGTCAGTAACGAGCGGGATACCTACCACTTTTGTTTGAGGTTGGGCGATGTTGCCATACATCTTTCCGATGAGAGTCATGTTTGCGTACAAGATTATGAGGTGAGTTGTAACAAGCAGGACTTCACGACCAGGTTTATATATGGCTCCCGGTCACTTACTTTGATGAATGCCAACCAACACACACTGCCTGATCCACCTTAGTATCTGACAGAATGCCTAGGTATGCCTCAGCACTTGCGGCGCAGCTGCAATTTTGGCTTGGCAAGTTGCATAGTAGCATGTGTGGGAGCAGTTACACCTCACTGCGCGCGCAGCCGCAGGGCTTGATGTTGAATGTAACACTCCAGTAGTGAGTGTCATAAGTTACCGAGCGCCCGCCTTATTCTGAGCTTGGCGCCACCGTGTTGCGCACTTTAGCACATTGAACTTGCCAGTGTTATCGCTTGGTCATGTCGTCCCCATTGGACGCTGTCGCCTGCGGACGAGCCCGTCTTGGCAAGAGCTCAGAAGAATATCTTGATATCTTTACCATTCGTGGTGTTGCCATCTCCCGACAACGATCATTCCCGAGTGTGAGCTCAATGTCTAACAGCACTGGTATGTATGCGATCACTGTTTGGCTGTATGACCAGTCAACTTAGTGCGAGAAATGTGCAGTGGCGTTGCCCGATCGGGAAGGCGGGTGGCGCCCGCCTGGGGGACCAGGGCACGCCGGCCCAGTGACGGTGACGTCAGGCTGTCACGACCCCTCGGCAACGTCGGCCGTGACGGCATCCACGCACCGCCACCCGCTCATTTTCTGGAATAAACTGACTTATTTGTCATCATCGGGCGCATTCTCTTCATGGCGACCATCCAGGTTGCGTAGAGTAAAGTGATACACCAGCTCGCTCAGGAGCCCTAGGGTTGGGGTATAAGGTCAGCAGCGAACCCGAGTTTGATAGAACCAAATAGTAAAATTCTAGATCATTCACAGCAGTTCATACCACAGAACGCAACATAGTCCGAAATTCATTATTGCTGCGACTTCTCCCAAAAATGTTGACTCAGACGTCATCAGAAAAAGAATTTGGAGAGGTAGCCCACCACTGGCAGCTGCATGGATCATGGTTAAGTCTGTACTCCACTTGACAGAAGATCATACTATCTTGCTTCACGTTCAGCTTCAAGGCAGTACTTACATATTGACTTCATTATACAATGCACCGCGCGGCTGGCGGGGTATTTACATTTGTTTGTAATTGAGCAACTATCCTATTCCTGTCCCTAAGACCTAATCCACTAATCACTCGGCCTTGAAAGCAAGGGCCTCGTCAACGAATCCAGGCTCTCCAAACAAATGCTTGATCCTCTCATCATTTGTCACTTTCGCAAAGTGAGCGAATACACGAGGATAAACCTGTTCACGCTCCCTAACTCCGCAGACTGTCTGTCCTGCACGCTGCACGGCCGTGGCAAGGATGATATCTGCAAGTGTTAAACGGTCGTTCACCAGCAAGCCAGAAGGACACGAAGCCAGGTGATCATCCAGGAACTTGAGAGAACGTTCGACGCGTTCCTGGTAGTGCTTGCGTTGCTAAGATTGGAAGAGTCATGAGGATCGACGAGTCAATGGATCATGGTACAGGACAGACGAAAAGAAGTGTACCTCTTCGTTGAAAGCTGGGAGGTATTTCGCAACCATACCAATGTATATGTTGCTTGCAGGGATGTGGATCTCGGTCTCCGCAAAGTGAACCCATTGGTCTACCTGCGCAGTTTCCTTCGCATTGCCGCCGAGGAGGCCGGCCTCGGGAACGAGTGTGCTTACTAGCCGTCGCGATCAGTGTCGACATTTATTTATCTGCAGAATGACTGGTGACTAACCGTAACGAGCAATGGATGTGCCCTCGATCAGCTTAAATCCTTCATTATCTTCGAATGCAGGGATTTTGGCGAGAGGGAATTTCTGGGTGAACTCGAGTGATTTGTTCGTGATGCCGAACTCGAAAGGTGGTAGATCAACCTCGAGACCGGAGATAGCCGCTGCACTCAGGATCTATCACGTGGAGCACAGGTATGAATGTGAGCTTGCAAGGTGGCAAATAACATGAGACGAAACATACAGCTTTTGTCTGAGGCTGGCGAGGGTGGCCGTAGAGCTTTCCGATGGGTGCCATCTCGAAACTATGGTGAATGGTTCGTTGAAGAATGAGCATTACGCAGGGAAAGCTTTATATACATGTCGGTCCAGCAGGATTGGTAATAGTCGTCCTTCCACTGCCTGTGCAGTACGAGAACGTCTGCTAATCTCATCGGAGCCTATTTCCAATCATTAGTAATGCTGTCACCACGTTGTTACCTTGTATTATACATCCTCGTCCAGACAACTTCCAGTGCCAGTTGAGTCCTGACCCAGATTAACACGTGGCACAGGGCTAGGTTTTCTTTTCAGTAGGAGAGCCAACCTGTACGTCCATAATGCTCTTGAAGCTGCATGCATAGATGGAAGGAGGGGTGGTCGGACCATTCCAGCCGCGGATGATCAACCTCCTGCTGTGTAATAAATCAATGGCCCGCACTACTGGCTTGAAAGGGATCTCAGCCCATCAGGCTGACTGAGCACTAGTGCTTCCGAGTGCCTCTAGTAGGTGAGTAATACGTATGAATGCTTCCGCCGCTATTCAGGGTACACGTGGCTTTGTCATGCCAGTCTCACCTACGTATCCTACCAGCAACTTTGTGACTCGTGTACCCCACCCTCTGTCTTGGTCAGCCTTTGCGCGCCTGCCCATCATCAATCAAACTCTGACTCTCCGAATGTCACCGATTTACGGCCGGACTTGAGACAGTGGGGAATTGACTACTCGTTTACCGCACCGAAGTTCGGCTCCTCACATGTGTAGCCGCAAATGGCTACCCAGAGCTCAGGAATTTATGGCTCATTTAAAAGCTCTTCGTTTTTTATGTATTTTAGAAGAAAATCATGTGTAAAGACACAAGTTCTGTAAGATACACTGATCTTCCATTGCTGACTGTACATATGTACACTGTTACTGTTCCCATAATTACTCGGGCTTAAAAGTAAGAAGCCCGTCGATGAAGCCGGACTCTCCGAACAAATGCTTGATCCTCTCATCATTGTTTACCTTAGCAAAGTAAGCAAAGGTGTAGGGGTACACCTGCTTTCGCTCTTTCATACCGCAGACCGTCTGGCCTGCGGGCCGCAAGGATAGCGCGAGAACTATATCTGCAAGTGTTATAGTGTTGTTTACAAGAAAGGCGGAAGGACATGAGGCCAAGTAGTCTTCTAGAAACTTGAGCGAAAATTCGACACGCTCCTGGTAATATTTCCGTTGCTATGATCCGAGCAGTCACGGGGATCTACGATTCAGCGGGCCGTGGCAATAGGAGACGAAAGGAAATATACCTCTTCATTGAATCCTGGGAGATATTTAATACCGATACCGATATATATGTTGCTTGCGGGAGTTTGGATTTCAGTCTCTGCAAAGTGGATCCATTGGTCTATCTGGGCGGTTTCCTTCGCATTGCGGCCAGGGAGACCAGCCTCAGGAACGAGCGAGCTCACTGATTGCTACGATCGGTATTGATCATTATTACACGCAAGGGGATAATGACTAACCGTAGCGTGCGATTGCCATACCTTCGGTCACCTTGAATCCTTCAATATCTTCAAAGGCGGGGATTCTTCCCAAAGGGAATTTCTGGGTGAACTCGGGTGACTTGTTTGTGACGCCAAACTCGAATGGTGGTTGTTCAATCTCGAGACCTGAGATGATCGCTGCACTCAGGATATATTGCGTTTTCATCCAAACGAAATGAATTCAATGCTACACCAGATGAAGAATGTACTGGGAAGCCTACAGCCTTGGTCTGAAACTGGCGGATGCCTCCGTAAAGCATTTCAATGGGTGCCATGCTCGATACCGAAAGACTTCTGTGAATAGATGCTTGGTAGACTCAAGGCCCAACGAAGAACGCATTTATAAGCTTGGGGACAATAAGATTTTTTGCCACTTTCCGTGCTCTCCTCCGCGAACACCCAAACATCCAGGTTCAGTGATTAATCAGGACCCAACGTCATTCATGTGACAACACTTTCACTTGCTCAGCGCTGGCCCTCGTCGAACCTAATTAATCAGCGCACCAGCACAAGGACTCCTGTGTACGTTTATGGTACTCCACAGGTTGCGCAGGAAGTCGGACGCAGGGTTGATTTACAGATCGTTGTTACGGCGCTAGTGGTTTCGAAATAATCTCCGTCGTGCTGAGTGAGCCCAAAGTACGTAAGAGGTACTTTCCTGGACTTCCGTGCTACAGACGGTTCTCCGCTTTGATTTAGTTTGATCTCTGATATACGAGTTAGTTCGTCAAGTTGGACTGGCAGTGTTTAGGTCCTCCGCCTTACTGAGTTGCGAAGACGTCTACTCTTACCACCGGTTCTGCCCCTGCCTGCACAAAAAGTTATTCTGTCCATGGCGGAGAGCCATGTCATGCGTTGCAAACAAGTGAAATGGGAAAAGAGTCACCAAACCAGGGTGGCGAGCTCCAAAGTTTCCCAAGAAGTACATATGGGCATTTGCGGTTGCCACTATCAGCGTCAACACCCCTGTGCATTTTGGGTCGACCAATTGAACACAAGCCAGCGCCTCTCCGATCCATCGGGTAGCCCGTGTATTGTGTACGAAATAACGAAATATTGGACCTGTTCATCTTTGGAAGATATTTACGGCCTGCTTTTCGATATGTAAGTGGGAAAGTGGGAAAATCGCTGTTTGAATTCTGATTGATACTCTTGACATGTCCGCAACTTTGCAGGCGTGCTTTGATGGCTCTCTTCTATAGTTGCCGACCTCGGTCTGGGTTCTTTTACAGTGACCACAAAGGTCTGCCTCCACTTGGCCAGCCCAAAGACGCATCACAGACCAAAGGCAGCATAGGAACATCAAAGAGACAATAACTCATGTAGATGCTCGTGGGATGGATGTGGTCTGTGCTTACTTCAGCTTCTCACGAAAATTCAGAGACGGAGAAATCTCCTTGGCCACCGTTGTGAACATGACCGTTGGTATGGGTGTATACTGACTTTATCGGAACCGCAGCGGTAAGAGCAATGCCATACCCATCCAATTCTGCCTTTAAATACATCGTTCCTGTAGTTCTTGTCTTCTTTGTGCTGATGCTTATTTTTATGTGTGTTCTATTTGAGGTCTGATCTGACGATGACGAACCGGGCATTCGCATCAAAAGAGGTCAGTTTCCGTTATGCGTTGATGCTAACTTGATATCTTCTTGAACGTGCATTGTTTAGTTCGAACTTTACATCTCCATCACAGTGGCGGTGGAGGTGTCGTTTCTTCGGCGGTCGGCGTGCTGGTATCACGTATCCCAACAGTGTTTTATTCTGACATTTGCCTAGTAAGTTTGACAGAATACGCCATGAGGGTTCAGTGCGATTATGTGCAAATACCTGGCTTTCGTTCCCTACGCCGTTATAACTAGTGATGTTGGTGTTGGAGCTGTCAGTCTAACGATTCACGGCCATATTCTCCACTATGGCAGTCACGAGAATCCTTGGCAAAGGATACAGTACTCTAAGGCGCTTGACGGAGATCAAGCACGTCCCTCCACTCATCACTTCATTTGTGCGCGACGGAACACTCTTTCACTTCATGTGTGTGTGTCCACCTCATCTCGTGGTGTTGGCTGCTTGTTTGACTCTAGGATGTTTGGTGGGGTTCATTGCACCTTCCTCAGCGATCCTAATGCATTTTCTGCGTGTATTATACTACTGCAAATTTCATAGAACAAGTGGCTAATTGCCACATACTGCGAAACCCAACATCAGCTGCTCCTAAGATACAACGTACTCAGTACGATACTAGCCAGTATAGGGCAAGTCGCCCTCACGTACTTACATAAATATAGAGAACCACAGCTAGAAGTCATGTATATTTAGCACGACATAGGACAGGCCGTCCTAATGCACTTAAATTCGAATTATATATATAGAGAGAGGGAGAGAGGGAGAGGGAGAAAGAAGAAACAGGGACAGTATGGTATGGTGTCAAGAGGACTCATGCGTGTTCTGTCGGCATTCATTGACACGTCCACCGGCGCCAGCAGACAGTTACTCGAGACAGACATGAAATGACCGGAATGACATACGGTTGCGATGCTGGCACCTCATGCCTGATGGACACCTCTGACATGCCCTTCAACGGCAAAGTAAGCAATGCGGACGGGCTCTGCGATAACAAGCAGGTGACAATAAGCAAGTGTAGCTTGTTCCTGCCACCTTGTAAGGCAACAATAATTTGAGTATCACAGGGCCAGAAATGCCAACAGTTCACGACAATACCCAATGAATTTCTGCTTCCACCAGGACGACGCTAACTTAGAGACCTTCCGGAGTAGGCTGCAGTTCGATGACAACTTTAAAGTTCTGTTCCTTGATGACCTGAATCATGGGATCTTCCAAAGGGAGGCGATGATTGTGCTTCTGGAGATTTGACGACTCGTCTTTGTCACGATTCGCAAACAGGTCGGAGGTCGCCGGATCACCCTTTTGATTGCCCAAGGTTGATTCGTCGTAAAAGTGTCTCCGGACTTCAATGTAATCGTTGACGAACTCACCGATCTGCAAACAATCGGCTCAGCCAGTCTTCTTCAACGCTGCCACGGATTAACTACAACCCACCTCGACCTCATCCAGGCCGGCAGACTCGCCCTCTGGCATCGTCCTGAGATGTAAACCCGGGATCATGTCAATAGCTTTGGCAATGATAGCCGTCGCTACAAATGTATACCCGCACGTCGCACATACGTAGCCAAATTGGATAAATAGCAGCTCCCAGTTGCGGTCGACCCAACCACCGTTAGCGTTAATGTTGATGCCATCGAGAGCAATGATCGAACGCGAAGCGAAAATGCCGTTGAAGAGAAGGCCGATAATGCCACCCACGGCATTCTCTGCAAAGAGATCCAAGGCGTCATCGATCCCCATGACAAATTTTACTAGGTTACGTAGGTTGTCAATATCAGCTATCGTTGAGGTTTTCGTGACCTACTCCTCTTTGCATAATTACAAACCACACCGGAGACGATGCCCATGGCGACCGATGCCCACGGGTATATGTAACCAGAAGCTGGTGTCGCTGCAACCAAACCAACAGTAGAACCGGAACGAAATCCGGACATACTGTATTTGCGTTCCAGTCTATAGTCAAGAATACACCATATGATGCCACCAAATGCCGGGGAAAGCATAGAATTCCAGATCGCCATTATAGCACGAAGATTGGCGCCAAAGGCGCAACCTCCGTTGAAACCCAGCCACCCAAACCACAGGATGTAGGTGCCTAGGTTCGCCATAGCCATGTTGTGTGGTCTGAAGTTAAGTAGTTCCTTTTCTTGCCGCCGACCGAGGACCCAGGCATATGCAAGGCCTGCGACCCCACTCCCAATCGCTACAGGGCCACCACCTGTTGGCCGAGAGAGGAAGTTAACTTCTCTCAGACTATGAAAAAGATGTCTTTCCTACCCGCAAAATCTAACACGCCCGATTTAAAACCCCATCCATTGACATTCCAAGCCCAACAAGCCAGGGGGCAATAAACAAAGGTCATCCAGAGGAATGTAAATATCATAGCAGGAAGAACCCGGCCACGCTCTGCGATACCTCCCACTAAGATCCCCACGGTCACACAGGCAAATTCCATCTGATAGAAGCTATAAAGCAAATCTGGAATGAGGGGTGTGCCGGGATATGGATCGCCGAGGACATTCAGGAGTCCAAAATTGGCAAGATTGCCAATGAAGCCGTTGGTGGCAGTGGGTGAGAACGCAAGGGAGTATCCCCACAAGTACCACTGGAAGATGCAGACGGCATTACTTGCGGAGACAACCCACATCAGGGACAAGGCTGATTTCCTCCTGGTGAGGCCGGAGTATAAGAGAGCTGGAACGAAATAAAGAATCAAGGATGCGGTGTAAACGAGGGGGAATCAAAGTTACGCACCTAAACCTGGTATCATAAAAAATTCCATTGCGCCTGCGACGATGATAAAGGAGACATCGCCACCATCGAATCTGGGGAAGATGGAAGACAGATGTTAGTGAGTCCTGATGCAGGGGCCGTCGACCTTCGTTGACTCACTGGCTGGAGGCTCCTAAAAGCAAGATAACGAGCACTCAAATCAGGAAGCCGGTTATCCGGTGTAGGGAACGTACTTTTGAGCAGCGAAGTCGTCGCAGAGAACTCACCAAACTTCATTTTCCACCGCTCTGAGGTAAAAAGTATGAAACAAACCTGTCGGTGGCGTGTCTTCTACCAAAGGGGCCAGTTTGTCTTAGCTGGTCTGAAACGAGGAGAAAATCGCACTGGTCTCATGCCTAATATCCATCCTCGGATGTGGACGTAGGCTCCTTCTGCCATGTACCATGCGAAGGGATCAAATAGGAGAGAGATGTGGAGCAATTGCTGCCGTCGGTTGGTGAGCGGTGTCACGTGGCGTATTGAAGATCGACGTCGAAGACGGAAGTTAAACTGCTAACTTGGCTCCATCGATGAAGTTGCGGGGTGTCCAATTCTTTCAGCGGGAGATACGTACAACGATAGAACGCCGGAAGATCAATTCTGTGAAGAAACGATGCTAACAGGTTCGCCACAGTAAGAGAATGTCACAAACAGGTACCCAAAAATCTTCAAGGATGAATAGCCAGGCCCAATCGCACGCAGAAACTAGAAGGCGCCCGATCTAATTGACATTTATGTGGAGTCCGTTTAGGAATGTGTCCTCAGAATTAGTCAGCCAAGGGAAACCCCGCACCAAATTTCCAATAATCTTTGTAATCCGGGGTGAGATTGGGAAAGACCACGGACTACATAAGACCCCGCCGAAGTCAACAACTCCTCGGCAGGTCATACACATCTCCACCTCCCATGCAAGGAAAGTCATGGCTTTGAAATGCGGAAGCTTACGGGTACCTGCCTGGTCCGCCATGAGATGGTTCAATAAGCCACGGGGTATGGCGACTTATGGCGATTATCACGTAGTTTCGAGAGCGAGCAGCATGAAGAGTAGCGGAACCCATCGATATACTCGAACAGTCGCGGGATGAGTGCGCCGAACACATCTGCCACGAGCGGGCGAAGGCCTTCGACGCAAGCGTCCCGAAGTTACTTCTCCATATTTCTAAAAGTGGACAATGGAGGTGGGCTTGAACTACTGGTTGCAGGTATGTAGGTCTGGATCGGAAGTAACCTCCCTGCTCGAGCGGTTATTATAAACGACTGCCCGCGGGTGTAAAGTAATCCTCGGCATAGTAGATCAAGCGAGTGAGGAAAACGTCTCAAGGAAGGCCTTTCGCATACTGAGAATCACGGTGAAAGAGGCCAGCTTTGGAGCAGTGCGCTGAGCACTCTGGGGAGTCCTGCTGAACGTGTCGTCGCCATGCGAAGAAATCGATAAAACAGTAGCCTGTACCAATGTCAACCGAACTTCTGGAATTCCATGAACTTACCAACAACACCCTCGACAGACGTATTTACAGCCATGACTCCTTCTAATCACTAAGGCTGACATGCCTGATATGAGATTGAAGTAGACAGCTCAACGCTACTCTAAAAGGACTGCAGCGGACAGAATCAATGTACAAGTGACGAGACATGCCGTAGTCAGGACACACCATAGCTAGATTGTCACTGTAGGCTCGATGTTCTCGTGCTGGGACAATCCTGGGTAGCTTGGAACGTGCGCTTTTTTGACTATTCAGTGTGTGTAGTTGGCGATCTCGGTGTTTTGAGTCTGGACTCGGCATGTGTGCTGAAGTTCAAGATGAATGCTCTGCTAGGGCCCGGGCAGTGCGTATCAAAACGTTTCCGCTTGTTCGTTCCGTGTGGCAGGGCAAAGAAAACCTCGCCTCAAGAAACCAGACTGCAGGTCCTTTGAAATTGAGATTTTGAAATCTTGCACCGGTCCGTTGGTCTTCCGTGTCAGCACGCTTCACTCGCTCTCACCCGTTACTCTGCTCCATCTGCCAAATGGTCCAACGTGCATGGAACATGGTCTGCTGGGCGTGTGCACGGCGCATGAGTAAGTGGCAGATGGCGGAAAGCACATAGTGATGTCTTTCAATCACCTGTAAAACACATTCTCTAGTCACTCAAGGTCGTTCGCATTTTCATTGACGAACCGGACAGACTCGATGGGGTGTTGAATCAGGTTGCAAGCGTCTCGCGAGTACTTCAGGCAGTGCCGGTGGTAAGTAAGCTAAGTGAATTGCAATTGGACAAGGTTGACTAAGGTGTGCAAGTATCACCTAGAGCGTTCTGTGCAACGGATCTCGCTACATAGGAATGAAGATACCCAAGGTCGGTAAGAGTCATCGCTAACAATCTACTGGCAGCAACCGCTTGTCACTCGGCCTTGAAGTTAACACGAATCCAAACAAATGCTCGGGCTTCTCATCGTTGGTCACTTTTACAAAGTGAGCGAATACGTGGGGGTGAACTTTTTCGTGCTCCACAATCCGCAGACTGTCAGGTCGCGCGCGGCATGACTATGATGAGGGCGATGTCCCAATCGTCAGTGTCGTTTACGAGTGGGCCAGAAGAATACGAAACTAGCTAGTCTCCCAGGAACTTGAACGAGCGTTCAACGCGTTCCTGGTAGTGTATGTGTTGCCGGGATAGGGCAAGGTCTACCGCCCAGCGAATGATAACAACAAAACAGAGCAAGTAAGCATACCGCTTCACTGGATGTTTCGTGACGGTTCCGAACTATATTTGGGTTGTAAGACATAGATCTCGTTCTCGGTTGTGGACCCAGTGGTCTACTTGCGCGGTTTCCTTCGGATTGCGACCGATAGAGTTAGCCTCAGGAAGGAGCGAACTCGCTACTTGTCACGATCGAGATCATTCCTGCTTCCAGGATGATGACGGTTGGCCGCAGTAAGCGATGGTCATGTACTCGATCGGCTTGATTCCTTTGTTATCCTAGAAGGCAGGGAGTTTCCTGACACGCTCGAGTGACGTGTTCATGATGCCAATCTTGAACGGCGGTCATTTCGATCTCGAGGCCTGAGACAATATGGCAGCGCTTATATCCCATTCGAAGGGGATGGAGGTGCAAACATTAGGCTTTTGCTTGAAGATTGCGAGGGTCGCTATAAAACTTTCTAATAAGTGTCATACTCGATGTTGAGAGCTAGTGAGTAGCTGGGATATGGGCACCCTATGAAGAACGCCCTCATAGGTATCATTCGAACGAAGCCCGAAAACTGGTAATGTCATCCTTTGTCACATACCTCCTTCCAGATCCCCACCTCGTCACGGTGACCACCAAGTTCCTGAGTCAGTATCATCCATACGACTCAACACCGAGCCCTAACCGAACAGGGCTGTTGCAAAACCTTTGTGTACCCTTCGCAACGCTCCAAGCTGTACAGGCAGTGATAACGAGTATGTGTCTTGGCGTGTACATCACAGAAGGCTTCCGAGCATCAGCGACCGAGCCGTATTTAAGTTGCTTTATGTGGTGAGGCACTGTTGTGCTACTTACGCATGATCTGTGACCAGCACCCACAAGGTGGTATAATACCGTCACAGCTCACCTCTCGATACAAGAGCACGGTGCTCCTCGCCACGTATACACCACAGCATACTGACTTTCTATGAGATAAAGGGCACCGTGTCAGGAAAACGGACTTAAGAATCACGATTGACGCTCTAACAGGATGATCGCGTTTGGATGAGATCGCAAGCCCCTGCATCGTGGAACGCGTGAAGTCCAAAACATATATCACAAGGATGGCGTAGCATCGAAACGCCACTGAACTGCATCACAATCCACGCACTCCTGGAGCCCCTCACCAACGTACTTTCAACTTGGACTCGGGTTCAGGAAGATATTGGTTCTTTGACTGACGGGGGCGACCCTAGTCGAGAGGGAACGATTTTGTCGAGCCTTTAGCCTAGGGAAGCTACCCGAAGTCATACTCACATGGAGATATCGATAAGACCTCTCGCTTCATATCATCAACATGTGCACCCGTCCAATGCTTCATTTGGTTGGCGTGTAAGCGCGCTTGAGCCGAACACGCATTTCTCTTCTTTTTCAGTCGTTCTGATCCACTTTAACACCAGTTCACACCTAACTCGATCAGGCCAGGCTGGTCGACCAGGAAATGAGGTGAAAGGCCGCTGGATCTGTCTGGGTCCATGCAGCCGGGCCCGTGGAAAGACATATGTAGAAGGGGATGGCCAAAAACGCCGCTCCGACACGTACCATGGGTAAGGACTTTCCTGTTAACAGTCTGCGAAGGTCCCGGATATCTCGGATCACGGGTTTTGTAATTATGTACTGTGTGTGGACACGGTGTCCCGAGTAGGTGAAGGCAAACACCTCCCTGAGGCAGCGCCAGAAGACTCCCTTGCTGTGGTAACCTAATTCCATAGAGATTCGTTACCTCGGTGCGGCGAAGCTGCGAGTTCCATTGGTGTACAGGTTCGTTGGAATTGAAATCACACTGTTGCACGTCACATTCCGTCAATCCACTTGCCTTCCGAGCGACGCACGTGAAGAATCGCCAGATCCGGAAATGCCCTATGTCGCGGATACGTCGTTCGAATGGAAGAGTCTTAAATATAAGTGCCATGCATATCGCCGTGGCACTTGGGACTGGAAACGGTGGGACACCGCTGGCATGGGAATTTCCTCGTTGCTGCCCAGAATGCCCAGCTCCGCAACATTGACGGAGTGATTTCATGAATGACGTTTTCAGTTGACATGCATGATGCAGCAGATGGCCTGTAGAGCATATGGCGGAGTGGAGGGCCCCACGATGTTCTTGACGTGAAACTCTCCACGGGCGCGTGCAGAACACTAGATATATAGAAAGTACGGGTCAACCAATAGCCGTATACCGTGTCGAAAGTTCTGGTTTGGGACAGGCGTCATGGAGTCATGATACGCACTAGTGACTAAATGAGCTGAAAGATTGGAGGCCTTTGGCAGGATTTCTGATCATCACCACATGTAAGAAGACATGTGCCGTCCTCGTGATCAGCAACGAGCCGCCGGATATGAGCAGGACAATATGCTATTCAGTGTCTGTTGAATGTCAGCCCACAACGCTTCCCTTCGATTTTTCTTTCCTCGTTTATTGTATTCCAAGGTACAGACTTCAGAAGAGACTTGTGTGTCTCTGGTGTGTCTGTTATAGTAATGTGATTAATTTAGGTCTGGCGTGGGAAGATGACGAAAGTCGAAAAGTGAACCACTTCCATATATAGTAAGGAAGTTACGATGACCTCGTTGCTCGCTTCGTTGGTTTTCCATAAATCCGAGTCCGCCTGTCCTTCTCCACTTCCCACTCGTTCTCTCCTCTCATTAGACACGACTTGAACGCTACTAGAAATGCTCGCACCCGCCGTTCTTCTCGTTTCTTCTCTCTTCGCTGCCGTACAGGCTGCTGTCTATGTAGGCACCCATTTTGGACAATTACAAGTAGTGTACTGACGTTCTTTGTGCAGGTGACGAACCCTGTCTCATCCACCGTGTGCACGGCTGGTCAGTCATGTCAAGTGCAGTGGGTTGACGATGGGCAATCCCCTCTCTTGAGTGCTCTTGGCACCTGTGACGTCGCTCTCTACACTGGCGAATTTGTACGGCCAACGTGGTTCTGTAATGTCTCGCTCACTCGACGAACAATCTTTTATAGGTACCTGCTCAGGCACTCAACTCCATCGACGTTTCTGCCTCTTCGTCATTCTCGTTTACTGTAAGTTCGCATGCTCATCCCATAGAGTACCCACTGACGTCACTCCAGCCTAACCCTTCTGCAGGCCCCAATGGCCAATAGTGCGTTTTTTTTTTGTGCTTCTAGAGGTGTACTTGGTCTCATCAATTTGGATAGTTACATCGTCTTTTCAAACCAGGCCCAGAACTACTATGGGTACTCTGCTTCGTTTACGTGAGTTGCCTTGCTCCGGGTTGGGCTCCTCTGGCTTACACACACGCCACTAGGCTGAATGGTATGACGGGTACTACCCCAGGTGGTGGTGGATCGACCACCCCATCCTCCGCACCTACTGTTAACGTGACAACGACAACCGTCGTAACTACGACTGTCAACACTACAACTGCCACTACACCAGCAACGACTGTCACCTCTGCGACCACCGTTACCTCCGGTACACCGATCCTCACCACCTCTGGATCATCCACCTTCACGGTGACCTCAACGACATCGTTCACCACGGCAACTACTACCACCAGCACTCCTTCCGCCACTACTACTAACGCCGCCGTTCGTGCGGGGTCTTCTGGTTCTATTGCCGCCGCATTTTTCTTTGCTTGTGCTGGTGCCCTGGTTTTCTAAGGGGACGAAAAAAATGAGCGTGGGTCCTCGGTTGATTTCTTTTTCTCTATTTCGCAACTTCCTTTTTCCCACATTCAGGACACGCCGGACCTGGCTTTCGCTACGATACCATTTTACGGTTACCATTGCTGTTGTTGTACTTACTATTCTTAACGTTTGACGACTTAATTACGGTTTCTATGCAATGGATGCAACGGCCTTTTACTTCCGCGGTGATTTGTGCGGAGAACGGACATTTGAGAGTTGGCCTTTCGCATGTGACTAGTGCGCAGATGACCGGCAAGTCTGAATGTTAGGGGGTGTTATTGTGCCTTCCTAAAATGGCCTACCCACCCTACGTGGACTGCCAGGCATCTTGAGACAAGTCTCGATGGAACAACCCAAGCAGCCCACACGCAAGCAGAGGCAAAAAGACGCACAGAAACTTCAGCAAGGTCTCAATAATGACAACAACAATGGCACGGAACGCCTCAAGACCGTCGTACGCCGTCTACCGCCTAATCTACCGGAAGAGATATTTTGGCAGAGTGTGGAGACATGGGTGACCGAGGAGACAGCGACATGGAAAGTATTTTGTCCTGGCAAGTTGAAGAAACGGTGTGTGTGCAGACATCTGGCGGTAAAAGTATCGAACGCTGACCAGGGTTTGGTAGGATGAACAAGGAGAGCGTGCCCTCTCGTGCATATATCGCGTTCAAGAATGAGGAGGCGCTCGCGATGTTTAGTCGTGAATACGACGGGCATATTTTCAGGGATAAATCAGGTCAGTACATCCGCCACCACTGATGCCCGGTCTATACCCTTTCATCGTTCACAATCATCCGATACAGGCAATGAATCGCACGCCATAGTCGAGTTTGCACCGTTCCAGAAAATACCCGTCGAGAGACGCAAACCGGACATCAGGATCAACACCATCGACAAGGGTACGTCGTCGATTCTGGCACGTGCATGCACAATGCTTTAGGGTCTAGCTGACGGAAATGATTTTTGATCTGAATAGATGAGGATTACATCTCTTTCCTCGAGTCGTTGAAAAAGTCTGAGAAGCCGGAACCAGTATCTCTCGAGGCGCTTGGTAGGTATCCGTCACGCCTGTCGTCAAGGTATGCTAATATTCACTCGCGTAGTGGCGGCTGCGCAACCTGCCCCACCACCTACGACCACCCCACTCCTTGAAGCGCTCAAAGCCGAGAAACTAGCCCAGAAAGATAGAGAAACCATTCTCCGGAGTCATGCACACTACAAAGAGTCTGCCATAGCGGCTAAGAAAGAGGAGGCAAAGAAGAAAGCTACTATTGCCGCACAGTCGCAGCTGGCAGCACAGGCCACGGGTGCCGCTCATAAATCGGTGAATGAAGGAGGTGGAATGTCCCAGTCGCCGAGTAAGAAGTCGAAGAAGGCTGCGGCCGCAGCGCAGAAGGCAGCGGCGCAGGAGACTCACCCCCCTGTGAGGATTGCTGCAAAGCCACCCCCACCTGTGGCTAGCACTGCTGCTGCACCAAACGTTGCACCCGCGCCACCTGTTGCTACCCAGCGCTCACAACGTGATCGTGCACCCAAGCGCCAGAGAACCGCGGCAATTCTATCTGCACCGAACGAAGCAGCTGGTCCTGTACCACCAATTCCCGCTCCTGTACCCCTTACCACGGAGGGCGGTGCCTCAACTACCCCTTCGGTCACATCTACCGCTGCGCAATCCCGTAGGGGGCGTCCCGTGGTTGGAATAGGGCGCCATTTCGAGGCTGCGTTGAATGGCGCTGTTGGTGTCGGCGAACGGAAGAGACGCAGCGAGAAGGAGAAAGAGAAAGAGAAAGAAAAAGAGGTGGATCCTGTTTCCTCCACGACTAGCGGCGCAGCCGAGGGAAAGAATTTGACCGTAGGTCCTGTCACTGGCCCGACTTCGAGTGCAGGTACAGGTGCAAGCAAGCGGAAGGATCGCCACCCTTCAGGTGGGAAGCCGAAAGAAGCTAAGAGTACCACCGGTGGAACGAGTATTCTCCAGCGCGGCGAAGCGTCTGATCCCTTGGGAGAGGGTGCGATTTTGCAGCACCCGGACACGCAAACTGGTCCCCAGGCCGATACGTCGTCTGGGCGCGGAGGCGGCGGGGGGAAGAGGGGCGGCAGAGGCCGTGGTCGCGGTACACATCGTGGTGGCTAACATTGATTTTGCTGAATGTAAGCATGACATCCCGAATGAGGAGGGATCTTTTGGTTGACGTGATCTGTATATGTGCAGTTGACTGCTTCGTATGCAACATCCTCTATGGATCGTGCTCAGTTCGTACGGTGCTCTTTGATTTACCACTTTGGTTGCCAACTCTAGTGCGTCAGCATGGACCCGATGTCATGATCGGGGGTTCTGGCGCCGAAGGAGCAATGACGGAGACCATGCTGGATATTCGTCTTGCTTTGGAGTGGACTGCTCATCCTCCGTTGCTTTTCAGCGTGTCCCGTTGAGCTTGTTCCTATGTGTTGTATAGACACTTTCATGCACATCTAGGAAGAGAAATATAGTGTATTTGCTCTCAAACTACTTATTCGTCTGAGTTGCAAGGAGGTAAAGAGATTATACGACTATCAATGACACATTACGCATACGGTACGTGAACGATCTAGAACCCCGTAGTTATTAGGAAACCCCGCAAATCACCAGATGCCAGAAACCGTATCAACAACGCATCAGAGAAAGTACGGTAACATTACCCCGAATGGAATGTGAGAAATAGTAAATAAGCGCTGGCAAACAAGAATCGACGAAAGTTTACGACACCCCGAAAAGAAGAGGTGACGTAGAGGTGAGTAAATGAGACTAGAGAATAGTAGCACCGATGAGGACCGCAGCAGCACCAACGAGTCCGGCGAGGCTCGTGACACCGTGCTTGCCTGCACCGTTGCTGTTGGAGGTGCTGGTTGCAGTACCGGTGGCAGCACTCTTGGTGGTGGTAGCCGCAGTCCCAGTGGTGGTCTTGGCGGCAGCGCCAGCGGTGGCTGAGGCAGCACTGGTGGTCTTACCACCGATAGGTGCAGTTGATTGACCATCGATCTCTGCCTGGAGGGTAGAGTTGAAAGTGCCCGACATTCCAGCCAAGCTGTTCATGGGAACCTGAGAAATCGTAAGAAGAGTTAACTGGGAAGACATACGTGAATTTGGCGGAGAAGGCAAGAGCCGGGTATTGCGGTTGGAGGGCATCCTTGAGGCCTAAAGACTCGACACGAATAAAGCTAGAACAACGGTCATGAGCGTGCCGAGAAATATAAGGAAGATCAGGATACTCACTACTCGTTGCTGTTCGGCCCAATAGTTGGGTCTGGCGTGAATGTTAGTGTCGAGACGTTCGAGACGTTGACGCTGGCCGAGATAAGTTGCAGGCGAGTCTGACGCAAAATGAGTGACACAGAAAGAATGGGAGTTTTCATACGCAACGTACTTGTTGGTTAGCATTGCCCACATAAATGGAGAACGATGCCAAGCCGAATGCAGTGAGGGAAGGAGACGAGCCGTCATCCTGCCAGTTGATGGTTGCTTGCTGACCACCAGTCCAAGTGGTGCTCGCTGTTGGAGAAGTGACCTGCAGTAGAGGTTATCATTCTGTTTAGTCTTCGACCTTCCCTTGCGTCACAGGGCAGGTCCAGCAAATCACGTACGTAGACGTTAGCAAGCGCGGAAGCTACCAAGGCGAAGGAGACGATAAGTGATGTGAACATCGCTGCAATAAACGAGTGAAGGCTTCCAAAGGAATGTGGGGGATGTGGGACGTATGAACAGGTAGAGGGAGAAGGTGGAAGAGAAAACCAAAGGCAGGCGAGAAGAACTCAGGTAGCTAACCGACGGAGTTCCAACTGATGGCAGGGAAAGATTACTACGCCTGACAAGTAATATCAATCCAGTGAAGACGACAAAAAAAGACACTCACCATCACGACACACATTCATTGACGTCAACCGAGTTTCGCTTTAACAGCAACCGTAGATATCTACTAGTTCTTCACTAACTTACTCGTCTTTTTGAGTCGCCTTTGGGAGGTAACCATATGGTTGTGCCTGTTCCCATGTCGCAGAAGGGGTTCAGTGCCTGACGGTTTCCCCCATCATTAATTGGGAAAAACCAAATGTGAAAGAAGGAACTAACCCTTTCGGGAACCCGCCACCCGTCTTGCAGCCGTGTCAACCTATGATAGGTCGGCTTTTAAGGTCTATTAGTTGAATTGAATGAATTTCCATGGACGACGATGCCCGTGTCAAGACTGAGTACTGAGTTGTCTCATGAATCTCACAACCTACCAGGGACGGGCGATTGGATGGAAATTCTAATTCTGTATTTCTCACGTGCAAGGACTAGATAGGAGTCAACCTGGTTGTTGGCTGGTCATCATGTTTCCGACATACTATCGCCAGCTGGCTCGGGCTGCATTCGCATTTCCTGCGATCGACAACCATGCTCACCCAATACTGACCGAACAACATCGTGATGCATTCCCTTTCGAAGGCGTCTATTCAGAAGCTGTTGGAGAGGCCCTCACAGATGACTCTGTCTATACGCTCGCATGCTATAGATCCACATTCCAACTAGCCAAATTATTTGGCTTGAAGAGTGGTGAGAACGACTGGGAAGCGGTCAAGAAGAAGAGAGCCAGCTTGGACTACGCGCAACTCTGCAAGATCTGCATGCAGCCCTCGGGCATTCAGTGTATTCTCATAGACGATGGGTTATCCGGTGACCATGATCTCGCAGAGGGATACAGGTGGCACGATCAATTTACTTTCAGCCCGACCAAGAAGATCGTGCGCATCGAAGCGGAAGCTGAGGTAAGTGCTATGCTACTATTTTGTCGTGTCGGACACAGAACTCCCGATGACCTTGCAGAATATGTTAATAGACCTAGCCCGTTCGATACCGTATGAGGTAGACTCTTCGACGGTCAGTAAACTTTTGGTTACCTTCAGCCATGACTTCGAAGCCAGAATCGTCACCTGCGCCAACGACAATGAAGTTGTTGGGTTCAAGTCCATTGCCTGCTACCGGTATGCTTTTATGTCTCGGTTGCTACCTATCGATCCATTCTTCGTGGCAGTACTGGCCTTGACATTTCGACATCCGGAGCCAAGGAAGATGTTGAGAACAGTCTTCTGGAGGCTTGGACACAGTACAAAGAAGCAGGTGGCTTCCGGCTCAAACACAAGGCGCTCAATGACCATCTTGTCCGTATCGTTCTGCGAACTGCTGGTCAGTATAAAAAGGCCGGGTGAGTATCCTCCCGTACAACGATCACAATCACTGAAGTGCTATGACATTCCAGTGCAGTTTCACACTGGTAATTCCTGCGCATGACCTTCACATTTTATGACGCTCGCTCAACAGTTGACAAGGCCTCGGTGACAACGACATCACGCTCACGAAATCATCGCCAGCTCACATGCAACCCCTCATCAAAGTCTTCCCTGAGACAACCTTTGTCCTCCTCCACTCCGGCTACCCATACACTCGGGATGCAGGGTATCTGACTGCTGTATACAACAACGTTTGTTTGGATTTCGGGCAAATTTTTCCTCGCCTCTCGGCGGACGGCCAGCGAGCCGTTGTCAAGCAGATTTTGGAGCTCTCTCCGACCAACAAAATATTATGGTCGAGTACGTACATTGGTCTCTACAAGAAAGCCATTCTGAGACATTCCCAGCGGATGGGTGTTGGTGGCCCGAAACGTACTATCTCGGTAGCGTCCAATCTCGACAAGTCTTATACGATGTAATAGCCGGAAAACATTCCACAACCATAACACTCATGTTACGCACCAGGTCTTCGCGGATTCCATTCGCCGGGAAGAGCTGACGGAAAGTCAAGCAGCCACGATTGTCGAGAAGATGCTTTTCCACAACTCCAATAGGGTATACGGGTTGGGATTGACACCCAAACTTGATATCATGTGATGGTAAGGAATAGCCTTTGATATTTCAAGGCAAAATGTTCGTGACGTCGTTGGTTGCAACTCTCAAGGTTCACAGTTCTACCTCACGCTTACTATCCACCTTGACAGTGTTTAACCCTACAAGTTTTACTTATCTGACAAAAGTATATAAAGCTGCGGATTGCCAGACGTTTCCTACGTACACGTCACTGCGAGCTGTAAAAATAGTGGATTCCGACTTATTTTCACCGACGTACATATAGCGACTGACACGAATTCTTAAGCCACAAAGTGGTGCTGCCAGAAATTGTAGGAGGTTGATGCATTCCGAAGAACTGTTGGAGAGTTCCCTTGGGCCACTGGGGCGGATGTAGAGTGGTGCAGAAATAATTGCTGAATTGGCCAGAAAGTAGCAGGTTTATTAAACGGCAATTTTCACAACAACGCGTGGCATGACATTGTTCTATATCTGGCTTTCAGCCTTAGGCGACTGGATAAATAAAAACGTTGGCATCAAACTGCATCGAAAAGATTGCGTTCCTATGTTCACATACCTTACGTGAAAAAGCGATAACACAAATGATTATTCCGATATTGGTGCATCAAACACGGTACGCATAACATGGTCGGCCCTCCGTCCCGTATGCCTGATGAACCCAATATAATCGAGCTCGTGCAATGCACGAATGAACCGAGCCTGAACCTCCAACCTCCAATTCTCCGTCTCTTCTTCCGTTTCTTCCTCCGCCTGCTGTTCGGGAGGGTCGTCGCTGTCTTTCTCTTTTCGTTGACGTCCCTTTCCGCCACGACTATGACGCGAAGGCGTGCGAGGAGTACGTGGTGTGGGAGGTCTCCCATTGTGCTCGGGCAGATTGCGGGATTGCGCCCGTTGGTAATGTCGTTTTTGTGCCTCAAGGACAACCGAAAAGGACTCGAACCAATCGTAGACATTGATCATCTTGCCGCTCTCGAGGTAGCGCCTGAAGAGGATAGTCGTATCTGGCATGTGCAGTAAGGAGTCATCTTCGTCCTCGCCATCGCCTTCAGTGTTGTTGTGTACGCTCCGTCCATTGGCTGCAACGGACGTACTGAATTCTTGGGGGTAAAGCAAGCCAGCGAGAATGGAGGCCCGAATCGAGGGGTTAAGCAGCTAGGAACTTGCGTTAGTCGGCATATGACCATTTTCAGTTTCACGTACGTCAGTTGGGAAAGGCGTTGACCCAGTATACCAAATGTCCCACAACGGTGTGTCTTCGAGGGAGATGATCCTCTCTCTACATGATGAACATGTCATCTCAAATGTCAGAGTGAACTCGCGGCAGTACCTACTCGAAGTACGCCAGAAGCCACTCTGAGAGTAATCCGGCGACAACATGGGCTTCGTCGTCTCTCGCAGAAAACGCTGTATCGATCCGCGATATTACAGCCTTCTCGCTTTCTTGCACCTTGTCCGGAAGACTGGCGAAAAAATCGCGTAACTCTGGCAATAACTTGTTGATCTGCTCCTTTCGGAGCTTTCTAATGGAACCAAGTTAGTCGAGTGCTAGGATCCGAGCATAACAGGAACATACTTCACCATGGTACATAGGTACTTTGTGACGTTTTGGATCCGCCCTCGGATGGCACCACACATTAGTTCGGGGAGTGTGGCCTCAGCCTTATAGCCTTCCGAGATCATAAATGTACGAATCAAAAGGATCGCTTGGAATGCTACTCGTAACAGCCTTACACGCCATCGGAAGGTTTTGCGGGCTGTCCGAACGGCTGATAATAGGCCATCAATTGAAGTATTTAACCACTCTCTGTGGTGAATGGTGTCTTGTGTATTGTGAACGCGGGTGAAAAGGGCATCGAGGAAACCGAATGATGTTGGTTCACTAAGAACACTGCTCCCATCATCCGATGATCCAAGTCGTTCGTTATGAAGGAAAACTGTCAGTGGCTCTTCAAAATGTTTCATATGTGCGAGCTAAAACACCAATTAATAAATGCAAGAAGTGCTGAGACACAGAGAAACGCTCGCACCTGCAAAATCGACACAAGACCATCGAGGGAAGTCGAGTATCTCTCAAAGAAGTCCACCAGGAAATCGATTTGGACTGGTCCAATCATCAGCTCTGGTTCGAAATCCACGTCAAAAAACGTCTGGATGACCCAGCACTCAAGAGCTAAACTACGCAAGTTATGTTAAGGTACGCACCTTTAACAGTATCTCGTGCAGTACGTCGTTACTCCCAGGGAAGACATAGGTTCGAATTTGCAATAGAGATAGCGTACGTCGAGGGTAGGTCATGTGGATGTAGGAGGGTGAAGGGGGCGAAGCCAGCAACAAGACGAACACCAACGGTAATCGAGGAATTGCAAGGCTGCAGATCGATGGTCAAATACAAAGAAAACAGAGTGATGGCTGCGTACCAACCTGCAAATCTCAAACAAGTCCTGAATAACAGGTGGTTCGAACTGCTCGAAATCGTGCAAAACGACGACAAGACGGATTTCGTGCTCGTTGGGATCTATTGAACTTACAGTGGTACACAGATGAGTTCACGTTATTTGTTTACCTACCCCTTACTCTCAGCAGTGCGTCGAACCACGCTTGCAACAAATTGAGGTCCATTGTGCTGAGTGAATTTCCTGGTTTGCGTTTGGCAGAACCTAAATGCTTATTTGGAGGATGAACTGAGGAGCAAGGTTAACTTCACATACCTAGTTCTCGTGTATATTTTGTGATAAATCCTGTTACAAGGGTCTTCATAGCAGAAGAAATATTCGGACAGTCGCTTGGAAATATATGCGTGACCAGATGACCACCATTGACATCGCCGAAGAGGGCATCATCGTCATGCCCTTCCAGCTGGGATGTAATCTCATCCAGGAACGAGAAGGAAACACCGTTCGCTGCGCAGTATCATGAGTAGGACGTTGGAATGACTGTTATATTTCCTCACTTGACACGGATATGACTGGAAGCTCTACGTATGGCAAGCCAGGCAAGATATCGATATATGACTTGTTGACGAGTTCTGAGACTTTGTCCACCACAGGGGCATGCAGAGCACGAGTTAGGTCCTGTGGCGTAATCAATACAAGTTGTCTATGAAAAGATCGTCATACCTGTATTCTGGTCAGGCATTTGAGCCAAGCTGCCCTGTAGATTTCCAGACGCAGTTCGTAGCCGTTGGGAAGGTCCCGATCGGGAAACAAGGTATACGAGTCGTGGTCATCCTGTTCATCTGGTACATTGTCTCAAACGGTATTCGCGTCGGGTACATGACGACGTCTTTCACCTTCCTCTTGGTATGGGATATAGACTGTAGTCTATTTGACGCGGTGTCATTAGTTCTGAAAGTATCATATCGTACTGACCAACCTGGTTGATATCTTCCAATGCCCTATCGGGTGTCATGACGGGGGTGAAGTGTCGAGTGTCGGGTCTTTGCCCGCCCTAAACCCGAAGCGAATTGGCGCGTCACGACGCGTCTCAGCTTCTTTTCTTCACTTGCAGACATGTCGTCCCCGCCAAGAGTCGACTTCCCATCGTCCGATCTCGAGGACATCGAGATGGACGGACCCCCTCAGGATGGGAGTGCTGAAGATCAGTCGATGTCCATCGCACCACAAAGGCTGTTTCTCCAGGGCACACCATCCGTAGCGGGCACCTCAGCACGTCAGCGACAGGCAGCGCACGCGGCAGCAAGTAGCCCGTTAACTAGTATTACTGCCAGACGCGCAGTTGGGATGAGCACGCCGCGCCGGTCACCTCGCACTCCTCTGTTTGCACGTACGTAGTACCATCATTTATGATCATACTGTCTATTGAAGGATGAACCACTTATAACAGCTGGCAGCTCCTCGCCCTTGGCCTTCCCCAGCTCTTCCCCTGCCAAAACCTCACGGAAAAGAGTCACAATAGACTCGGATCCACCAGCACCGGATTCCTCAGAACCCCTGGCTTTTCCATCGTGAGTCCATGTCAACACGCGCGGAAGTCATGCAGGTACTCATCCAGAAAAGGAGCCCAGCCCCCGTGACCACTCCCGCCAAGCTTCGGCGAGGGGACATCCGCTCTAGCTTTGCTATGCCGACGGCAACGCCTCGTCAGGCCAGGAGGACGTATAATGCTGACATGAGTGACAACCTGCGATCTGATGGGACCCGCATGTCCATACCCTTTTCCTCTGCGCCAACTTTTTCTGCTCCTGCGCTGCCGTCCGACGAGCCTGACCAGGTCCGCGCTATATGGGGTACCACAGTCAATATCGCAGAAACTATGAAACTTTTCCGCGATTTTCTGCGCGGTTTCAAGCCAAAGTACAGGGTACGCCATGATCGAGAGCAAAATCTTCGCACCCGCGCATTTTCTTCTCCGGAAGAAGGTGAAGTCGTACTGTACGAGACCTACCTACGAATTATGCGCCAGACAGGTCAAACGAACCTAAACTTGGACATGGTCAACCTCCTCGCATACCCATCATCAAAGAAGTTGTTTACCCAACTCCAAAAATACCCCGAGGAAGTTGTCCCTGCCATGGATCAGGTTCTGAAGGACCTCATGTTGGAACTGGCAGAGGAGGACCAAAATTCTGGAATGGAAGGTATGGAAGGCGACCAAGGAGATGAAGAAATTGCAGACATTATGGCCAAGGTGTATAGAGTTCGGCCGTTCGGGCTGAAAGCTATCAACATGCGCGGCCTCAATCCTACCGGTAAGTATGACTTGTCGATATCGCTGTCATCAGTTAATCCGTAGTTCACAGATACCGACAAACTTGTCTGCATCAAGGGTCTCGTTATCCGTGCAACTCCGGTCATCCCAGAGATGAAAGTGGCCTTCTTCCGATGTCTGAAATGCTCGCACACAGTCCAAGTAGAAATCGACCGTGGTAAGATCGAGGAACCAGCGAAATGTCCCCGTGATGTCTGTGAAGCCGTTGGAACAATGTCACTTGCGCACAACCGCTGCGACTTTTCCGACCGACAAGTTATTCGACTCCAAGAGACTCCTGACTCCGTACCCGACGGCCAGACCCCACATACCGTCACTCTGAGCGTGTACGACGAAATGGTGGACGTCACGAAACCCGGGGATCGCATCATCGTAACCGGTGTATATAGGAGTGTGCCAGTGCGAGTGAACCCTCGTCAGCGAACTATGAAGAGCTTATTCAAGACATACCTGGACGTCGTACATACGCGACTTGGGGCTGATGGTGCACTGGCCTTTGACCGTAGTACGCGACCTTCTACAGGGGACCGCATGCCCGGAGTTGGTGACTCCGGTGGTGCCGAGGACCCGGAATTCGAGGATGGCATTGCCGGTGGTCACAGAAGGAAGACGAGGAAGGCCGAGCTTGAAGCAAAGCTAATTGAAATCAGCAGAAGGCACGACGTATATGATTTCCTTGCGCAGTCCCTTGCCCCATCGATATGGGGTATGGACGATGTCAAGAAAGGTGTTCTGCTCCAGCTCTTCGGTGGGACTAACAAAAACATTGTAAGGGGTGGCGGAGGTGGTGGCCCCAGATACCGCGGGGACATCAATGTACTACTAGTGGGAGATCCTGGTACGAGTAAATCTCAAATTCTGCAGGTATGTGTTCGTTCTGTCGTCCAATTCTGGGTGCTAAAAGGTCTTTGTAGTATGTTCATAAGATCGCACCCCGAGGGGTGTACGCTTCTGGCAAGGGGTCTTCAGCGGTTGGTCTTACAGCGTACGTTACACGGGACCCCGATTCAAAGCAACTTGTACTCGAGAGGTAAGAATTCCGATG
This sequence comes from Pisolithus marmoratus, assembly GCA_024613145.1. Lineage (NCBI taxonomy): Eukaryota > Fungi > Basidiomycota > Agaricomycetes > Boletales > Pisolithaceae > Pisolithus > Pisolithus marmoratus. The sequence goes on from JANFAE010000143.1 coordinate 61,273, forward strand.
TCCCGATAGCGGGGGGCAGCACTTACAAGTGCCGTAGTGGAGCTCTCGTTTTGAGCGATGGAGGCGTCTGTTGCATTGACGAATTCGACAAAATGCCGGATGCCACTCGTAGTGTATTGCATGAAGTTATGGTCAGCCTTCTCATGCTGCCAAGCATTTTTTTTAACCCTCTTAACGCGTTTTGACATTGAAGGAACAACAAACTGTGTCGATAGCAAAAGCTGGTATCATTACAACCCTTAATGCCAGGACTTCTATCCTTGCCGCGGCGAATCCCGTCGAGTCAAGATATAACGTCAACCTTCCTGTTACACGGAACATCGACCTCCCCCCGACGCTCATTTCCCGGTTTGATTTGCTCTACCTCGTCCTCGACCAGGTAGACGAGACATTGGATCGCAAGCTGGCCCAGCATCTTGTCGGCCTGTATCTCGAGGATGCCCCACTGACCGGTAGTGAATATGACATTTTGGTGCGTTTAGGGAGCTTTACCTCGAGGTGCCCAAATTGACGCCACAATAGCCCCTTGAAGATTTAGCGGCGTATATAGATTACGCTCGCAACCACATCAATCCTGTGCTGAGTTCAGAAGCCAGTGACGAACTCGTGGCTTCGTACGTATCCCTGCGATCCGTCGGAGCATCTGATCCCCGATCATCGGAGAAACGGATCACTGCTACAACCCGCCAATTGGAGAGCATGATCCGCCTCTCCGAGGCACACGCTAGGATGCGTTTCGCCGCACATGTAGAAACTCAGGACGTCCAAGAAGCGTGCCGCCTCATGCGCGAGGCCATCAGGACCAGTGCGATGGATCCACGCACTGGCAAGATTGATATGGGCCTGTTGAATACGGGCACTGGCACAGGACAACGCAAGCTGCGAGACGACATGCGCAAGGAGATTTTGGCGATATTAGAGGGTAGCAGTGGTAAGGGCAAGGGTATCAAATGGGGCGACGCTATGAGGCGTTTGGGCGAGCAGAGTAGTATTGGTGTTGATACTGCGGAGTTCTCCGAAGTGATCAAGGCACTCGAGAACGAGAGTTTGCTGACGGTGGTAGGGGAACGGGATAGGAGGATGATTAGGAAGATCGAGGGTGCGTGAAGGGAATTGTCACAAATTCTGACACCCACACAACGTGGTTACACAGTGGCGGTTTCAATGTTTTCACACACTTTAAAGAGTATTCGAAAGCGAAAATGACATGTTTTATTATGATTTAAATTACAGTGCTCTCACAAGATTATATTCCGAGAAGATTTATAATTTTTATCACCAGTCTATATGGGAAGAAACATTAGATAACTATCCAAAGACAATTGAAAATTATATATTTCATGGATGTCATAAGGTTATTGACAATAATATCTTCCCTATTAAAGGTTGAATAATCTTTAAAGTGTGTGAAAACATTGGAACCACCACCATGGGATCTGCATTGCCCTGTCAGCACATGCCACTGAAGATTCCATGGCGGCAGTTTCAATGTTTTCACATGCTCTAAAGATTATTCAACCTGTAATAGGGAAGATATTATTGTCAATAACCTTATGACATCCATGAAATATATAATTTTCAATTGTCTTTGGATAGTTATCTAATGTTTCTTCCCATATAGACTGGTGATAAAATTTATAAATCTTCTTGGAATATAATCTTGTGAGAGCACTGTAATTTAAATCATAATAAAACATGTCATTTTCACTTTCAAATACTCTTTAAAGTGTGTGAAAACATTGAAACTGCCACTGTATTAGCAGAATGTAGCCCAGGTGTAAACGTCGTGGGAAATGTGAATCAGAAATTTATAAATTTAACCTGACATTTATGCACTGGCATAATTTGAAGTATTGTGGGCCAAAAAAATGAAGGTGGAAACTTGATAAGGAAATGGTTATGTTGCCCAGGCAAAAATGTTGTCACAAATGTGAAGTTTCAGTACTGAGAATATGGTCATGAAAACTTCAAGTTTTCACTGCAAGCATTTCACAATTTTTCATGCCAAAATATGTTGAAAAAATTGAATGAAGAGATACTCTTTTATTTGGGCTGTGTTCACAGAAAAAATGCAAACATAATATTTTGTTTTCTTTGTCTTTTCTGTGGAAAAACATGAATTGATGGTAGTGCTGATTAGCTTCTGCACTAATGGGTATTACCATCAATCAATGTTTTATGGCAAGTCATGCAAAGAAAAGAAAATATTATTTTTGCCTTTTCTCTTTGAAAACACCTGTGAAAAAAGAGTATCACTTTCTTCAATTTTTTCAGCATGTTTTCTGAAGAAAAATTGTGAAATGCTTGCAGTGTTTGTCTTCAGGTTCATGACTGGACTAAACTGGAAGTTTATTCAGGGCAGGAACAAGGGTCAAAACTCCAAATACTTGTAAACAATAGGCAAGCAGTTACCTTGCTTGGCAAGGTTTCTTCTGCACCATAAGTCTGTGGGAACCATTGGATGACTGAAAGTGTTTCCTTTTGTGACTTGGCCATTGCTGCTGTTATGGGCTACCACACCTATTACTTACAATTAATGAGAGCAACATGTACAATGTGTCCACAAGTGAGGTAATTGTTATCATAGTGAAAGTGTAAGGTACAGTACTACTTGGATGATGAGCATGATAGTTGCTGTGAATACATGCACTCTCAAAAAATGGTAATCCATGTCCCTTGAAGTCATGTGCCTGTCTACCATTTATTTCTAAAATGACAGGCTGAGGATCAAAGAAGGCATAAACAGGTGAAGTCCAGTCTCTCATCAGTTGAGCTAGATAATAATCAGTGAATACAAAGTGTGCTTCATATATTTGGTTTACCTAGCTCATCATCTGTGCTCTCTGGCTCGCTGTGCCTGTCTGTTGGTTCTGTTGGTTCTGTCATACCATTGAAGTTGCTCCATGGTAAGGATGATACTACTGATGTTGCCCTTGATGTTGGCTGTGGAGTGTTCTCTTTGGTGCTTGCCTCTGCAGTGTCCTGGGCGACTTTTTTCTTAGGTCTGACAGTTTCTGTATCAGCCTCACTTGCTTGTTTCCTTGAGTTTTTCATCTGGTCCTCTAGTATCACCTTCACACAGTCTGTCAACCTTGGTATGCACTTGTCATCTTTGGGGAGAGACATCTGTGGAAAATCTGCAAGCATTTTTATAGTGTGACACATGTCAGCTGTTGTTACGCGCAGGGATATCTCACCAGCTGAAATTGACTAGTGTTGGCGATGAGGCGAAGTGCGTCGTTGCTCTTACGATATCTCCTGGGTTGACCTCGAGGGCTTAATAGTTTTACCCCTCCTATGGCCAAGCGAGCAGTTCTGAGGTAGTGTTTGTCAGAGAGAAGCTAGCCTGGTTGCAAGGTAGCTAAAAGCTAAGGAATACATCCATGTCCCTACGGGTATATATACTACTCGAGAGTATTTGGATGTGTGTGCATATACGTGCCATAGACGTGTCGCGACATGCTCCAAACGAAGGGAAGTGACTCGAGATGAGTACATGGGCATAGGGTATTCCCTAGGAAAGGAAACGAGTCCAAAGAAAGGGACATTGTTACGCGTCCGTGTGAAGAATGCATCGTGACATCCCATTGTAGTCCAAAAGGGGAAGGTGACTCGACGTGGGGAAATATGAAATAAGAAGCGTCGAGTTGTGTCGATCAGGAAGGGCCGATCAAGGGAAGGGGAAGCCATATAAGAGATGGCGTAAAGTAGGAGTCTATAAAGGGAAACATAATTGAGTAAGCGTCATAAGATGCGTCTCAAGTGCAAGGGAAAACAGAGAGAGAAAAGGAGAGTCCACACGTGCGAGAGTCCCAGTCGGTTAGGCGAAAAGAGTAAGTGGCATATCATTACCCCCCTCTCAATGTCGAAACACCAGAGAGACGGGTAAGAGTTGCCGGGGGAGCTCGATTTAAGGTCGGGAGCTCGACCGCGATTGTCGAAAGGGGAGGACTTAAAGGGGGCCCCTGCGCCTAACCGACGGGTTGGTGGGGGAGCAACGTCTCTGGCGAGGGTAGAGTTGAGGGAGGACAGTTCCTGGAATTGTCCACTTGGAACCTTGGCCCTGACAACAGAGGAGATGACCACACCGTTGGCAGTCGTAGCAATGCATTTCCCAAAGAGGGTGGCTCCAGTCCAGCGTTTTTGTCCTGAGATGACTTTAGGGAGATCATCATCGTAAGGAAGGACGAGAAAAGAGCCAGTGGTAGAGGGAGCGGGGAAGGTGTTGTGTGCATTTACTGCGAAGGGAAGGTTAAGTGTTCGAGCTCCTGCATTAAAGTAGGCGGAATGAAGGAAGTTCCGCCAGTCGTCATAGTTGACCTGATTCCCAATGGATCGTTCGGTAAGGAGAGAGGCAGTGTGGTCAAGGAGGACCTTGATGCCTCGCTCTCTTGGGGAACCTGCCAAGTCGTCGGGGACCTCGATCGTCTCCTCACTGGTTGAAGACGCCTCAGAGCTTGAGTATTCCCATTCGAGGCCATCTCTACTAGCATAGCCAACTCTTCTCGACTCCAGTCCTCTCAGTTTACCACTGTCTGTCCCGCTGATTGACTGCGGTGGCGGAGAAAGTCTGCTGAAGACAGTAGTTTCTGCTTGTTTTTCCTGGACAGGAGATTGATTTCGAGAAGATTGTCGGCCCTTGCACTTATCGCTGTTGAAAGCGAGTGCTGGGTCAACGGCTTGAGCAGAGTAGGGGCGAAAGTCTCGAAAGGACCGCCAGACTTCTTCACCAAACATGGTGTGTACGAGGTTCACAGTTGCCTTCTGAATGTCCGCGATATCGTCCACATGGTCACCGTTATAGAGGTCTATGTCTGCCTTTCGGGCAACATTTCCCTGGAGGCCAGTGGAGACCTTGAATATTTGGGGGACACGAGAAGCTATGAATTCTGAACCTTGGTAGATCTGAGACAACATCCGTAGGCATTCATGATGTTCGCCTGCTCGCCAGCCAAGTGAGTCCCAGTGCTCGAAGTTTTCGAGCACCCGCAGAACATGGAGGAGCTGTTCCAGCGTGGGTACCAAGCTTGTCTTGGCCTCACTGGGGGAGTCAACCTCATTTGCTGTCTGTCACTCCATGAGTTTTGGGGCGACATTTGCAGCAGGTGGGTTAGAGGTTGAGTTGGGAGAGGTTGTCTCTGGATCAGGGGTTTGGGGAGTTTGGGGAGGAGTCAGCAGGGGAGTTGCAGCTGCGATAGGCTCCGAGAACGGGGGTCTTGCGTGGGAGTAGTAATGCAGAGGGGTAGGGGGAGGTTTTAAGGACTTGGGTCTTTCGCTTAGCCCTGGTGTTGGCGAGCGAACGGACCATGAATGAGGATCTGGGGTTCGGAATGGGTCCTGGGCTACTGGAGGCGACCCTTGACCAGTATTCCTGAAGACCCCTGAGCATTGGGTCAGGGGATACGGACGGTAGAGAGGTTTGGGGTGGCGAACTGTCGAAGTCATAGTCGTCGGAAAAGGAGAGGGGTTCATCGCATGATGGGAGTAGGGAGCCGTCATCGAGGGAGTGGTGTTCAGAGTTGTGTTCATACGGAAGAGACATTGGAGAGTGGAAGACGATGCCATTTCTGGTAAGAATGGAGGATATCGAGGGCGTGATATAGGTTTTCTGGGGGTTCCCAGGTATTGGATGAATGCCCGTATCCAGTCCATTTGACCAGGTATTGGTAAGTTTGTTGTTTGGCATTTGTCGAGGGCGCAGAAGTGCGTCCTTTTCTGCGTCCTTTGGTCTTTCTTCGCGATCCCACGACTCGGTGCTTGAGGACGTTTTCGACTTCCCATTCGGGTAAGTCGTCGATCAGATCTGGAAGCGGTGGCATATTGGCTCTTCCATACTCGTCGTTTTCTTCGAACGGGTAGACCCGTGATGTGTGAAATACCGGATGTATTTTCCATGTTTTGGGTAATTTGAGCCGGACTGCCACAGGTGAGACTACTTTGGTAATCTCAAAGGGGCCAATGCGTCGGGGTGCCAGCTTCGTGCTCAGGACGTCCCTTTTAAGGGTAGCTGCGTCTAACCAGACCAGCTGTCCTTCTTTGGGGACGGTATAGGTTCCCTTGCTTCTTTCTCGCATGACTTGTTGCGCAGCCTTGTGAGAGAGAATTGCTGAGTCCCGATTGGCGGCCAATTGTTGCATACAATCATCGACCGAGGGTGCATCAGATGACTTGGGTGCAGAAGGGTAAGGCACTGGGTCATAGCCATAGATCAGCGAATAAGGGGTCTGCTGATGCACGGAATGAACCCTGGAATTGTGCGCGAACTCGGCTTGAGGTAAGTACCGAGCCCATTCTTCTGGTTTGGCGTCGCAGTACATCTGAAGGTAGGTCTCGACCTCTTGATTGACGCGTTTGCTTTCTCTATTGGTTTGCGGGTGATAGGCCATAGAGAGTTTTTGTTGTATGCCTAGTGCCTCATAAAGTTTGGTGGTGAAAGCTGAAGCGAATTGTGGACCCCTATCAGATATTACGGCATCGGGTATGCCATATCTGGGGTACATGTATTGGAGGAAGAGATTTGCCAGTTCGAGTGAGTCGCATGTTTTCTTGCAGGGGATCAGGACTACTCCTTTTGTTAGTCCCTGATCCACAACAGTGAGGATGGAGTTGTATCCTTCTGACTCCGGTAGATCGGTGACGAAGTCCATGGAGATTTGCTTGAACGGGAAGGGGTTCTTTGCCACGTCGTTTGGCATAACCAGAGGCGTGAGAGGGTGAGTGATGACCTTATTGGCTTGGCAGCCAGGGCATCCTTTCACGTACTCTCTTACCTGCTTCCACATTCCAGGCCACCATACTTCGTCTCTCATTTTCCACATCATTGCTTTCACTCCAGGGTGTCCAGCAGCCACTAGATCATGATTATCCCGGAGGTACTCGCGTCGGAGGGGAGGAGGAACGTAGAGTCGACCGTTGTGTCGCTTGGTTTGATCGTCCTCCTCCTGTATAGCGTCTTGCTTTGTAAGGGTTTCATCTTTCTGCGTCGCTTCCTTGACTTTGCTGAAGAGTTCGCTAGATACAGCGAATACTCCTCTGTCCAATCGTCGTACGTTGTTGGAAGATTTGTTGACGAGGTTGGACATTTGGGTGGAAGGAGAGGACGATGAAAGGGTTTGGCTCTTCTTCTGAGCAGGTGTAAGTGGGGCTTCTCTTTTCCTTCCTTTTTCCTTCAGCTTAGACATCGTTGGAGTCGGTTTGGAGGGAGGAGAGGGAGCGGAAGGGGATTTTTCCACGGAAAACGGGAGTTTCACCCCCCCCTCGAGCCACAACAATGCAGGGAGGACCGTAGTCATTGGGGAAGGGTCGGTGGAATAGTCGGGGTGGTGGGAGAGGGAGTCGGGAATAGTCATTAACTTTCCTGGTTTATGTGCGAGCTGAATAGGAAAATCTTGGAGGAAAGCAGCCCATTGAGTTTGTCTTTGAGAGAGTTGCTGCGGCGACCGATAATAGGTGAGGTTTTGGTGATCGGTGTACACCGTGGTGGGAGCAACTGGGGAGATGAGATAATGTCTCCACTCCTCGAAGGCCCTAACGATGGCCAAGAGTTCCAGGTCATACACCTGGTAGTTTTGTTCGGCTCTGACGAGTGACTTGGAGAGGTAAGCACAGGGATGGAGCTCTCCGTCCTCAAATTGTTGACAGAGGACAGCTCCAGTTCCCACTGCTGAGCCATCCGTGAAGAGGGTGAATGGCTTCGAAAAGTCGGGGAGTCGGAGGATGGGCTGGGAGCACAGCGCTTGTTTAAGCTGTGTGAAGGTGTCAGCTTGCTCCATGTCCCACTTGAACGGGACATTTTTCTTCGAGAGGTGGTGGAGGGGACAAGCGATTTGCAAGAAGGAGGGGATAAATTGTCGGTAGAAGTTGCAGAACCCCAAGAACTGTCATAGTTCATGTAGGTTATTAGGGGCTTTCCATTCTTGAATGGCTGCCAACTTTGTCTCCGAAGGTTTGATTTCTCCTTGTCAAATAAGGAAGCCCAGGAATTCAACTTTGGTCGTCTCGAAGGTACACTTCGAGATCTTCAGTCTCAGTTCCTCCTTGAGGGCGATCGACAGGAACTCCTCGATTCTCCGATAGAGCTCGTCCGTTGTTTTTGCATGAATTGTTACGTCATCCATAAAGATGACGAGTTTCTTCGAGAACATCATGTCGGCAAAAACCGTCTCCATATACCTCTGGAAGGTTGGAGGGGAATTACATTGCCCGAAAAACATGACTGTCGGTTTGAAGAGGCCACGAGGGGTGACGAAGGCTCCTTTCCATTCGTCTCCTTCCTTTACCCGGATATTGGTAAATCCCCAGCAAATATTGAATTTCGCAAAGTATGTTGACTCAGCCAGCTGGTCGAGCAGGGATTTTATGTCCGGTAAAGGATAGGAATCCTTCACGGTATATTTGTTGAGTTCGCGGTAGTCTTGTACTAACCACTTTTTGCCATCCTTCTTTCCTATGAAGAACACTGGGGATGCCTGGGGAGATTTTGACTTGCGTATCTTCCCAGCATTAAGGTTTTCCTCTAAGAACTCGTCGAGAGACAGTAACTCTTCTCGAGAGAGAGGGTATATTGGTGCCTTCTTCAGTTTGAAGTTGTCGGTGAGGTGGATCTCATGATCCAGATAGGGTCTTCGAGGTGGAAGAGGGGTGTCGTCCTCTGAGAAAACTTTTGCGAATTTTTTGTAGTGCAGTGGAAGAGCGACCTCTTCTTTGTGGAGAGCGGCTTCGAGTTGTGTTGAAATCGAAGTCTTCCGGAGCGTAACAAAGTCTTCGTCATCGTAGTCTTCTTCGTCGGATGATAGGGAGAGTTGGGCAAGACAGGGGTCTCCGAACCCGATCATCTTTCTCTTCTTCCAATCGAATATAGGGTTGTACTCAGTCAGGAAGGGCATCCCTAATAGGATGTCCTCACGAGATTTTAGTTCCATTTCGAAGGCGTGAATCTTCACCAGTTTGTGGAAGATTCAAGCATTGAAGGTATAGATATGGGTGACCTTCTGTTTGCTGGGTCCTTTGAAACTTCTTGCCGTCCAAGGATGTTTGACCCGAGTTCATTTTAGTCCATACTTCTGGACCATGTTGGGGTGGATGACATTGACCTCAGTGCCACTGTCAATCACCGCTTTGAGTACTGCGTCTTCTCAGTCTACTAGGAACATGGACCCGAACAATGAGGTTGTCGAAACACCTTTCGATTGCTCAAAGTCCGTAGTGGCTACAGAAGTAGTCCTATTAGTCCATGTCCTAGCAGCAGACGAGATTGAGAAGTGCGTAGCTCTACCCTGCGCAGCATCAGGAGAGCTCTTTAAAAATCCTTCGGAGCCCGAGGATCGTTGTGCGAGGCTACATGCCCAGTCGTCTTGATGGCACTAGTCTCGGCTTCTTCTTCTTCTTGAAGTTCTTGAAGTAATTGACGGATCTTCTTCCGTCGATCTTCTCGATTTGGAGAATGTCCCTCTTTTGGACATTTGGATCTTCGGTGACCAACCTCGTTGCATCCCCAACATGTAATCTCCCTGATCCGTGATCATTGATTGCCTTTCTGGTTCCAGGACTTCTTCGGAGGTCCACCAGAGTTTTGACGGCGATTGACGTCCATTGCATAAGGATCTTGATTAGGTGTGCGGTTGAAATGGGACTTTGTAATGTTTTGTCCCAGGATGCATTGGTCTTCTTTCGTTTGGCGACCCATAAACAAGCGAAGTTGCGAGAGAGCGGTTTGAGCGGTTGAAGCGGCTGCGATCCATTCTGCTGGTGTTGTAGGGCAGGAATTGGTTTTAAGGATCCACTCGTTCAGCTCAGGTTTGAGGCCTCTTCCGAAGAAGACTCTGGCCTCAGGGCTCGTCTCTGACAACTTGGCTTTGTTCGAAGCATTGAGGAAGTCGGTGATGTACTCTTCGAGGGTGCTCGACCCTTGTTGAATCGAAGAGAGTTTGAGTAATGCCATCTGCGACACATCCCCAACCTTGAACATAAGGTCTAATTTGGTGAGGAATTGTGACCATGAATCCATGATCCAGATCGCATCAAGCAAAAGATTCTTTTTGGCATAGTTCTCTGCCCAAGCTTGGGCCGAACCCTTTGTCATGAAGGACAAAGTAAAGCCAATCTTTTGTTCTGCCGATCGGTACATGTGAGAGTTGATACCCAGATAGGTTTTGATGGACGTCAACCATGCATCGTAGGTAGTGTGGTTTCCATCATACTCTCGTGGTCAATTCAGGTTCAATTCTTTTTGCCCTGCTCCAGAGTAAGAGTCGTGTTCCTGTCCTTTCTCCTCGGAACCTCCTCCAGAGCCTCCAGGGTCTTTGGGTTTCGATGGGATCTTGAAGTCCACTTTGCTTTTGAATTGGCCATGGTACCAGTCCACCAGCTCGGTGACAGGTACGTCCGCTTGACCTGCAAATGGTTCTCCCATGTCGATATCTTGATATGCAGGGTGGATTTCTTGATGAGAATCCAGAAAGTCGGCTCCAAGCGAAGAAGAGTCTTCTTCCTTTTCAGGAGCGGTTTGCGGTTCTTGTTCCACAAGTGGTGTTCCCAATCCTAAGGCAGTCGTAAAGACTCTGTAAGGATTCTCAGGAACGAAGGGGTGCCTCTCTGGGTAGTGCTGCTAGCCTTTCTTGTAAGAGCTACGGCTTCCGCTACCGGTGAGGTTTGTTTTGGAGAAGTTGGTGACGCCTCGGCAGTGTAGGGATGATATCGGGATGAAGTGGAAGGTTCTCTTCGAAGGGGTAAAGCAGTCGTTCCGGAGGGTTTCTCCTTCTGCTTTTGTTCCTTCTTCTTTGGAACCGGGGGTCAGAATTTAGAAGTAGTCGATCCTGTGGCAGAGGGTGGTCTCTGAGGATTGGGAGGGTTGCTGCCTAGGTGTGAAGACATGTTGACAACAGGATGAAGGGTAGTTGTTGGATAAGGTGGACAACGGCTGGGGTAGTTCCCTCAGTTGTTCTGAGTGTCTGGGGTAGAAGACTTCCAGAGGGCCAGTGGGACCGCCGCAAGGATGTTCCTCGTAGAAGTTGAAGGAGTAGTCGATCGATCTACTTCTTCAGGGTTGGGAACTCGAGACTTCGCTAGGGGCGATTGTCGACCTAGGAAGACTTCGACTAAACTGTCGAAGTTCTTGAGAGTTGCATTAAAGTTGCTAGACTAGCTTTTAGCTTTTGTTACACGCAGGGATATCTCACCAGCCGAAATCGACTAGTGTTGGCGATGAGGCGAAGTGCATCGTCGCTCTTACAATATCTCCTGGGTTGACCTCGAGGGCTTAATAGTTTTACCCCTCCTATGGCCAAGCGAGCAGTTCTGAGGTAGTGTTTGTCAGAGAGAAGCTAGCCTGGTTGCAAGGTAGCTAAAAGCTAAGGAATACATCCATGTCCCTATGGGTATATATACTACTCGAGAGTATTTGGATGTGTGTGTGTATATGCGCCATAGACGTGTCGCGACACACTCCAAACGAAGGGAAGTGACTCGAGATGAGTACATGGGCATAGGGTATTCCCTAGGAAAGGAAACGAGTCCAAAGAAAGGGACATTGTTACGCGTCCGTGTGAAGAACGTGTCGTGACATCCCATTGTAGTCCAAAAGGGGAAGGTGACTCGATGTGGGGAAATATGAAATAAGAAGCGTCGAGTTGTGTCGATCGGGAAGGGCCGATCGAGGGAAGGGGAAGCCATATAAGAGATGGCGTAAAGTAGGAGTCTATAAAGGGAAACATAATTGAGTAAGCGTCATAAGACATGTCTCAAGTGCAAGGGAAAACAGAGAGAGAAAAGGAGAGTCCGCACGCACGAGAGTCCCAGTTGGTTAGGTGAAAAGAGTAAGTGGCGTATCAGCTGTCATGTAAAGTTAGCTACTTAGTGTTTTTGTTAGTGTTTTAAGGTCTGGACCACTTGTGAAAATGTGTACAAACCACATCCCATGACCCACAGAAAAGCCCTTGCTATGGCTACAGGCATCCAAAAATCTGGAGTCATTTGAGGGGTAGCATGAAGGGGAAAGGTGAGTGTAAGCATTCACTATTCAAGAAAGTTGAGCTCATTGTGTGTGGAGGCTCCACACACAATGAGCTCACCACTTACCATATAGGTTATCTGTTCTCACAGCCACTTTATTACTGACCATTAAAAGTCTGGTTGCAGGAAGCCAGCATTTGAGCTGGGTGGCCATGAGAAAAAACTCACCTAAAATGGTAAGTGGTGAGCTCGTCATGTGCAGAGGCTCCACACACAACAAGCTCAACTTTCTTGTATAGTGAATGCTTACACTCACCTTTCCCCTTCATGCTACCCCTCAAATGACTCCAGATTTTTGACTTCCATCTTGCTCTCCTTGGCAAATGAGGAAGTCAAGTAGGCATACCACCTGAAAAAATCTGGAAAAATCTGAGAGCTGGTCTGGCAAACTGGTGAACTGGGATTTTCTGAAAATTTCTGAAAATGTCTGAGAAGTTCTGATTCCAGACATTTTCAGAAGTTTTCAGACATTTTCAGAGATTTCCAGAAATTCTCAGATCACCAGTTTGCCAGACCAGCCCTCAGATTTTTCCAGATTTTTTCAGACTGTCAGATCTTTTGCCATCTTGCTGATGTATGGTGCATGTCTATATCCCTGACTCCTGAAGGGAGAGGGTTCTTACATTTCACTGCACATATCATGTAAGTCACTGGGGAGCAGACATGCAGAAAAGCAAATATCTCAAGAATGGCTGAGCAGATCAACAAGCAGTATATACTGCCAGGTAGCTGTTACTGGGTACTATGGATAGTCCAAATTTTGAGAGAGGTGGGGAAGAACTGCAGGAGATATGCACCACAGAGTAGCACTACCCTGTGTGAGCACAAAAACTGGAATATCAGGGGAACAACACACATGCTCATTTCATTTTCAGTCTCCTCTGTATGTCTCAATGAGTAGTATTGGCTCCCAAAAGATGGAGAGATTTGGCATGTGATTGACAGTGCTATGCATGGAACATGAATGGGGGGAGGAGGACAATAGGTTACCAGAGAACAATGGCATGGTGCAATGCTACAAAACATTGGAGACCAGTAGAAGGCAGCATAGGGATTACAGAGAAAAAGGAACTGGGGGAATATGTGCACAGAATCCAAAGATATTCCAAATTTTGTCCTACAAGGTCTTTCTCTAGTAAGTGGCCTATAAGTCCAGAATGGCAGTAGTGGTAGTGACACGAAAGGTACTGTTAGAAAGCTCTTGTCAAGCAGAACTAGAATCCTGATTTGCGAGAGGGCAGGACCTGGGGTTGTTGAGATATCATGTGTGGAATCTGAGGGGAGGAGGAGGAGAGCACCAGGCAACACAAAAGCCCCTCATGGTGGGCTCCAGATCTAGAAAATTAAAATAGAAATTAGTGAGGACTATGGGCAGGCTTCCAGGTGGTAGAAATGGGGTAAACTTTTTGAGAAGAGGTCAGGTTCAGAGTGAACTATGTGAACAAGAAACTCAGTCTCTGATGTGTATCAAAGTCTACTATATTAACCAACCTATGTGAACAAGAAACTAAGTAGGTTGGTAAGTATCAAAGAACTATAATAGAATAGTAAAGCATACCTCAGTCTCTGATGTGTATCAAAGTCTGAGGTCCAAAGGAAAAAAGAAGTGCCGCAGATGCACAAGCTCATTACATAATCACTACTCGCTGTAAGTACACAAACTCCAACAAAACTTGACCCAAGGAGCTCTCTGTTGGTGGTGGTGGTTCACTTTGAGTCAAGAGGTTTTGTTGCTGGTAACAATCCCTGTTAGTGAGGGTGAGGTGAGGTGACAACAAATGAAACATGCCTGCTGAGACAGTACTTTATGTTCTGCCTTTCTGCATCTATGGAACACATCTATATAATTGGTAGTGTAATTACAAAGGTTTTGAGGTGTGCACACACTTATATAAGCCACAATGCACACACATCATGGATTATTATGCCATAGGATATTTGGTTAGAGGTGATTGGGGTCTCGCTGAAAGTCAAATTCCGAAAGTAGTAAATCTATGGGAGAAAGGCATGTGATGCCAAAAAAATGTGGCACAACCATCCAGCTTTCCGTACTAGAGGGCAGTTTATACTCAACACTACTCATATGTTGGGACTAAAGTGACTACATGGGGTCAGGTGGTATACATGTTGCCACACTTGCTGATGTGAGGGTTGCAATCCAGATACATTTTATCATCATATGAAGCCTTAGTTTTATGAGGAGGACTGAGAGAAAGTGATACATCTGCTAGATAGATTCCTCTTGGATTAGAGACATCTTACATTACAATATCTGACAAGCCTTGCCCCAACCACGTGCAGATCAACATCCTGGAACTTCTGTAGACGTCCAAATCAGGCTCAGAGTTCAATAACAAATAATGCTGTGACACCAAATCTTGATCGATATCCTGATCTTGAAGAACACGATGTGATTTTGGCCGCATGAACTGACCCTTATCGATGGCTTGAGGAACGTGCAGACCATATATTAAGTGCCACGATAAGTCTGCGACGTACCGTTTGTTTCTCCTCTCAACTCCAGGACAAGCTGTGTTGGTGGGCTTTCCAAGGCCACCGATGGGTGCGTACCAGCAGTCATCCAGGCTGAGGGGTCCCTATTAACAGTTCGCTGTGGCGGTTAAGTTGCGAAATGGATGAAGAGTGGCGTGGTATACGCAGTCAGCTTTGCGGACGAAAGTCAGGTTATAGGAGGGCACGACGGTGGTTCTATTGACCGGTGGAAGATTGAAGACGGACAGAAACAGGGTCTACCCATGCGAACGGAGGTCTGTATTAATTCCGTTGTCGTTTCCAAAGATGGGCGCTGGATTGTGTCCGGAGGGTGGGGAGAGAGGGTGACTGTCTGGAATGCATCTACCCATGAAAAAGTGATCGAGTTCGGAGAACATGAGGGTTGTGTACTTGGGGTCGACATCGCGAACGACTCTACTAGAATTGCCTCCGCGGATGACCATAACGCCCGGGTATTCAGCATCACTTCCAGAGACCGACTCCTTCCTCCCCTCCCACACAATTGGGTTCATGGTGTCAAGTTCTCCCCAGACGGCAGTCTACTTGCTACGGCCTCGCGTAAACATGGTTTCCGTGTCTACAGGACCCAAAATGGTGATGTCCTGTACGATTCAGGGGAAGGTTCAAGCAGTCCGAGCTTGAGCACGCCGTTGGCTTGGTCACCTAATGGTCAGCAACTGTTCATCGCTTCCCAGGGAAAAATCACCTGTTTGGACCTTTCCAACTCTTCGTCTGTAGTGTGGCCGATCCATGATAACCGAAGTTGGCCAAGTATAGCGTCCAACGGCAGATTCATTGCATGTTCCTCAGGCCGATCTGTTTCACTATGGGATGATGTGTCTCACCAGCAGATCGGAAGCATTATTACACATACCGCAGGCATCAGCTGCGTTGCTCTCTCACCGAGCGGGGGATATCTCGCGTGTGGATTCAATACTGGGAAAATCGGAGTTCACAATCTCAGAGATGTCCTTCCCCATAAGTATTTCGATCATGGTGTAAGTGTACATCCTCATTACGCTACGGAATGCTTTGATTCACCGACAACTACACGTTTTTCAGCTTCCGCTCGTGCAAGTAAGTGACGAGGCACTCAAATCATGGACAGTGGAGGATCCGATAAATACGGAAAAGCTGTTGTCAGAGGAGATCAGGAGTGCTTTAAGTCCTAGACACTATGCGTTAGCAAACCGTGCTCTTGTAAGAGCGCATATGAAAGATGTGGCGCTTGCAGTAGATGACGCGAAGGAAGTGGGTCCGCTTTCTCACTACTCCACACGCATGTTTACCTACATACACGTCAAGTCCCTCCAGGTACAGCCATCGCCCATCGGCCATATCGCGATGGCAGTCGCTCTACTTGGCCAGAGCGATCGGGGGGGTGCGCTATGCACATTCGACCTTGCCTTTCATGATTGTCAACTACACGACATCAGATTTCTCTTACTACTGAAGGTGCATGACGTGACCTCGAACGCTCTCTTAATTAATTTACGTCTGGTTCAGTCGATTCTCGTGTTCGAATCCGGAGATCACAACGAGGCGGTGAAACGCATTACACACCTTGTTACGCGAGCAAACGATGATAATGATGACGAGGCCACCTATCTTTACACCCAGGCACATGCTTCGTGTGACATAGATATGTATATATCAACGCTGATATATTCTGCAGGTCCTTGGAACTATGTACATGAAGCAGGAACAGTATGGAGATGCGATATCGTCCATCGAACGTGCGAAGAAGCTAGCTCCAAAGGATAAACAATGTCTTTCCCTAAAAACAATATCCCTCGTAGGTCTTCCGTCGTTACTAGCTATGAATCTAACTACCTAAGCAGATATTTGGGTGGAGTTTCAATGAACTGGACATCGAAACACAGCAGCATCTATGTGAAAGTCTCTATACTGCAGGACGTACAGTCGAAGCTGTGAAGATTCTCCTCAACATCATCAGGACGTCAGAGGATGAGATCCGGGGGAGCAAGGAAACCGTGGACTGGATCGAAGGTATGTCTTGTAGCCACTTGTCTCGTTGTCATGCAGGTCAACGATCGCAGACTTCAGAAAAAAATGCGCTACAACTCTTGAGCAAGTTGGCGATGAAGCCTTCAGATCTGTAAAATATGAAGACGCAACAATATCGTACTCTGCTGCGTTGTCCCTCAATCCTCCAAGCCCGGCAGGGCTGCTTATCAAACGGAGCAAAGCACGAGCGGAAAAAGGTCTGTGGGAGGATGCACTGCAAGATGCGAATGAGGTACGCATGGTATACTTCCTGTATGCGTCTGTTCCCTCTAATTTCTGTTTAGGCAGTGAATGTGGACCGCTCCTACCCTTGGGGTTACGAGGCCAAGCACGCAGCGCTTCATGGAGCTAAACGGTATGACGAGGCAATCGATGCTTTTGAGTCTATGCTGCACGCAATCGAACAGTCAGCTGACCCTGCAATCAGGCGTATGTACCCACTGATTGAACCTAGTATCCGCAAATGACGGTTTAACAGAACTGCGCAACAACTACATTTCTCGAGCCGAAGTAACTGCGGTTATAGATCCCATTGTTGACCGAATCTTGGAATGTCGTCCCCTTGTCGTCATCAACATCGCCACCGGGTGCCTTTGCGAACGTCCTGAGTGGATCCGTATCTTCAAGGATGGTCAGACTTTCAAAGAACTTGTCTCATCGATGACGAGAGAACTGAAACACGAGCGGATTCGACAAGTGGTTGAAGGTTTTTTCGGATACGTCATGTTCTCTCACGCATGGGATGGGCACGAGCCATCATACCAAGACCTCAAGAAAGCCGAATCCGTGTGGAAGCTTCCCCACAAGCCCTTAAATAGGAAATTGCGTAATTTTTGCCAGGAGGTGCGCAGGCTTGGTCACAACTGGGCGTGGTCAGATACGTGTTGTATCGACAAGGACACGAGTTCCATCCTGAATCAATCTCTTACGTCTATGTACACGTGGTATGCGTATTCTGCAGCCACACTCGTATTCCTTGCCGACGTAGCGCATCCGTCCAAGTTAGGGGACCTTAGGCGTAGTCATTGGATGACACGAGCGTGGACATTGCAAGAACTTCTCGCACCGAAAGTCATCTTTTTCTATGACTCCAAGTGGAAACAATACCTCGGCGATACTGGTTCGAACCACAAGGAATCCCCGGCCGTCATGCAAGAACTAGCAGACGCCATCAAGATTCCTCGTGAAACCATCATCACGTTCTCTCCAGATGATCTCGGGGCGCGCGAGAAACTCCGTCTCGCTTCCACGCGCACTGCGAAGGTCAGGGAAGACATCGCATACGCTCTCATCGGCATATTCAAGTCCGATATTAGGCCTCACTATGGTGAAGGGGACGACGCTCTCGGACATCTCCTAGAGGAGATTGTGACGCGCTCTGGCGACGTCTCGGTGCTCGCGTGGTCGGGCAAGTCATCGTCGTACAATAGTTGTCTCCCGGATTCCATTTCTGTTTACAGCCAAACTCCTTACAACCCTCTGCCACTGGAAGGGAAAGAGATGGAAGCTTGCATCACGGAATTACGTCACAAGTCGTCCAAAGTGGAGCGTATCTTTACAAAGATCAGTTGTCTGGCGCCTGCCAGTTTTGCAGCCCGACGTTTACATCTTCCTTGCATCTCCTTCCCTGTCAAAGCGCTCAATATACATAAGCAACCTGGAAGCAATGAGAAGTCATATAGCGCTAGGGTGTCGGGACTTGGAATTGTGGAATTCACGAGCACAGACGATCTCTTGCTGCACGAATCACAGAAATTCGTCTTCGCACATCCGTGGATTCGTCATATCCGAGCTTTGAGTAGTGAGGTTGTCTGCGAAAACGACTCGGAGCTTGATACCGACTCTGACCTGGGTTCGGGTAGGCCTCGGGTTGGCGAAAATACCCGGGCACTACATATGATTGCTCGCCTCGGACAGCCGTTCAATGCATTACTTCTTGCCCAGCAGTCGAATGGAGATTACAAGAGAGTCGCCGCGGAGAGCGAGATTGTCGTCCCGGGATTTGGAGCCAAAATCACCTCCAGGAATATTGGGGTAAAAGTCTTGGAAATTCTGTGATATTTGTGTGGGGCTCAGGCTCAGCTGTTGCTTTTTGAAGTTGTTCTGTCTGTTGTCCATTATCACTTGGTTTCCTCTTCATACTTTTTGTGTTGGTTTTCTTGTTTCAAGATGGAGGTGGGAAAGCCTCAAGACAGCTCATATTGCACCACGTACATAATACCTAGGCCAAGTTGGAGTGGTAATTAAGTCATGATTTTTACACACAGCTGCGCATCAGCAAAACTGCCCAAACCTAGCAAGACCTAGCAGAGCCCGGCAGAATCTGGTGTGCCTAGCATGGCCTAGCTAGGCCTAGTTAGACCTCGCAAGAGTCACCAACATCAGGAAAAATTCACTTGACAATGTAGGCCTATGTAGGCTTTATAGTACTCATAGCTGGATTGACAAGTCCCCAGTATGTAGTCAGTATAGATATTGAGCAGTATTACACAGTACAGTATAGCTTGAATAGTGCAGGGTGATTACTATGTAACCAACTGCTATGGATGCTTGCCAGACTTTGTAGAGGGACATAGGAGTTAAACTCATTACCTACTGGCTTGCTACCATCTCAGGATAGCCACCCATAGGTGACATATATGGCACTGCACACAATCATCATGCTCCAAAAAGCTGGTTGATTGAAACGGTTCTTGTACTATGGAATAATATAATTTGTATCATCACCCCACGATCTGACTTGACCTCCATTGCTGACACCTCCTAACAATCCTAGATAGCGGTACCATGTACCCATGTTGATACCAGACTCTGTAGTGAGAGACATCGGCTATATGGTCAGCCATCAATCCTCCAAGTCGTCTTCTGTGGTTGACCCCTCCTGATGTTCCTGAATGGCAGCAGCAATGACATGGGCTGATACCTTGCACAAGTCTGTTCATTGAGAATTGCAAGAGCAGGAAAGAAAATGAGAGCTGGAGAGCATGGGAAAGTGTGCGAAGATTTTAGGAGATTGAGATAACATTCAAAAACTTGTCATACATAGCTTACTCCACAGTAGAACAATCATAAATGTGACTGCATGAGTGGATTCCCACTTGCATCCTGTACTGTCCTATACCAATTTTGTGTCAGAAAACCTGACAAGTGTGTGTGCATGGTGTCAACCTCCCAAGTGTCTTCTACACACTTGCAGTTCATTCATGCAATGCACTTTCCCCAGTTTTCACACTTTGGAGTATTTGGGTGATCATACTATATCTTTAATGGTTCCAGAATATTCAAGGATGATCCCACATGCAATCCCGCCAAGTATCCTGGCATGAGACCCACTGTGGAGTAAGCTATGACAAGTTTTTGAATGTTATCTCAATCTCCTAAAATCTTCGCACACTTTCCCACGCTCTCCAGCTCTCATTTTCTTTCCTGCTCTTGCAATTCTCAATGAACAGACTTGAAACTTTGAGGGATGGTAGATATATAGGTCTAGAAGACATCCCAGGTATTAAGTCCCATGTCATCCACAGAGGGGGTGTATGGTACCCATGCCTCTAAAAACCAACAAAGTGGCCCCACATAACATTCACCAATGAAGCCTCCCAAGCCCTTTTACATGGACATAGTATGATGTATTATAAAAGCATGAATGGGACTCTATCAAAGGCTGCAGCACATACACTGGGGAGGAGGAGAACTGGTCATATCTCCAGCAGGGCTGGGACTGATAATCTGTGATTTTGATACATGGTAGATATATGTCAGACCAACATGGGGTGAAAGTTTCAAGTCAGCTGGTCAAGAACTGCACAAATGGGAGCAAATTTCGCATTTTTACCCCTATTGATTTCTATTTATATCCATAGAAAGCACTGGATTGGATGCAGATTGTGTATGGAATGAACAGATCACATCCTAACAATATACTGTGATGCAATAAAATATCATATGTTAGAAGGGACAAGTGGTGCAGCAACAACAATCCAAGTGTCTAGTCCGCTTTTTTGATTACATAAGCACATATGAGAGTATTCTTTTAATATCTCATTCAAAAATCGAGATCTTGCTGATGTAAGCATATTGCCATGATCCTCTCAACCTGGGCTACAACTTTGGTTTTTAGTGTGGCTGTGCAAAAAATTCAAAGACTTGTGAAAATTTTAGTATTTTGCTTATATCTCATCTAAAAATAAAGATCTTGCTGACATAATGATATTGCCAGGATCCTCTCAGTGCAGGCTACAACTTTAATTTTCAGTGTGGCTGTGCATACCCCTGACATGACATGTGACTGCCCCCATTGTGGCTGTGTCAACCCCTCTCCCAGTTACATGTCATGTGACATAGCACCCCTCTCTGTGTGGCTGTGCAGCATCCTGACATGTCATGTGACTACCCCCTATTGTGGCTGTGTCAACCCCTCTCCCAGTTACATGTCATGTGACATAGCACCCCTCTCTGTGTGGCTGTACAGCATCCTGACATGTCATGTGACTGGCCCCCTATTGTGGCTGTGTCAACCCCTCTCCCAGTTACATGTCATGTGACATAGCACCCCCCTCTGTGTGGCTGTACAGCATCCTGACATGTCATGTGACTGGCCCCTGATTGTGGCTGTGTCAACTCCTCTCCCAGTTACATGTCATGTGACATAGCACCCCCTCTGTGTGGCTGTACAGCATCTGTCATGCAAAGTCCAACCAGTATGTGGGGCAATATTTATTGCTGGTGTTGGGAAATCATGTGAAGAAGCCTAACACATGAGGAATTTCAATATTTTGACCCAAGCAGAATATAATTCTAAAGGTAAATGCAGAATGTTTGCCCAAATATATCATTATGTGAACAATTAAGACATCCTCAAAATGGAAAAGAAAATTATATATTTTGCTATTGTCTAAATGTTTGACAGTAAATTATATTCTGTGGGAAATTTGAACTCTGACAAAAAATTATATTTTGATTGCTGTAACCATGCACAATATTATATTTGACCAATCACATGCCATCAAAATATAATTTTCTGTCAGGGTTCAAATTTCCCACAGAATATAATTTACTGTCAAATATTTAGACAATAGCAAAATATATAATTTTCTTTTCCATTTTGAGGATGTCTCAATTGTCCACACAATGACATACTTGGGCAAACATTCTGCATTTACCTTTAGAATTATATTCTGCACAGATCAAAATGTTGAAATTTCCCATGTGTAAGTAACACAACGTGGTTAGCAGAATTTAGCACAGGTGTAAATGTTGTGGGAAATGTGAATCAGAAATTATAAATTTAACCTGACATTTGTGCACTGGCATAATTTGAAGTATCATTGGTTGAAAAAATGAAGGTGAAAACTTGACAAGGAAACAGTCATGCTGCCTAGGTGAAAATGTTGTTGTAAATGTGAAGCTTTAGCACTGGGAATATGGACATGAAAACTTCAAGTTTTGCCTTCAGGTTCATGACTGGACTAAACTTGAAGTTTGTTCAGGGTGGGAACAGGGGTGAAAACTCCAAATACTTGCGAACAATAGGCAAGCAGTTAAAATTTGAAGGAAAATCATGTACAAAATGTAGTATCAATTTTCATGTGTTATCAACAGATTAAATGAAGTGCCCACTGATTGCCTGATGGTGGTGTGATCATCACCTGACTCTGTCCTGCTGTCAAGTAGAAACATCACCATTGGTATTGTACATGTCAATTCTGCTATTTAAATCCTACCACCAGCTTCCCCAAGTTAGTGCCTTGGTAGGCATACTAGTATATACAGCATGTTCAACCAATTGATCCAACCTGCATAACCAATCTTCACACAATAAGTGGTACAATAACAAATAGCAAACTAGGGAGGCTCACTGAATCAACAGAAGTAGAGCATTTACACAACTGCTACTTTCATCCAAGGGAATGGTGCAGTCGAGATCTCCAGTGATTCCCTCTGGCATTCAGTAAGGCCAGCAATCCAAGCACCATCATATAAGGCAAGCGGTAGTCCTTTAACAGCATCCCACTTTGTTGTAGGGTTTTCAGTTGCACGTATCCTATGTAGGGGCATGAACCCTGTGGGGAAAATATGTCAATGTCAACCATATGCTGTAGATCCATGATTTCTAATTTGCAGTCAATGTTTCAATGCCAGCCCATGGTTTTTACATGGAGAATGTTCTCCACTCCATTCTCCACTGCACTCTCCTCAGAGCTTATGCCATGCTCGCCTAAGGTCCTGATGAGGGATCCAAGCCATTGCCAGCTAGGTAAATTGTTGTTGTAGGTGTCAGATTTGAGAGCAGTGATGTGATCGAGAATCAATTTTCGGCACTCATATTTCTAAGAGGTAGTTAGCATATGCTTGATTAAAAATTTTGGGCAGGCCTACATTGCAACAGTGGGTCGCCTGTCTACTCTCCTTGCTGGCCTGTGTCTGCTTGCTGATTAGACAAGCTTCGACCTCGCCCAGTGTTTTGAGGTGACCTGTAGCTGCCACTTTAGGCTGTGCATTCCTCCAGATTGTATGCAAGCATTTGCAGCAGTCCCTCAGAATCTCTCTGATATAGTTATCTGATTTCTTAATTGGCCAGTTTTCCTCCTTGCAGTGTGACTGCAACTCCTGAAGAAGTAACTCAAGTAGAAAGGCATTCCATGGGGATGAATAGTTTTGTGAAAGATCAAATGCAATTGTGTTCTTGTTGGGTGTTGGACCATCTTCATGTTCATAGGCATTAACATCATGTACAGAGGCTGGCTTATGAGTGATGAAGTCAACATCTTGGGTGATATAAAGCCTCACCTTGAACAGGCAACAGACCTCAGCCTAACAAATTATCAGCGACAGAAACTTCAGGATGGAAACACCTACCAGAATGAAATCATGATGGTGACTGGGCTCTGTAGCTTTCTCCAGAGCCACCTCCCTATCTTCCTTCCTTTTGCGATGTGGCATGCACCTATGATTTGGGAAGGGCTGTAGTGTACCACTGATTTTTGGAAGGATGTTACACAGCACTGTTGCTAAGCCTTCAGCAATTGCATTCTCCATTACTGACTCAGACGTAGACATGATAGGGTTCCTAGTATTGTTGTTGTCATCCTCAGTAATGGAGATATTGTCTGGTCTAAGCTCAGGTCCTGAAGGCCTTCCAGTCCCATTATCATTGTCATTCTGTTTTGTGCATCAGGTTAGTGTCAAGTAGCCTGCTGACTTGACATGTACACATATAGGTGATACTTACATCAATCAGCATGCCAACAAGACATGTTTGCTTGGAGGTCCCTCGACCTTTCCTGATACATTTGATCACATCTATGGGGGTGTAGTTAGTGATGTCTGGGGCTGTGGTTGGGTCGGTGAAGATGAGGGTTGCACTGGTGTGTGTGGCAGTGTTGAATAGCATGGTGATTGTTGCATAGAAATGCATAGGGTTGAGCTTCCAGCAGTTTGCTTTGGCTGTCCCTTGCAGGCTCTAGCAGTGAGCCCCAGTAATTCCATGTCCATGTCATCCTCTAAGGACATTGGCAGAGCCTACAAGATTTGGTGTAAATGTCTGCAACTTGAAGAGATTACATACCAGTTTCCAGGAATGTGAGTGATGCTGCTTGATATTGGCCAGTTCTCGCTCCTTTTCAGCCTAGTAGCCATATCACACCAATACTGCCACATTATGAATTTAATGTTTGACAAACCTGGAGCAATTCTTTCAACCTTGTAATTTCCTCTTGAATGTGACCCTCCATTTCAGCAGTCTGGTTTGCTTGTAACCTGTCCACTTCTGTGTGCATGCTCAACTGACCAGCCATCAGGAGCTTCATTATCCATGAAATGTCTGATGTACTCACTTCGAGTTGGTGGTGAAATCCATCAAGCTGTGCAGTGTATCACTGGGCTGCAGCCTCCTGAGCTTTTGCATGTTCTTGACTTTGTGACTATTCCCAACCAATGAGTAGTGAATGAGTACCAGATGGAAGTTCATACCTCCAGTACACCTCAGAGTGAGTTCAGCTCACTGTTTCATTGCATGAGGAGTTGCTCCAGAGCCTGCTTCTCATTGTGGGAGTCTTGCCACATTGCTTGTACAGCTTGGTCCAACAATTCTCCATAATATCACTGTAATGCTTCCTGGAACTCTTGGTTCACCTAAAAATTATTGAGCACATTTGAGAGTTTTCAGCCAGTCTGTACTTGTACATTCTTTTTCTGGAGTTTCATTCTGAGTTGGTCGATGAGGTCCTCTTTGGCAGACAGTTCCCCTTCTTTGACATACAATTCCTTGCAGAGTGACAGAGAATAGTCAACCTCATCATAGCAACACTTGTCAGAGGCCATGGCCTAAGACATGTGAGCAGGATAGTAAGCTCTGACAATACTGCATGACATACCAGTATGGGCTTCTTATTAGCAGGGGCAAGGTGTGAGTCCATTGGTCTTTTGGAAGTCGACAGAGCTGTTTCTCCCAGGTCCATGGGAGTTTTCAGTTCTGCAGGCCTGCTGGTGTCTACATTTGGTATGTATTCTGGCTCTGGGGTCCACCACACATTGTTGTGTTCCAGTTGCAGAACTTTATGCTGACCAGCAGCATCTATCATCAGGTCAGAGGGAGTGACTGAGGTCGGTGCCTCCAGTTGCACATGGGTGACTGAGGTTGATGCATCCAGTTGTACATGGGTGACTGAGGCCAATGCATCTGGTTGTGCATGGGCAACTGAGGCCAATGCATCCAGTTGTACATGGGCAACTGGGGTTGGTGCATCCAGTGATGCATTGGCTATGGGGGGAAGGGTGTCCAGCTGAGACTGAGCTGGTGTGGCGCCATCAATATGATCACCAGAATTGCTGATGGATGTCATATCATTGTCAAAGAGGTTATCTTCGGAGAGGGTCTGAATATTCTCCACCTGGCATGGGGAATGCCATGAGTGCCAAGGGTTGCTGCTGAATGATGGGTTGGAGAGCATATGGGTTGGGTGATGTTGCACAGTGTGAGGTATTTTGTTGCAACCCTCTTGTCCTATATATTGAGAGCAGATTGGAGCAGAGCTGTTAACACAAAACAACTTACACATGTTTAATGTTGTGGGCATGACATAAATTCATTTACTTTGCTGGACAATTGCTAGTGTCTTGTGTCTTCTAGGATTTAATTAATAATTAGCAGTGACAATGACACACACAAAAAATAACAATAGGAGGTCAAACTTTTGAGACATTGCTAAGACTGCACTCTCTAGACAATAAGGGGGAAGTGGGGAAGAAAAGCAGAGGAATGCTTAAAACCCTAGGTATCTTTATGTCGTCTCCTCCAATTGTATGCAGCTAAAGCCCCCAAGTCCTCTGAACTATGCCAGTAGCAAAGTCATGACCAGTTCCCACACTTCATGACAACAGCCCCCACTTATTGCCCATTCTGTCTTCTCAGTTGGAGATGGTTCTTCTGCCAGTGGTGTGGGCAACTCTTCTTGTGAGAGTGCGAAGGGAAAAAGGGGGAAAGCTGTAGGTTAGACCTAGGCTCATCCCAAGGGGTGCTGTGCTGGAAGGAGAGGGGGAAAGGAACCTAGAAGGCGAAGAAGGATTTTTCTTGGTGTTCAGCAGAGCATAGTGGCGGAAAACTCAAAGGTCCACCTTAGATGGTTGCAGGATGACTTCTGGGGAACTGGAGATACTTCTTGGAGGTGAAAAACCCGAAGGGTGGCGATTAAGGAATCTTGAACTCGTAGGAAGATGCTGTAGACTTTGTAGTGGGCCTATAGTAGATGAAGCAGCGTTTCTGGGGCAGGAGGACTCAAGTAGGACGAATAGATGACAAGACAGGCTCTGGGGGACTCTGGGGACTCAAAAATACTCTGAAAAATGACTCTTGGGACTCAGGAAGACTCTTAGACATGCAGATGTTGATGCCAAAAGGTGGGTGGTTATTTTTCTATGTACAGCAGACTTTTGTATCATAGGGATGGTGGTTTCTAAGGTACAATTGGAGTAAATTGGATCTGTCAAATGTCAAAAGAAAACAAAAGAAACCACAAGACCGACACATGAAAACCACACATGTTATGATGACACACATGAAGGACAAAGCAAGAAAAGACCATAAAATGAAAGTAAGAAAAGGAGAAGCAGTATAAAGCACATGCCTAGGTAGTGGTGATGCTGGTGGCAATTTCTTCAACTAAGGAGAGACGCAGTGTGCAGCATTATTAAGTGGGTGACAGCATCAGCACTTGTAGGGTGGATATAGCCACCAAGGGGATCAGGTGATGCGTGACAGGTCAGTAGGGATTGCTGACAGGCAGTGTTCAGTAGTCATGTGTCAAGATGGGACTGCATGTGATAGGGGATGGGTCTAATATGGTAGCTGGTGAGTCGGCAGTGATTTTGCTGGTGGGAGTAGGGGTGTGTGATGGGTGTGACATTATAGTAACTGGCATGTGACGTTGGAGTAAGTGGCAATGTTGTGATTGTAGTAGGGCACATGAGAGAATGACAGTTGACTCTAAGAAAGGCTGCTATAGTCAGTTTGCAGCCTTAGGGAGTATAGACTCCCTACACTTCCTGGGGTCTTCGAATGCTGACCATCCTCAGTCAGAGGAGCACAGCAAGATGGAGTGGAGACAGGATGATGTCAGACATGTGGTGTGGCTGTGCACAGATCAATGGAAGGGGCAGGGGGTTCTCGGTCACGTGCTGTGGCAACATGCTTCCGTGTCAACAAAGACTGCCAAACGTACCAAACAGAACGCTGCTTCCAAGTCTTTCTTCCGTTAGCCCCCACCACTACCTTCACTTGTACCTTGATTCGCTCACCAATCTCGCCTCAAACCATAACAAGATGTCATCTGTTCCATACTTTGCTCCTGATGCTGTTAGAGCTGCCATCCCTGGGATGTGGGCAGTGAACATGAAGAAGTTGGGGGCGATAATGAAGGAGATTCCTGATGTGTCAGCAGAAGAGGATGCTGTGTGCAGGTGGCTTGCCCATTTTGAGGAGCAGTCAGTGAGTTCGCTTCCATGGTCTAGAAGATAACCTGGCAGTAATGGACAGCCACAGGAGCAAATCGAACAGATACACAAGTTCACAATGGACATGAGCACTGATGTGCCCAACTATGACAAGGATACCCAAATTGCGATCAGAGCGGCATTTGAGAGACTGCAGGCGATCCAAGCTCACTTCCCCCCATGCACGGTGAAGCCTAAGGCCAAACCGACTCCAGTAGTGCCACCTGCCTCTCAAAGTAGCAGTGATCCAGTGAGGCGATCGCAGAGACAGGCATGGAAGGCAAGTGTGGTGGAAAGAGAGGGAAATGAGGTATGCATGACAACATACGGGGCACATACAATCTTCCTAACCATAGCTTCCTTTCTAGAGAACCCCAGGAGCCATAGAGGAGACACAGCATGCCCCTACAGGAGACATAAATGCCATCATGAGTGGCACCTTGAACACTGATGAGCCCTGTGGGCTGTGCATGCAACTAGGCATTATGTGTGTACAGGAGGAAGGGCAGGCCTGTGAAAGGTGTCACCAGGGGAAGAAGAAGTGTGACAAGGCCTATAAGATGGGTTGGAAGGTGAGTAATGAGAGCTTTGTACCAGGACGACAGGTTCATAGAAACACATAGTGCAAGAACCAGGAAGGTCCACCTGCGTCGGCTGCTTTGACAAGCAAACAACCAAAGACTGCACTGGCACCTCCTCCTATCACCACCACTTCGTCAGCATCGTCATCAACACACAAGCCTCGCCCATGTGTCCGTCTTCTTCTCAACCCCGATGAGGAAGCCTCCACCCCAGTGTCAGATTCATCAGCACCACCACCACCACCTCCTGCACCCTCTGCCCCTTTATTCTTTCTGTCCAGCACACCCAACATGCCTTCCCAGGTTCCAGAACCTGCCGATATCATGGAGGACCTGATTGAGGACGCACTGGTGTTCTCTGCGAGTCCCAGCAGCCTTTTGAATGACCCAGAAGAAGTGCCAGTTGCTGTTAAATCGCAAGAGGTTGAGATTAACTTGACCAGTCCTCAGGAGACTCCAAACATATTGCCACCACCATTTGAGGAGGAAGACACTCCCCCAAGATCATCAAGGAGCAATCAATGAGCACAGAGAAGAGGTCAAACAGCGCTCGAAGAGTTGGACGCAAAGATTGCCAAAGTTGAGGAGGTGATCGAGTGGAACGAGGAGTCCCTTAGTCATCTGTACTTGCGGATTTCTGAAGTTACTGCTGAGGTGGGGACCATGGGCCAGTCCATTTGGTGTACCAAACAGTGGTTGTGCTCACTGAAGAAGTGGCAGGAAAAGTACCTTGTAGAGGGTTCATAGCTAGATGGTATCATTGACTGTGCCATAGTGTAGAGAAATCGCAGAGTGTGTCAGACTCATAGGCAGTTTTCTGGTTGAGAGTGTGAAGGCTGAGCTGAAACAGAAACCTTGCCATACATGCAGGTATAGTAAGAAGAAAAGTGGCTGTGGGCGATCAGAACATTTAGTGATAAGCAAGGTGTTCGTAAACAAAAGAAAAAAAAAAGAAAGTAAGGAGCAGTAACTGAAGGAGCAGTGTTTTATTGTTTTTCTTTGTAACGTATTCTTGGGGGTATTCTTTTAGAGAAAAACAGTGAGTAAGTCTATGAAACAAGTTTGAAAGAAACGAAGGGCTTGATTTGACGGTATATTTATATATTTTTGGCAGTGGTCTTTTTGTTTTGGAGGTTGCATAGAAGTAGATTGTCTGTCAAATTAACGAAAGAAGTGACAGAAAAGAAAAAAAAGCAAAGAAAAGAAACACGAGATGCGGGGTATAAGTTACTCATCTGACTCATCCCTAAGAACACCATTGAGTTCTGGGTCGGGCAGGGAGTCATCTTCGAGTTGATTGATAGCGGAGTTTTCGAGGCCCACCAGGTGGGTGACCTCTATATGGGACTTGTTGCATGGGTAGTAAGGAAGCAAGCGGAAGGCGGCATAGCGGAATTTTGAGATGGCACCATCAAGCTCTGCAAGGAGGTAAGATCCACCTTTAGTACAACACACCACTACCATAGGACCTAAGTAGTGGGGTTTCGTCTTTCGGTCTAGCTCCTTCTTGATACGAGAGTTTCTGACAAGGACAAGGGAGCCAGGTTCGAAGTCGAAGTCATGTACTGTGTGCTCAAAATGGGATACAAAGTCTTTGGCAGAGGTGAAGCGGGCTTTAAGTACTCGTTCATGGATGAGCACCAGGTCTTCTGGATGCTTCTGAAGTTGACAGGCATGATTAGCAATGAGGTCGGTGGTCGAGTAAAATTCTGCTTCATAAGGGGAGAGGAATGTTGCTTCAGTGAAGTCAAAGGGAAGCCTGGGATGGATGCCATGAGCCATATAATATGGAGAGAATCCCGTAGCTTTGTGAACAGTGACTCATTCAGCCCAAAACACTGATGGGGCGACCTCTGACCACCTTGACGCTTCTCCCTCACAGCTCTTCACCATCACTTCTCTAACATTAAAATGCTGCCACTCTACCACTCCGTTTGCTTGTGAATTATAAGGCGAGATGCTGATGTGACAAATGCCATAGGTCTTCAAGAGCCAGTCGAGAGCTACAACATAAGGACTGCCATTGTCAGTGACAATTTCCCCAATGGCTCCCCAACAACATAAGATCTGCTCAAAGAGGAACTTCCCAATGGACCTGCCAGTCTCTGACCATAACATAGCCCATTCTGGGTAGCTGGTGAGCGAGCAACGGGCTTGAGTGACATAATGATAACCATTTGACTTTGGCATTATGAAGGTAACAACATAAGCTTTGTAGAATAGAGGTTTGGGGACAGCAACAACAGGGGGAATGTGGATGCGATCAAGGTGGTGTGGGCAACTCTTCTTGTGAGAGTGCAAAGGGGATAGTAGGGAAAGCTGTAGGTGATGCCTAGGCTCATCCCAAGGGGTGCTGAGTTGGAAGGAGATAGAAGAGGGGGGCTAGAAGATGAGAGAGGATTTTTCTTGGTGTTCAGCAAAGCATAGTGGCAGAAAACTTGAAAGTCCACCTTAGACAGTTGCAGGATGACTTCTGGGGAACTGGAGATACTTCTCAGAGGCAAAAAACCCAAAGGGTGGCGATTAAGGAACTGTTATGATTCACGCCTTGCCGTGGGACTTTCTCTCTGTTTCTGACTGTTTGGTACTGTTGGCTTTGTTCTATGCCTTTCTTTTCTGTTCCATTGACTCGTGCTTTGGCTCGGCCAATAGCAATATCTTCTCTCTACACATGTTCAACACATGTAGGGCTTAGGCCAATGGCCTTTATCCCTTGGTTACATGAGGCTGCCTTGAGGCCTCTCTCTCTGTACTATATATAGTTGTCCCTAGTCTAGAGTAGACCCTCAGACTAGAGCTGCCCAATCTACTGGCTAGTTCCTCAGAACTTTGAACTTGAGCTTCCCAGCTCTCATTCAGAACTACGAACAAATCCTTCAGACAGAAGGTTACGATCGTCACATCGTAGAATGACTACTTGGGCTTGACCTATGTTACAGACTTCAGTCTTAGCGTAACAAAAGCTCTAGTCTACATCCCGGCCATCGTGCCTGACTGTCCACTGTTCAGCAAGACACCATTTTCCCTCAAAGGAACAGATTGTGGGCAAGCCCACTTGAACCACGTGAACCCGAACCTGAGTCATCAAGCTCAGACACCGAACATAGTGCCGTTGAAGCACATACCCCGACTGACCCGAACCCCTCACCATCTGAGGACAATACCGGTTTCCTCCAGAACACCCTCCAGAACGTACTATCCTCTTTAGGATCACCCCATCCCCTTACCTCTCAACCTCACCTTAAACCCAGAAGCCCATTCACTATGTCAGGATCTGGATCTGGTGGCCTTGGCCTCGGATCAAAGGGTGGAGCCCTCGCTGCTCCAGCCCGACCCACCGAACTCAAGATTGGCATGCCGTTTGAATATGATGGTAGCCACAAAACTGCTATGTCTTGGTTGTATTCAGTCAAGGCATATCTTTTGATTAACCAGGATGTCTATGACAACGACGATAAATGTATTGCTTATGCCCTTTCTCATATGAAGAAGGGGGTAGCCCAAGCATGGGCAATGACTTTCTACCAGGCGGCCCTGGAGAAACAGAACCCCAGCTTTGGAACAATGAAAGATTTCGAAAAAGATTTCAAGGCAGTGTTTACCCCAGCTGACACCACTGGCGCTGCCATCGCCAAGATCAGGACCCTGAAACAAAAAGGGTCAATTGAAGAATACATCTCCGAATTCAGAACTGCTGCTGCTCGCAGTGGCATCAAAGAAGATGCAGCCCTTGTCAAGTTTTTCACTACTGGGCTCAAACCAGCACTCGTCCACCGAATCTATGGAATGGACAAAGTACTGACAAAGATCGAAGAATGGTATGAAAAAGCCATGCACTTTGAAAATCAATGGCAAAAAGCTCATGCCATTACAGGAAGAGTTGACAATAAGGGAAAAGGGAAGTCCTATCCCCGACCCAGATTCCAACGCCAAGAAGAGAGAGACCCCAACACTATGGACATTGATGCGGTTAAACTCTCTAAAGA
This sequence comes from Pisolithus marmoratus, assembly GCA_024613145.1. Lineage (NCBI taxonomy): Eukaryota > Fungi > Basidiomycota > Agaricomycetes > Boletales > Pisolithaceae > Pisolithus > Pisolithus marmoratus. The sequence continues at coordinate 93,380 of JANFAE010000143.1, forward strand.
AGAAAGAGATCACCATCTCAAAAATGGCTTGTGCTTTGGGTGCGGAGAAAAGGGACACATGTCCCAAGACTGCCCCAGCCGAAACAAGACCCCTGCTAAAAAGGTGAAGCAGGTGAAGAAAGAAGAATCTGATGATGAAGATGAGGCCTCCATGGCCCTGGTCAAATTGACCAAATTCCTTGGAAAGGGTTTTTGAATGGGGAACCAGAGTTGACGCCTGGAACCCCTGAACAATATATCTCACATGTGGCCTCTCCTGTAAAAGTGTCTTCTCTCCCTGAGAGAGTTATGAAAATTCCCATTTCCATTTTCATGAGAGCCACTTATTGACTGGACATTTGTCCGAAAGAACAGACTCCCCACCAAACGACTCTCCAGACCTGTTTCGGTCACCAATGCCAATGGGTCCCCAAATGAAAAAGGATGGATCCTGTTTACTGCCACCTTGTTTGTCAAAATACAAGGAATAACCCACAAAGAGAAATTCTATGTGATGAACTGTGGGTCAGAAAATGCCATCCTCAGCATCCCATGGTTGCAGAAAAACAACCCAACCGTAAACTGGCGAAGCGGAATGTTGACCATCGACAAGTCAACTAATGTTGCTGCACTCCGGATCCCCACTCCTCCACCAGAGGAGTTCCCCAAAGAATCCCTCCTTGAACCCCTTGAAAGGAAAGGGGTCAACATATATCTCAACCACGAAGAAACCGATGCCTTCACAACTAGAGCATACAACTGTATGTTCATAAACCATTTTGCAAAGGCTGCGACCCTGATCGCCCCGAACAACAAATGGGTGAGAAAACTTAATCTGGCAACAGAGCTTGCCCAGAAAGAAGAAAAGAACAAGCTGAAGGCAATCCTTCCCCCAGAGTTTGCTGAGTTTGCCTCAGTGTTTGAAAAACCCTCCGATGGAACCCTTCCCCCCATATGACCCTACGACCACCCAATTAACCTGGTCGAGGACTTTGTACCGAAGGTGGCTAAGGCCTATCCTTTAACTCCCTCCAAACAACTCGCAGCCAAAAAGTTTGTTGAAGAAAATCTCTGAGAAGGAAAGATCAGACCCTCGAATTCCCCCCAGGCAGCACCCTTCTTCTTTGTAGGAAAGAAGGACGGCAGTCTAAGACCATGCCAAGATTACCGTTACCTAAACAAACACACGGTCAAAGATGCCTACCCATTGCCACTGATATCTGACTTGGTGGATAAGTTGAAAGGAGCCTCTGTTTTCACAAAAATGGATGTTCGATCCAGGTATAACAATGTCTGAATCAAAGAAGGAGACCAATGGAAAGCGGCATTCATCATGCACAAGGGACTTTTTGAACCAACTGTAATGTTCTTTGGTTTGTGCAATTCCCCTGCAACCTTCCAACGATTCATGAATGACTCCTTCCGAGATCTCATTGCAGAAGGATGGCTGGTCGTGTATATGGTGATCTCCTCATCTTCTCAAATGACCCGGTGTGGGCAACTCTTCTTGTGAGAGCGCAAGGGGAAAGCAGGGAAAGCTGTAGGTTAGACCTAGGCTCATCCCAAGGGGTGCTGTGTTGGAAGGAGACAGAAGGGAGGGCTAGAAGGCGAAGGAGGATTTCTCTTGGTGACTGGGGAGTGTTGGCGATGAAGAACTCGAAAGTCCACCTTAGACAGGTGCAGGATAACTTCTAGAGGGCTGGGGATATCTCTTGACGGCGATAACTCGTAGGGTGGTGATTTTGTGCTCTTGAACTCATAGGTAGATGCTGTAAACACTGAAGCGGACTTGTAGTAGGTGCAGCGGCAATTCTGGGGCAGGAAGACTCGAGAACAATGAATAGATGATAAGACTGACTCTGGGGACTCTGGGGATGCTCTGGGGACTCGAAGATACTCTGGAAAACGACTCTAGGGACTCAGGAAGACTCTTAGACACACAGATGTTGACTCCAAAAAGTGGGTGATATATTTTCTAGGTATGGCGGACTTTTGTAGCATAAAGACAGAGGTATCTATGGTAAAAACCAGAACATCTCGGATCTGTCATACATCAAAAAGTAATAAAAGAAAATACAAAGGCCGATGTATGGACAGTCACAAGCACTGCAGTGATGTAGATGGAAATTAAAACAAACAAGGTCCAGAATCACGAAGGTAAGTAAAGAAGAAAAGGTATAACTCCGTACTTGGGTCGGAGGGAGGCACAGTGGGGCTGGCGGCGATTTCGTTGATGAAGGAAGGACACAGGCGGTGATGTTTACTAGGGAGGCGGCCATTTCGGTGCTTGTAGCATGGATATAGACGCTGAGGGGCTGGGACGATGCATGACAGGTCAGTAGGAATCGCTGACACATGGTGTTCAGTGGTCATGTGAAGGGAGGGATATGTGCATTAGGGGACGGGCTTAATACGGTAGCTGGTGAGTCAGCGGTGATGTTGCAGGCGTGAGCACGTAATGTGGTGGAAGGTGTGATGTTAACATACGCAGCGATGTTACTAGCCAAGGGAGTGTTGTAATGCGTGAGCGAGCGACTACTGAGAGTGAGAAAGGCCGCTAAGGGCGCTCTGTAGCTTCAGGGAGTATAGACTCCCTACACCAGAGGAACACCAACTCAGAAATCTGCAAGTCCTCCGATGAATGAAGGAACTTTCCCTACCACTAAAGTTGGAAAAATGCCATTTCAACCTCTCCAAGGTAGAGTACCTTGGGATGATCATCAAACAGAATACCGTTGCCATGGACCCTGTCAAGGTCCAAGGAATCACAAATTGGCCCACCCCCACGAAGGTTAAAGATGTTCGCTCTTTCCTAGGCTTTGCAAATTTCTATTGAAGATTTGTCCCGTTTTACTCAGACATCGCCCGACCCCTCATTGACCTCACGAAGAAAAATGCAGCTTGGGAATGGTTGAAAAAGGCTGAAACTGCCTTCCTAACCCTGAAGAAGGTGTTTGTGAAAGAACCAGTCTTACTCATGCCTGACCCCTCGAAGCCATTTGCAATCTCCACTGACGCCTCCAAGTATGCCACCAGAGGCATTCTTATGCAAGAAGACTTGAATGGACAGTGCTGCCCCTGCGCCTTCATCTCTCAGTCATTTAAACCCGCTGAGAGAAACTATGATATATATGACAGAGAATTGTTGGGGGTCATCTGTGCCCTCAAGACTTGGAGACACTATCTCCAAGGGACTCCCACCCCTGTACAGGTCCTCACCGATCACAAGAACCTGACTTACTTCTGACAACCCCACAACCTGAACTGCCGCCAGGCATGATGGCTTCTTGACCTTGCTGATTTCAACCTTTCCTTCACACATGTACCAGGAAAGGAGCTTTGTGCACCCAATGCACTCTCCCGCTGACCTGACCATGTCACTGCTGAAGAAACCGACAATGAAGGAGTAATGCTCCTGCCCCAAACTCTGTTTGTAAACGTCATTGACACTGCCCTCTCTTCAAAGCTTGCAGAGTCATCTGCCAAAGACCCTGTGGTCCTCACTGCCCTACAGGCTATTGAAGGAGTGGACATGCCCCTCCCATTCAAATCGAACCTCTCCAACTGGCACTTTGAGGAGGGTGTTCTTTTCTACAAAGATCGAGCCTATGTCCCTGAGAACCCCACCCTCCGCCAACAGGTTGTCTCCCGACATCATGATCACCCCTCTGCTGGACACCCAGGAGTCCTAAAAACAAGACAGTTACTCTCTACCGAGTACTGGTGGCCAGGAATGGCTATGTTTGTTCGCAAATATGTCAAAGGATGTGCAGTGTGTCAGCAAAATAAGGTCAACACACACCCCACCACCCCACCCCTTACTCTGATTTCGTCCTCTGCAACGAGACCCTTCCAACAGATCTCCTGCGATCTCATCACTGATCTCCCAGTAAACTCTGGTTATGATTCCCTGTTGGTCGTGGTTGACCATGGGCTTATGAAGGGGGTAGTTCTTATCCCTACCACAAAAAATGCCTCCGCCCTCAAAATTGCGACCCTCTTTTTCAAAAAGGTCTTTTCCAGATTTGGCTTGTATGACAAGATCATATCCGATCGAGGCCCACAGTTCGCCTCCGCATTCGCAAAAGAACTGGCTAAACTCCTCGGGTACTCCCTGGGGCTCTCCACCGCATACCACCCTCACACTGCAAGCATTTCACAATTTTTCTTGAGAAAACATGCTGAAAAAATTGAAGAAAGAGATACTCTTTTTTGACACATGTTTTCAAAGAGAAAAGGCAATAATAACACTTTGTTTTCTTTGCATGAATTACTAAAAAACATTGATTGATGCTAATACCCATTAGTGAAGAATCTAATGGGCATTACCATTAATTCATGTTTTTTGGCAGAAAAGACAAAGAAAACATTACATTATATTCACCTTTTTTCTTTGAAAACAGCTGAAATAAAAGAGTATCTCTCTTTTCAATTTTTTCAGCATATTTTGGGATGAAAAATTGTGAAATGCTTGCAGTGTCAGACAGATGGAGAAACTGAACATGTAAACCAGGAGGTCGAAACCTACCTTTGAATCTTCTGCCAGAATGAACCGTCCTCATGGACCCAACACCTACCTATGGCAGAATTTGCTCACAACCACTGACCCCACTCTGTCACCAATCAATCCCCATTCTACCTCATGTATGGCTATGAACCGAAACCCTTGCCATCCCTTATCGTCGAATCAAAGGTCCTGGCTGCCGAAACAAGAGTAGCTGAACTCCACAAGGCACAAGAAGAAGCCCTTGTGGCCCATGACCTCGCATGAAAAGCTATGAAAGACTGCTTCTCAAAACCCTTCACCCCATTCCAAAAAGGAGAAAAGGTGTGGCTAGAAGCCCAGAACCTAAAGTGTTCCTACAAAAATAGAAAGTTTGCACCAAAGCGAGAAGGACCCTTCATTGTCTCAGAGGTCCTTTCCCCCATCACCTATTGCCTCGACATCCCTGCATGATGGAAGGTCCACAATGTGTTCCATGCATGCCTCTTATCGCCCTATCATGAAAACACTGTACACAGACCAAACTTCCCATCCCCACCTCCTGACATTGTGAATGAAGAAGAAGAATATGAAGTGGAAGCAATCATCGGCCATAAACGGCTAGGCTGAGGACATGCGTTCCTCATCAAGTGGAAGGGTTACCCTTCTTCCGAAAACTTGTGGCAAAGTCCCAAACACCTTGAACATGTGGCAGACACCCTGACCGCCTATAAAAAGTGGTTCCCCAAGGACTTTCCATCTCAGAAACCTTCACCCACCTGAACTGTTAGAAATGTCTCTCTTGTCACAGTCATGCCTCCCTGCTGCTCCTCTGCTCCCATCGCTCATCGTGTTTCCCCTGCCACTTGTCGTCCTGCCCCCTTCTCTCGCCACCTGCGTGTCCCTGCCGAGGAAGGGATGCTTAACACCTACCAGGTGTTCCTCGCTGACCCCTCCTCCTACAACCCTGTAATGTGGGAGGTTGATACCGACTCCCCTCTTGACTTGGTCTATCAAATCACCCTTCAGGGCTTTAGAATCGAAAATGTTGCCTGCTACGTTGAAAGACAGGGTCCCCACCTCAGCTTCACCCATACCATCCTCGAGGAGATCTCGAGAGAACAGATCCCGCTGATCCTTCGCCTCTTCGACATCCTTGGAGGGGCAGACCTCATTCACAACGTCTGCCAACATGTGGCCCCAGTCACTGCTCGCCCCCCATCCCAGTACAGAAACTCGTCATCCTCATTGTCGTCCCACTCCCTGCAGTCATCTCCCTCTCCACAAAGGATTTGTCCCTGCGCTTGCTGCTTGTCCCTGTCCTCCCCATCATTGTCTGCATCGCCAAACACAGTTGACCCCCATGAGGTGTTTGGCCTCTCTGGGGAACAGGTCGCTGACCTCCGCAGTCAGACCGAAGAGGCTCATCGCCCTTCAGGTTCTCGAAACTGCCCTCACACTGCCATTGACACTGAATTTGGTGTGCTCACTCGCTCTCACCCCCTGTATGGTGAGACTTGCTCTGTTTGTCACTGGCTCGGTCACATCCGAGTAAACTGCCCTGCCTATGAATGTCCCATCTGCAGGATGAACCCCCCTGGTCACACCCAGGCAAACTGCCCCACCCACCATCGTTCCCTTGAGGAATGTTTCTCTATCCCCATTGTTGAAGAAGAACAAACCCTCGTCGCTGAGGATAGCGACTATGACCCTCGTGACAATGATTTTGACTTCGATGACGATGCCATCGCCAACATGACTGGCGAGCCTTATGGTGAAACCCATCTTTGAAAGGTGGAAGACCGGTGGTCTCCCCCATACAAAGGGGGTAATGTTACAATTCATGCCTTGCCGTGGGACTTTCTCTCTGTTTCTGACTGTTTGGTACTGTTGGCTTTGTTCTATGCCTTTCTTTTCTGTTCCATTGACTCGTGCTTTGGCTCGGCCAATAGCAATATCTTCTCTCTACACATGTTCAACACATGTAGGGCTTAGGCCAATGGCCTTTATCCCTTGGTTACATGAGGCTGCCTTGAGGCCTCTCTCTCTGTACTATATATAGTCGTCCCTAGTCTAGAGTAGACCCTCAGACTAGAGCTGCCCAATCTACTGGCTAGTTCCTCAGAACTTTGAACTTGAGCTTCCCAGCTCTCATTCAGAACTACGAACAAATCCTTCAGACAGAAGGTTATGATCGTCACATCGTAGAACGACTACTTGGGCTTGACCTACATTACAGACTTCGGTCTTAGTGTAACAGAAACCTTGAACTCGTAGGAAGACACTGTAGACTTTGTAGCGGGCTTATAGTAGACGAAGCAGTGTTTCTGGGGCAGGAGGACTCGAGTAGGATGAATAGATGACAAGACAAGCTCTGGGGGACTCTGGGGACTCGAAAATACTCTGAAAAACGACTGTTGGGACTCAGGAAGACTCTTAGCCACACAGATGTTGATGCCAAAAGGTGGGTGATTATTTTTCTAAGTACAGTGGAGTTTTTTGTAGCATAAGGACAGTGGTTTCTAAGGTAAAATTGGAACCAGATCTGTCATATGTCAAAAGTAATAAGAGAAAAGATAAAGGCCGACATTTTGACAGTCACATGCACTGCAGCGAAGTCATCAAAGATGAAACAAACAAGGTCCAGGAAATGAAGGTAAGTAAAGAAGGAAGGGTATGGTTACATACTCGGGTTGAAAGGAAGCGCAGTGGTGGCTGGTGGCGATTTCGTTAACTAATCCTGGATGCAGAGGGTAGCATTACTAAGGTGGAGGTGGCTTCGGCACTTGTAGAGTAGATATAGGTGCTGAGGAGATAAGACAACTCGTGACAGGTCTCTTACGGAATCTAGTGAGTCAGCAGCGATTTTGCTGGCAGGAACAGGGGCTCGTGACGTGACAAAAGGTGTGACATTAGCATATGTGGCAATGTTGTTAACCAAGGGAGTGCCATAATGTGTGGATGGGTGACTACTGAGAGTGAGAAGGGCCGCTAAGGGTGCTCTGTAGTCTCAGGGAGTATAGGCTCCCTACACCTCCCGGGGTCTTCGAATACTGACCGTCCTCAGTCAGGGGTACACAGCGATTGGGACAGAAACGGGATGACGTCATACACATGGTGTGGCTGTGCATGGATCACGGAAGAGACAGGGGTTCTCGGTCACGTGCTGTGGCAACAAGCTTCGCATCAACAAAGGCTGCCAAAACATACCAAACAAAACGCCACTTCTCTCTTTCTCTAAGTCCCATTCACCACCACCATTGTCAACACCACTCGATCACTTCCAGCCAATGCTATGTCTACTTCCCAGAACACGTCTGCACCCACTCCTTGTTTTCTTCCCCTGAATGCCATGCGAGAACTTGTACCCAAGATGTGGGCAGCCAACATGAGAAAGCTAGAGGCTGTGATGAAAGAGATTCCAGATGAGTCTGCTGGGGAGGATGCAGAACATGAGTGGGTGGAGTGTTTTTATGAAGTGTTGGTGAGTTGGGGCTGCAATCTAGAGGGTAGCTCATAGGTGACAAGGGATGACAGGAACATATTGAGAAACTATGCCAGTTCGCCACCAACATCAGCACAAGCGTCCCAGACTACAACGAGGACACTGAGACCACCATCAGTGAGGCATTTGAGTGGTTAATGGAGATCCAAGCCCGGTTTCCCCAACGCGCATCGAAAGGCAAGGACAAGGAAGTGCTGCCTGCGAGGACGTCTCAGGAGGATCGGGAAGGGGTCTGGTGCTCGAAGAGGCAAGCAGGAAGGGCAGCTGAGGGGGAGAGAGTTAAACCCAAGGTGCATATGACTCATGATCCTCCCTTCCTGTGTTTCTAATGCATTCATCATTCTAAGCTGGTGTCCCCTGACGCTGAAGCTGGGAAGGAGCTGTCTGCTCCCATCGGGAGTGCATCAACACCTGTCAAGGTGACATGCAGCATTGTCAAAACAGCTGTTGAAGTTATGGGCAGTGACCAAGAGCCATGTGGACTTTGCACGAGGTTGGGAATCATGTGCATGTGAGAGGAGGGTCAGGCTTGTGAGTGATGCCACCAAGGCAAGACAAAATGTGACAAGGCCTACAAAATGGGTTGGAAGGTGAGCTGTGAACTCCCAACACTACGATGACAAGCTCATGAGAACGTGCAGTGCAAAAACCCAGAGGGTCCACCAGCATTGGCTGCATCGATGAGCAAGAGACCTAAGACCATGTCCACCCCCCTTCTGATTCCCACTGGTTCCTCAGCCTCGTCGTCGATACGAAAAGCTCTCCCCTGAGTTTGACTCCTTGTTAATCCAGATGAAGAGACTTCTGTGCCTGTGGCCGTCTCAGGACCACCTCCACCCCCTCCTGCTCCTCCAGTTCCCTTATTTCTCCCTTCCAGTGCCCCTCCCACTCCTGCAGAAGACCCAATCGAAGATGTGTCAGCATTTTTCGGTAGTCCTAGCGGCCTTTTGGATGAACAAGAAGCAGAGATGGCGGATGTCAAGATGCAAGAGGTCGACATTGACCTGACCACACCACAGGGATCCCTGCATGTATCACTGCCACCTGAGGAAGAGGTAGAGGGTTCCCCACAGCTGTCGAGGAGCAGATGACAAATGCAGAGGAGAGGTCGAAGAGCGATCGAAGAATTGGACATAACAATTGCTGCTCTCAGGGACTTGATCATGTGGAGTGAGGAGTCGCTGAGCCACCTATACTCACGGATATTGCAGGTCACTAATGAGGTGGGGATTATGGCTGCGGCGATCCACAGTAACAAGCGACAGCTACAGTCTCTGAAGGAGTGGTGGGAAAGGTACAACATAGAGGGTCCATAGGATGGTGTCATCATCTGGCCATAGCATAGAGAAATAGCAGTGTGTGTCCAACTCGTAAGTGGTTTTTCTGGTCGAGAGTACGAAATCCAATCTGGAATGAAAACAATGCCGCACATGTGGGTATAGTAGGGAGAAAGGTGTCTGTAGGAAGTTGGAACATCCAATGATAAGTAAAACATCTGTAAATGAGAAGAAGAAATAGGAAGTAACGAGTGGTATCTGAAGGAGCGGCTTTTCTATTGTCTTTCTTTGTAACGTATTTTTGGCGGTATTCTTTAAAGAGAAGGGGTGAGTAAGTCTATGAAACAAGTTTGAAAGAAACGAAGGGCTTGAATTGATGGTATATTTATATATTTTTGATGGTGGTCTTTTTGTTTCGAAAGTTGCATAGAGTATGATTGTCTGTTAAGTTAAAGAAAGCAATGAATGAAAGAAAGAAAAGAGGGGAAAAGAAACACAAGAGATAAGGTATAAGTTACTCATCTGACTCGTCCCTAAGGACACCAGCAAGCTCTGGGTCAGGAAGGGAGTCATCTTCGAGTTGATTGATGGTGGCGTTCTCAAGGCCCACCAGGTGGGTGACCTCTACATGAGATTTATTGTGAGGATAGTAGGGGAACAGACAGAAGGTGGCATAGCGGAATTTTGAGATGGCTCCATCGAGCTCTGCAAGCAGGTAAGATCCATGTTTAGTACAATGCACCACTACCATAGGACCTAGGTAGTGGGGTTTTGTTTTTTGGTCTAGCTCCTTCTCAATATGTGAGTTTCTGACTAGGACGAGTGAGCCAGGTTCGAAGTCGAAATCGTGGATTGTGCACTCAAAATGGGATGCGAAGTCTTTGGCCGAGGCAAAGCGGGCTTTCAGGACTCATTCATGGATGAGCGCCAGGTCTTCTGGATGCTTCTGAAGTTGACAGGCATGATTAGCGATCAGGTCAGTGGTCGAGTAAAAGTCCACTTCATAAGAGGAGAGGAATGTTGCTTCAGTGAAGTCAAAGGGAAGCCTGGGATGAATGCTGTGAGCCATATAATATGGAGAGAATCCTGTAGCTTTGTGAACAGTGACTCGTTCAGCCCAAAACACCGATGGGGCGACCTCTGACCACCTCGACACTTCTCCCTCACAGCTCTTCACCATTGCTTCTCTTACATCAAAATGCCACCGTTCCACAATGCTGTTAGCCTGCGAGTTATAGGGTGAGATAGCAATATGTTGAATACCATAGGTCTTCGAGAGCCAGTTGAGAGCTAAGACATATGGACCGCCATTGTCAGTGACAATTTCTCCAATGGCTCCCCAACGACATAAGATCTGCTCAAAGAGGAACTTCCTGATGGACCTGCCAGTCTCTGACCATAACATAGCCCATTCTGGGTAGCTGGTGAGCGAGCAATGGGCTTGAGTAATGTATCAATAACCATTCATTATGAAGGTGTCGACGTAGGCTTTGTAGAATAGGGGTTTGGGGATAGTGACGATGGGGGGGATATGAATATGGTCGAGGCAGCGAATTTGGCATTTGTGACATGATTTGATGTACCAGTGAACATCCTGCTCTAGCATGGGCCACCAAAAACATATCAGTAATCGGATGTGGGTGGAGAAAATACCCTTGTGGCCCAACTTGTCATGGGCTTGATGAATAAGGCTGAGACATCTAGGCTGGCGAACCATGAGTTGGTGTCAACCTTGTGGTTCTTTCCTCCACAATTCTCCACCTTTGACAAAATATCTTGTCACTAGTTGCACGAGGCTCTCCAAATCTCTCTCTCCTATCCCATCTGGCAGTTTCTTCGTCTCCAAAAATTCCCTCACAACTTCCAACCTCTCATCTCTCTGCCTCGCTTTCTCGGATTGTGGAATTTCTGTTTCTGCATCATCTGGCAGCGTTTCGATGGTGGCAAAAATACTGATATCCTGAGGTAGGGAACTGGATAAGTGGTAGACAGATGGCAGTGGTTTAACAGGAAGACATAGTGACAGTGTCTTCGGCTCTCGACGATTCACCAGTTCCATTGCGAAAGCACTGCATTTGTCAACCCAGTCCTCGTGTTCTTCATCTACCTCAGTGTCTTCATCAGCTTTGGGCCTCCTAGACAGTCCATCAGGTGCAGTGTGCTTAGGGGCAGGTACATGGACGAGTTTGAAGTCGAAAAGGGGGATACCAGCAATCCATCAATTGATGGTTGCATTGGGCTGCAGGTCAGGGTTATTAATCATTCCCTTGATATACCTTGCATCCACCTCCACAACCAAGTTCTGCATGCCAAATATATAAAGCTGCACATTGTGCAGGGCTCGAAAAAGACTGAAGAGTTTGAGTTTTGCCTGGCTATAATGCCACTCACGATCATTGAGAGTAATGGAGCCAAAACGAGCAGGGTATCTCTTCCCATCTTCGCCTTCTTGCATGAGGATATATCCGATGGCGATGTTAGAGGTGTCGATGGCAAGGATGACGGGTTGGGCAGAATTATAATCAATAGATCAAAGGGCTGGGGAGGAGATGATGGCGGAATGAAGGTAGTCCATGGCTGCATGGTGTTCATCTCCGAAATTGAAAGGGATGTCTTTCTTGGTCAGTTCGACAAGGGGATGCGCATGTCTGGCAAAGTCTTTGATGAAGATGTGGCAGTACAAACAAAGACCTAGGAATCCCCTGACTTCAGTGATGTTAGCACAGTATGGCCAGTCTTTAATCTTTTGAACTTTGGCTTCATCTGGGATCCTCCCCTCATACGATACCTTATGCCCAACGACTATGATAGATGGAGCGGCAATAACACATTTCTTGGCAGAGATGGTAGCACCAGCATGATGAAGACAATGAAGGACATGGTTGGTGTTCTGGAGATGCTCCCAAACGAAGTGGCGAATCCCAGGGTTCTCAGGTATCATCTCATAGGTTCTGTCAGCATTTTGGTAGTGTGATTTTGGCCCTTTAATGGGGCAGTCATCGATGAAGGGGATGGTGACTTTGGGGATTTCTTCCTTCAAGATCCAGCAGATGTCCCCATGGAAAATCTGGACAGCATGTGTGTAACCCATAGGGAGTTTTGTGAGTTGAAGCGTGCCGATGGGGGTTTGGAAAGTGGTAAGGTCACAGTAGTCGTCATGGATAGTCCTGTGGTCATACCCTACCATTAAGTCGAGGATACCATACACTGAGTGGCAGGCGAAGGCTTCTGTGATCGAGTCTATGAAGGGGGGGACTGCAGAATCCTGAATAGAGACGCTGTTTAGTGGCTGCAAATCATGGACTAAACAAAGGGATTTTCCGTCTTTCTTGATGATGCAGAACCATTTGGATCGGTAGGACGAGGTCGATGGTTCATAGACACCAGCAGCTACCTTTTCTTTAATTATATTAATGACGTCTCGAAAAATGGTGGGTGGGATGGGGATATTTTGTTCGACCCAAGGCTTGTGGGACAGCATTGGAATTTTCAGAGGGGGGAACATATCTTCACGAAAGGTTCCTCTTTCAGAGGTTTCCCATGCAAACACCACCTCATGGGTATGAACGAGCCATCAAACGAGGTGTAACTCCACCGGCCAAAGGAACTTGGCAGGGTCAAGATCGAGCTCTTCTGCTCGTTGTGCTGTAAATCTGGATCTGGGAACAAAAGGAGGGGGGTGGTATGGTAGTACAGGGAGATCTGTGAGAGGGTCACTAATCTCCTGACGCTCTACTCTGAACTCGACAGGCATCGCAGTCGGGATAGGTTTCACCTTCTTCACTACAGGTTTGTACTTCAAAACATGATAAACTGGGTCGAAATGAAGAGAGGATCGTAGGACTGAAAGTGTCAGTGGAGAAATAGTAGTACTCATAGAAAACAGGAAAGGATCTTTTGAGGAAATGAAACTCGAGTTGAAAGGATCAAGAATGGGTGTACTTGTGGTGTTATAGTTGTATAAATAAGCCACAGCGGCGTTTTCTTTAGAGTCTGTGGAAGAAGGTAAAATAAAATCTGAAGTCGAAGAGGGGGAGTCTGCAATGTAGAGAGAACACACAGATACTATTTCTTTCTGGTCTCTTTGCACCTCTGGCAAGTCCTCAACTGACATTAAAAACCCTGTTCTCCAACTTCTTGTAACTGGTGGTGATAACTCTGTTGAGCGAAGTACTCTGCTTCATCTTCTGGATTAACAAATCGAGGGTAGGGGTGTAGACAATGTCGAGGATGAGTCAGGACTAATAGTTGCTGCCCAGAATTGGGGTTGCAGATTTCCAAGGACTGCTCTCCATCAGGGAAGTCATGCAGGGTGCTACTGAGTAGGCAGAAGAAGGGGCGTCCTAGCAAGAGGTTGAAGGATGCTCGGTTGATGACCTGAATCTGTAAGTGAGCCTCGACTGGCCCAATATGCAAGGTAGCATTCTCGATGACCCCTAGAGTGCTTTCTTTAGACTGGTTAGTGGCTTCGAGAGTCATACACATGTCTGAGTGAAGTGGAGTGCCTAAGGCTTCCCATAGCTCGTGTCTGAGGGCTACCACCTGGCATCCACTGTCGAGAATGCACTCGACTTGGAGTTTATCCATCAAGATCCCATCTACAGCATGGAGAGGAGCTGTAGCTAAGCCAATGCACTTCCCCTCAGTGTCCTTCACAAGGTATTGCTCATAATGTGCCCATGCAGAGGACGATGAAAACTCTGCCACAGTTTCGAGGCTACCAATGGCTATCTTCTTCATCATGGCCATCTCTTTTATCTGTTTATGTATTTCTGGACTGACTGCTAGAAGATCTTGTGTTGAAATTTCGATCTTAGCACCTAAGACTTGGGATACGAGCCATTTAGTAGTGGCAGCTTCGTCAAAGCCGCTCTGGTAATGAAACTGAGGGGCAGAGTTAGATTGAGGCTTCAAGTTAGATGCTTCAGCAGTGTTTGGCCTTGTCTGAGGGATGTTAGATGATGGTTGAGTATTTGAGGTTGAGGTTGGTGTGGAGTTGTTGGCAAGAGGAGGGCTGGCAGGAGTGGCATTTCAGGGATGACGAGTGGGAATTTCTACATTGTCAAAGCGAGCGGGTTTCTTCTTCTTGATAGTGTTTTTGAGCTCTTCGACCTGAGCATAGGCTCTGGCTAGAGCATGCTTGTCTTCTTCATTGGTGTTATCCTCAATCTCCTTGTCAATGAGGTAGGATGAGGGGTGAACCTCTACCTGAAACTCCTCTGTGTTGTTTGAGCCAAAGAACATGGTATTGACAAGGTGGGGCAGGGTATCACATCCCCGAGACGAAGATGAGGTTCCTGGAGATTGAATAGACACTAGATTAGCTGATGCCATTATAGACTCTCAAAGAGCCAAGAAGTTGTTGATCTTTTCCTTGAAATTCCACCCTGCAGCGGATCTGGGGATGTCAGAGCCATCTTTCATGAAGACCCTACTGCCAATGAGCATGCATTTCCCTTGGCAGACATATTCCTGGCACAGTTCACACTCAGAAGTCCTGTGACCATCAGTGCCACCACAGAAGAAGCAGTGGCGATAGAAAGAGTGGCGAAACTGTTGGTCTGAAGACTGAGTCTGGCAGCTTCCAGAAGCAGGGTCAGCAGCTTGGACATATTCTCGTTTCAGGATGGTAGGTGGAGAGGTCAGTTGGGCATATGATTCTGGGAATAAGGCCGAGCTGTTGACCTGAGTGATGTTTCGACGGGCGCCACTGAGAAGATAGGTTGCATGCTTGTAGACATCATCAAATGGCCATGGTTCATCAACATCATGGTCTAAGTCCTTGAGTTGGAGATGAGTAGCGAGGCGGTTATGGAATCCAGGTGGGAAACCTTCAAGGAACTTCTTGTTGATGTAGTCATCAGGGAGTTTCTTCTTTTTGTTGATCAGGGCTACAATGCAGCGAAATTTGTGGACATATTTGCTGAGGTCATCAAGGGATGACATGGGCTTTTGTACTTGGTGGTGTAGGAGGGTCTCGAGGTCGACTTTCATGTACTGACACCCTTTGACATCAGCACTGGGGTAGAAGCTAGTTACCTCATTAACAAAGTCCTCCCAGTCATCACCTGCAGCAGAGTTGAGAGACGACCATAACTCTGACTCATTTCTGTCAGCATAACGAATGGCCCACTTTATTTTTACTTTGTCGACAGTGATACCTGCATCAGTGCAGATCTGGTCGATGTCCTTGAAGTAGGCACATATATCTTTGGTCTTTCCTGAGAACTTGGGGGCTTTGTTAGAGCCCCTGAGCAGCATTTCACGATGGTTAGTGGAGTTGGACATGAGAACTGGAATTGATGACGAAGGGGGAAGAGGGTTATGGATTGCAGGTGGACTTCTGAGCAGTATTGGTGGAGGAAGCTGGACAAGCGGCAGGATGAGACTCTGAGAGGCGATATATGAAGATGGGGGTAAGAGAAGTTGTTCGGCAGCAAAAATAGAAGTGGTTGAAGAGGACAAGGACAATAAATCGGTGAGTGGCAATAATTCTTGGCATTCTGGTGGTGGTGTGAAAGACTCGTCAAGATCAAAGGCACCTGGTAAATCAACTGTCAACAGAGGGTCAGGTTCTGGATGATGGGGGAAGTCTTCTGGGAAAGACTTTGAATCTAGGGAGCTAAGCTCAGGAATATCACGAGGGTTAGTAGCGGGAACAAAAAGATCAGAAGAAGATATAGAGAGATGACAGAAGGGCTCTAAGAGCTCTTCAAGTTCTGTTCTGTGGCAGGTAGGTCAAAGAGATCTCCTTTCCAGATCTACAGACCCCTCGCGGTGGGCTCCAAAACGATGTGGGCAACTCTTCTTGCAAGAGTGCAAAGGGGATAGTAGGGAAAGCTGTAGGTGATGCCTAGGCTCGTCCCAAGGGGTGCTGAGTCGGAAGGAGATAGACGAGGGGGGCTAGAAGATGAGAGAGGATTTTTCTGGGTGTTCAGCAAAGCATAGTGGTGGAAAACTCGAAAGTCCGCCTTAGACGGTTGCAGGATGACTTCTGGGGAACTGGAGATACTTCTCAGAGGCAAAAAACCCAAAGGGTGATGATTAAGGAACCTTGAACTCGTAGGAAGACGCTGTAGACTTTGTAGCGGGCTTATAGTAGATGAAGTGGCATTTCTGGGGCAGGAGGACTCGAGTAGGATGAATAGATGACAAGACAAGCTCTGGGGGACTCTGGGGACTCGAAAATAGTCAGAAAAATGACTGTTGGGACTCAGGAAGACTCTTAGACATGCAGATGTTGATGCCAAAAGGTGGGTGATTATTTTTCTAAGTACAGTGGAGTTTTTGTAGTGTAAGGACAGTGGTTTCTAAGGTAAAATCGGAATAAACCGGATCTGTCATATGTCAAAAGTAATAAGAGAAAAGATAAAGGCCGATGTTTTGACAGTCACATGCACTGCAGTGAAGTCATCGAAGATGAAACAAAGAAGGTCCAGGAAACAAAGGTAAGTAAAGAAGAAAGGGTATGGTTACATACTCGGGTTGAAAGGAAGCACAGTGGTGGCTGGCAGCGATTTCATTAACTAATCCTGGATGCAGAGGGTGGTGTTACTAAGGTGGAGGCAGCTTCGGTGCTTGTAGAGTAGATATAGGTGCCAAGGAGATAAGATGACTCGTGACAGGTCTATTACGGAATCTAGTGAGTCAGTGGCGATTTTGCTGGCAGGAATGGGGGCTCATGATGTGATGAAAGGTGTGATGTTAGCATATGTGGCAATGTTGTTAACCAAGGGAGTGCCATAACGTGTGGATGGGTGACTACTGAGAGTGAGAAGGGCCACTAAGGGTGCTCTGTAGCCTCAGGGAGTATAGGCTCCCTACAGTGGTGAATCTGACATTCGTGACACATTCTGATGTACCAGTGAACATCCTGCTCTAGCATGGGCCACCAAAAACATATCAGTAATTGGGTGCAGGTGGAGAAAATACCCTTGTGGCCCAGCTCGTTGTGGGCTTGACAAATAAGGCTGAGACATCTAGGCTGGCGAACCACAAGTTGGTGTCGACCTTGCAGTTCTTTCCTCCACAATTCTCTGCCTTTGATGAAATATCTTGTTGCTAGTTGCACGAGGCTCTCCAAATCTCTCTCTCCTATCCCATCTGGCAGTTTCTTTGTCTCCAAGAACTCTTTCACCACCTCCAACCTCTCATCTCTCTGCTTCGCTTTCTCTGATTGTGGAATCTCTATTTCAGTATTATCTGGCTGTGTGTTGGCAGCGGTAAAAATACTGATATCCTGAGGTAGGGGACTGGATAAGTGGTAGACAGATGGCAGTGATTTCAGATGAGGATGTAACACCTGTGCCCCTGGCTCTCGACGATTCACCAATTCCATTGCAAAAGCTCTGCATGTGTCAACCCAGTCCTCATATTCTTCTTCATCTACTCTGGGGTCTTCATCAGCTTTGGGCCTCCTAGACAGCCCATCTGGCACAGTGTGTTTGGCAGCAGGTACATGCATGAGTTTGAAGTCGAAGAGAAGGATGCCAGTGATCCAGCAATTGATAGTGGCATTGGGCTGCAAGTCAGGGTTATTAATCATACCCTTGATATACCTCGCATCCACCTCTACAACCAAGTTCTTTGTGCTGAAGATATAAAGCCACACATCATGTAGGGCTCGAAAAAGGCTGAAAAGTTCAAGCTTGGCTTGACTATAACACCGCTCTCGATCATTAAGAGTAATGGAATTAAAACGAGCAGGATATCTTTTGCCATCTTCCCCTTCCTGCATGAGAATATAGCCTATGGCGATGTTAGAGGTGTCGACTGCAAGGATAATGGGTAAGGCAGAGTTATAGCCGATAGATCTGAGTGCTGGGGAAGAAATGATGGCTGAGCAGAGATAGTCCATGACCTCATGGTGTTCGTCTCTGAAATCGAAAGGGACATCTTTCTTGGTCAATTCAACAAGGGGACGGGCATGTCTGGCGAAGTCTTTGATGAAAATGTGGCAGTACGAACAAAGACCTAGGAAGCCCCTGACTTCAGTGACATTAGCACAATAAGGCCAGTCTTTGATTTTTTGAACTTTGGCCTCATCTGGGATCCTCCCCTCATATGATACCTTATGTCCAACAACCACAATAGATGGAGTGGCAATTACACATTTCTTGGCAGAGACTGTAGCTCCAGCATGACGAAGGTGGTGAAGGACACAATTGGTGTTTTGGAGGTGCTCCCAAATGAAGTGGCGAATTCCAGGATTTTCAGGTATTGTCTCAAAGGTACCATCAGCATTTTGGTAGCATGATTTAGGACCTTTAATGGGGCAGTCGTCGATAAAAGGAATGGTAACCTCTGGAATCTCTTCTTTCAGGATCCAGCAGACATCTCCATGAAAGATTTGGATGGCATTTGTATAGCCCATAGGGAGTTTTGTGAGTCAGAGAGTGCCAATGGGGGTTTGAAAAGTAGTGAGGTCACAGTAATCGTTGTGGATGGTCCTATGGCCATACCCTACTATTAAGTCAAGGATACCATACACTGAATGGCAGGCAAAGGCTTCTGCAATCGAGTCAACAAAAGGGGGAACTGCAGAATCCTGAATAGACATGGCGTTTAGTGGCTGCAAATCATGAACAAGACGAAGGGATTTTCTGTCTTTCTTGACAATGCAAAACCACTTGGACTGGTAAGACGAGGTGGATGGTTCATAGACTCCAGTGGCAACCTATTCTTTAATGATGTTAACGATGTCTCGAAAAATGGCAGGCAGGATAGGGATGTTTCGTTTGACCCAGGGCTTGTGGGACAGCATCAGAATTTTCAGAGGGGGAAACATATCTTCATGAAAGGTTCCTCTTTCAGAGGTCTCCCAAGCAAATGCTGCCTCGTGGGTATGAACGAGCCATCGAACAAGGTTTAACTCCACTGGCCAAAGGAACTTGGCAGGATTGAGGTCGAGCTCTTCTGCTTGTTGTGCTGTAAATCTAGAACTGGGAACAAAAGGAGGGGGGTGGTATGGTAATACAGGTAGGTCTGCAAGAGGGTCACCAATCTCCTGATGCTCTACTCTGAACTTGACAGGCATTGCAGTTGGGATAGGTTTCACCTTCTTCACTACAGGTTTGTACTTCAAAATGTGATAAACTGGGTCGAAACAAAGAGAGGATCTTAAGACTGAAAGTGTCAGTGGAGAAATCATAGTACTCATAGAAAATAAAAATGGATCTCTTGGGGAAATGAAACTCGAGTCGAAGGGATCAGGAATGGGCATGCTGTCTGTGTTATAGTCATACAAATAAGCCGTGGTGGTGTTTTCTTTAGAGTCTGTGGAGGAAGGTAAAATAAAATCTGAAGCTGAAGAAGGGGGGTCTGCAACATAAAGGGAACACATGGATACTAGATTCTCCTGGTGTCCTCGCACCTCTGGTGAGTCCTTGACCAACATTAAAAACCCTGTTCTCCCATCTCTAAGTGACAGCAGCATTCTTGGTGGGAAAAATACTCTGCCTCGTCTTCTGGGTTTACAAATCGAGGGTGCTGGTAGAGGCGATGACAGGGACGAGTTGGGATTAACAGCTGATGACCTGAGTTGGGGTCACGGATTTCTAACGATTGCTCACCATCTGGGAAGTCTCGAAGGATGCTGCTGAGTAAACAGAAGAATGGGCGACCTAGAAGGAGGTCAAATGGCGCTCTGCCGATGACTTGGATCTGGAGATGGGCTTTGACAGGCCTGATATGCAGAGAGGTGTTTTCGATCACTCCTAGTGACTCTCTTTAGATTGGTTAGCCACTTCTAAGGTCATACACACGTCAGAGTGAAGAGGGGCACCCAGAGCCTCCCATAACTTGCACCTAAGGGCAACTACCTGGCAACCACTGTCAAGAATACACTCGACATGAAGCTTATCCATCAAAACTCCATCTATGGCACAAAGAGGAGCAGTGGCTAGGCCAACACACTTCCCCTCAGTATCCTTGACGAGATATTGTTCATATGAAGCCCAAGTCGATGAGGAAGATGATTCTGATGCAGTCTCGAGGCTACCAATCATGATCTTCTTCGTCATAGCCATCTCTTTTATCTGTTTGCAGATTTCTGGGCTAATGGCTAGAAGATCCTGTGTTGAAATTTCGATCTTGGCACCTAAAACTTGGGATACGAGATGTTTAGTAGCAGCAGCTTCATCAAAGCTGCTCTGGTAATGAAACTGGGGAGTAGAGTTAGATTGGGGTTTGGAGTTGGATGCCTCAGTGGCATTTGGTCTTGTCTGAGGGATGTTAGATGATGGCTGAGTGTTTGAAGCTGTTGTTGGTGTGGAGTTGTTGGCTAGGGGAGGGATGACAGTAGTGGCATTACGAGGATGACAAGCAGGGATTTCAACACCATCAAAATGAGCAGGTTTCTTCTTTTTGATAGCGTTCTTGAGCTCCTCGACCTGAGCATAGGCTCTGGCTAGGCACACTTGTCTTCTTCGTCAGTGTTATCCTTGATCTCCTTGTCGACAAGGTAGGATGAGGGGTGAACCTCTACCTGAAACTCCTCTGTGTCATTTGAGCCAAAGAACATGGTATTGACAAGGTGGGGAGGGGTATCATGTCCTCGAGGCAAAGATGAGGTTCCTGGAGACTGAATAGATACTAGGTTAGCCGACGCCATTATAGACTCTCAAAGAGCCAAGAAGTTGTTGATCTTTTCCTTGAAATTCCACCCTGCAGCGGACCTAGGGATATCAGATCCATCTTTCATGAAGACCCTACTGCCAATGAGCACACATTTCCCCTGGTGGACATATTCCTGGCACAGTTTGCACTCAGGAGTCCTGTGACCATCAGTACTGCCACAGAAGAAGCAGCAGGGATCGAAGGAATGGCAGAATTGTTGATCTTGGGGCTGCATTTGATGAGGTGCTGGGGCAGAGTCAGTCGCTTGGACATACTCTCTCTTCAAGATGGTTGGTGGCGCTGTTGGTTGGGAGTAGGATTCTGGAAATAAGGCCAAGCTGTCAACCTGGGCAATGTTTCGATGGGTGCCACTTAAGAGGTAGGTCACATGCTTATAGATGTCATCAAATGGCCACAGGTCATCGACATCATAGTCTAAGTCTTTGAGTTGAAGGCGAGTGGTGAGGTGGTTATGGAATCCAGGGGGGAAACCTTCAAGGAACTTCTCATTGATGTAGTCATCAGGGAGTTTCTTCTTTTTGTTGATGAGGGTGATGATACAACGAAATTCGCGGACATATTTGCCAAGATCATTGAGGGATGACATGGGCTTCTGCACTTGGTGATGGAGGAGGGTTTTGAGGTTGGCTTTAGTGTATTGACGACCTTTAACATTAGCACCAGGGTAGAAACTGGTTACTTCATTAATAAAGTCCTCCCAGTCATCACCTGTGGTGGAATTGAGGGATGACCAGAGTTCCAACTCATTTCTGTCAGCATAACATATGGCCCATTTGATTTTGACCTTGTCAACAGCAACTCCTGCATCAGTGCAGATCTGGTTGACATCCTTGAAATAGGTGCAAATGTCTTCTGTCTTTCCTGAGAATTTGGGGGCTTTGTTAGAGCCCTGTAGCAGCATTTCATGATGGTTGTTAGTGGCAGACATAGTAACTGGTATTGACGACAGAGGAAGAGGTGGATTAGGAATCGAAGGCAGATTTCTGGATGGTATCAGTGAAGGAGGTTGGGCAAGTGGCGAAATGAGACTCAGAGAGGGGACAAGAGATGACGATGGAAGAAGAAGTTGCTCAGCAGCGAAAGTTGATGCTGTTGAAGAGGACGAGGACGATAGGTCGGTAAGTGGTGATAATTGTTGGCAGTCTGGTGGTGGTGCAAATGACTCGTCGAGCTCAAATGCACCAGGTATGTCAACTGATGACAGAGAGTCGGGTTCTGGATGATGGGGGGAATCTGCTTGAAAAAACTCTGTATCTGGGGAGTTAAGCTCTGGGATATCACAGGGGTCAGCAGCAGGGACAAAAAGATCAGAGGACAATATAGAAAGATGATGGAAGGGCTCTAAGAGCTCTTCTAATTCTGTTCTGTGGCAGGTAGGTCAAAGAGATCTCCTTTCCAGATCTACAGACCCCTTGTGGTGGGCTCCAAAATGATGTGGGCAACTCTTCTTGTGAGAGTGCGAAGGGAAAAAGGGGGAAAGCTTAGGTTAGACCTAGGCTCATCCCAAGGGGTGCTGTGCTGGAAGGAGAGGGGGAAAGGAACCTAGAAGGTGAAGAAGGATTTTTCTTGGTGTTCAGCAGAGCATAGTGGCGGAAAACTCGAAGGTCTGCCTTAGATGGTTGCAGGATGACTTCTGGGGAACTGGAGATACTTCTCAGAGGCGAAAAACCCGAAGGGTGGCAATTAAGGAATCTTGAACTTGTAGGAAGACGCTGTAGACTTTGTAGTGGGCTTATAGTAGACGAAGCGGTGTTTCTGGGGCAGGAGGACTCGAGTAGGATGAATAGATGACAAGACAGGCTCTGGGGGACTCCAGGGACTCAAAAATACTCTGAAAAATGACTCTTGGGACTCAGGAAGACTCTTAGACACACAGATGTTGATGCCAAAAGGTGGGTGGTTATTTTTCTATGTACAGTGGACTTTTGTATCGTAGGGATGGTGGTTTCTAAGGTACAATCAGAGTAAATCGGATCTGTCAAACATCAAAAGAAAACAAAAGAAACCATAAGACCAATGCATGAAAACCACACATGTTACGATGACACACATGAAGGACAAAGCAAGAAAAGACCATAAAATGAAAGTAAGAAAAGGAGAAGCAGTATAAAGCACATGCCTAGGTAGTGGCGATGCTGGTGGCAACTTCTTCAACTAAGGAGAGATGCAGTGTGCAGCATTATTAAGTGGGCAACAGCATTGGCATTTGTAGGGTGGATATAGCTGCCGAGGGGATCAGGTGATGTGTGACAGGTCAGTAGGGATCGCCAACAGGCAGTGTTCAGTAGTCACATGTCGAGACAGGACTGTGTGTGATAGGGGACAGGTCTAATATGGTAGCTGGTGAGTCAGTGGCGATTTTGCTGGCAGAAGTAGGGGTGTGTGATGGGTGTGACATTATAGTAACCAGTGTGTGACATTGGAGTAAGTGGCAATGTCATGATCATAGTAGGGCACATGAGAGAATGACAGTTGACTCTAAGAAAGGCCACTATAGTCGGTTTGCAGCCTTAGGGAGTATAGACTCCCTACAGTGGGGTGGGTGCACGTTAGCATGTCAGAGTCAATGACTTTGACTGAGTTAGATGTTCTCTTGCACACTAATGCAGAAGCCAGAGTGAAGACTCCCAGGATGGCAACCCCTAGAGCAATCGCTTCTTGACTCTGCTCCAGTTGGCACCCCAACTAGGACCCTGAAAACCGGTACCCAAAAGTCATTGTCAAAGGACTGTTGAGCCTGTCGTAACCTGCACAATGAATAGTAATGAACTATAAACCCACTCAGTGACTGAATCAGACCCCAAACTCCCCAAGTTCTCCTGAGAACCAGCCCAAAGTAGCAATAATGCAACCAGGGTGACCGCCCACAGCCAGCAGGCCGAGTCAACCAACTTCAGCCAAGCCGGCCCTGACCCCTCCAAATGAAGGGTCCACCTGACCAGTCACCAGAAGCAGTACACTCCCCCTGGAAGACATAATCAATAGTTCAGACAAACAAGTCAAGGATGCCCAAACAGGCAGAAAGTTTTTGGACAGGATCCAATATACCATCCCAGGCGAGCCAACAATGGCAGAACAAGTCTCCCAGGCCCTCTTCTACATCACCCAGATGAAAGGAGTCATGCCTATGATACGATCAGCAATCTGGTCAGCAGCCTACCTGGTCCTAGAGCTGTCAGCTTCGACCACCACCCAAGCCATAGTAAAAGAAGTATCCTTGAAGCTTGAACAATCAGTAGTAGCTGCAATCTCCCCCCAGATAGCCAGAATCCTGTCAGCAGCTGATACCCTCAAAGATGTCAAGGACAAAATGGAGATGAGCATCACCAACATCCCCACAAACATAGGGTACACTCCAGACCATGAATTGCAAGCTGACCCCACCATCTTAGACACTCGCATCCAATCCCTGATGGCTGACAC
Organism: Pisolithus marmoratus; assembly: GCA_024613145.1. Taxonomy (NCBI): domain Eukaryota; kingdom Fungi; phylum Basidiomycota; class Agaricomycetes; order Boletales; family Pisolithaceae; genus Pisolithus; species Pisolithus marmoratus. The sequence goes on from JANFAE010000143.1 coordinate 117,684, forward strand.
AAGCACCATCAAGGAAGCGATAGACGACCTCAAGATGCTGGCCAAAACCCAGCCTATCCTGGCACCCACCCCCTACTGTGATGCCCTCATCTCCCAACATAACAATGCGACTGTGGAAACACAGGCACAATTGACAATGAACGTAGCAAGAGCACATGCAGCAATCAAGGAATGCCAGATCTTACTTGACCCTGAGTGTGATCATCCCCTAATCAAAGGCAACATCTCGAAAGAAGACCCTGTCAAGCTCATCAAACAAGCACTGGAGACCTTGGAAACAAACGATGGACCAAAACTGCAACTCAAATCCCTCATGTGACTCCAGAACCAAGGCATCATTATTGAACTGAACAGTCAAGAAGCCACAGAGTGGGTGAGATACCCCCAAACAAGTTCCTCTTCATGGAAGAACTCAGCAGCAAGATTAGAATCAAGGACAGGCAATACCACATAGTAGTTCCCTTCTTCCCTGTATCTACTGACCTAACAGACCCAACCATGCTACAAGAAATAGAAAATGAGAACGACCTCCCCGCCAACATGATAGGCAATGCCAAGTGGGTTAAAGACCCAACCAAATGAAGCAGACAACAACGAGTAGCTCATGTGCTACTCTCATTGACAACCCCTGAAGCAGCGAACAAACTCCTCAAGGATGGATGCTATGTGCAATTAGACTGGCTACGCCCACACAAGGACAAGAAGGAACCAATGAGATGCATGAAATGCCAGTGCTTCAGACACATGGCCAAGGAATGTGCCCACCATGAAGACACATGCAGCACATGTGCTAGAAACCACTGCAGTAATGCCTGTGACTCCCCCCATCTCCCCTTCTGCATAGTATGTCAAACTGACTCACACTCCAGTTCAGACCGGAACTGTCTGGAATTCATCAAATGATGCAATGCTATGGATGACAAAATGCCAGAGAACAATATGCCATACTTCCCAACAGAGGAGGCCTGGACACAAGTCCTACTCCCACCATGCTCAACAGCACCGATTGTCCCAACCAGACCCCCGACACAGTCAAACCAGCCAAGACCCAGAAATGCAGGAACCCTATGACAAACCACAATAGGCGAAGCAATGATGATATGCAATGCCTCTTGATCCTCTACCACCACCATCCCCCCGTGGGAAAGTTGCGTCTACCAAGCACTGTTGCTTGTCGACAGAGCCTTGCCCCATCCGCTTGTCGGATGTTGGCAAGAGGTTCCACTCCTTCCCCAAGGGGACCTTCAAGGCCCGTTTCTCACCCCCGATCATCCCCAGATATGTGCTGCACTATTTCGCCTCTCACCCTCCAGTCTGGACCTGGATGACAAAGGATGGCCCCAATAAAGGGAAGTCATTCCAGGTCCCAACAGTCCCCATTGTCTGCGAGAAAACTGCCCCCAGAGCCGTCCGCTGGCTGGTCGTGGTTTTTCACTCGTTCAAGACACATCTCAACCTGGTCGCCATAGACGCTGAGACTGGTAAGGTGCGCCAGGGCTGGCTTCGTCTTTACCAGAACAACCTCTGTGTCCACCTTCAGTCCCAACTGAAGGTGGTCCCCCCTCCCTCACCCCCAGCCAAGCCCCAGCTCCCCACCCCCCGTCCTCCTGGGAAAGCCCCAGTCGAGGCCCACCCAACCACTGCCAACTCCCAGATAGCCGCGCTTCAGGCGGAGATCAGTGCCCTGCGTGAGAGTTTTTATAAATACATCGCTTCTCATGAGACATGCTGCCACCGCAGTAACAGCCCTTCCAACGCCTCCTCGGAAGCTGACTCCAAACAGGGGTCCACCTCTTCCCCCCCCCCTCCCCAGTTCTCCCTCCAGAGGGTTAACTCTGATGGCAGCCCTGCTGCTGTCGCCAACCACCCCTCCTGGCTGGTCGCCGCTCTTAGGACCCCAGACATCCCCAACCGCTTCACCGGCAATCTCACGTACACCAGCCCCTTATCCCTCTCCCCTTTCCCTGAGAACATCATCGAGGTGGTCAAGTTGAAATTCGGAGGTGCCTCTCCCTTCTATCTCGGCATCAGCCTGTCCAGGCACCTGGCTGTCGCCACCATTGCTGAGCGCGGCATGGTAACCAAAACCTTCAACCTCCCCCCTGACCCATCTGTACCGAAGGCTCGCTGCTAGAGGCAGCCCCCATCAACCCCACCCCCTCCCCCCTTTTCTTTGCTTACTTACTTTCCCTTCCCCTTGCTCTTACGTAGTACTCACTAACCCGTTTACTCTAGATATTCGAGCACAGCTCCGGAAGGGGCCAATGTTTGTATAGTGTACCCGCCCCCTCTTCTTACTTAGCCCCTACGTACTGTCTGTAGTCCTACATAGGGTTTATCAACCCCACCAAGGGACTTTAAAAGGAAAAAAAAAAAAAAAAAAATGATGATATGCGATGTGGGCAACTCTTCTTGTGAGAGCGCAAGGGGAAAGTGGGGAAGGCTGTAGGTAAAACCTAGGCTCGTCCCAAGGGGTGCTGAGTTGGAAGGAGACAGATAAGGAGGCCTGAAGGGTGTAGGAGGACTTTTCTTGGTGACTGGGGAGTGTTGGCAATGAAGAACTCGAAAGTCCACCCTAGACAGGTGGCAGGGATTTTTCTGGGTGGGAAGATGCTTGTATGGACTTGGGACTCGAAGGGCGGCGATAGTAGACTCTTGTAGACGACAGGAGAATTCTTGTAGATGCAGGGGACCGGTTTAACAAAGTAGCGACAATTTACTGATGGAGAAAGACTCGAAGACAGTGAATAGACGATAAGACTAGCTCAGGGGACTCTGTGGACGCTCTGGAGACTCGGAAATACTCTGGGATACGACTCTGGGGACTCTAGAAACTCTCAGACATGCAGATGTTGACTCCAAAAAGTGGGTGGTTATTTTTCTATGTACAGCGGACTTTTTGTAGCATAAGGACAGTGGTTTCTAAGGTAAAATCGGAATATTTCGGATCTGTCATATGTCAAAAGTAATAAGAGAAAAGATAAAGACCGATGCATGGACAATCACATGCACAGCTGCGACATAGACAAAGATAAAACAAGTAAAGTCCATAAAAATGAAGGTAAGTAAAAGTGGAAAGCGTACAGACAACGTGCCTGGGTAGCGAGTGTACATCATAGGGGGAGGCAGTGATTTCTTTAATGGGTCTGGGATGCGGTGGGCGGTGTTACTAAGCGGGCGACAGCCTCGGCGCTAATATGGTAACTGGTGAGTCAGCGGCGATGTTGCTTGCGCAAGTACATGATGTGATGGAAGGTGTGATGTTAGCATACATGGCGATGTTTCTAGCCAAGGGAGTGTCATAATGCATGAGTGAGTGACTACTGAGAGTGAGAAAGGCTGCTAAGGGAGCTCTGTAGCCTCAGGGAGTATAGGCTCCCTACAGCGACAACACCCAAAGACGAGGACTCCCTATGCAAATTCAAGGAGGCCATGGAGGCCCCCCAGTAACCCAACATAGATACCCACCCCTGGAAAACAACCCCTCCACTCCGGCCCCATCTACACAAGAACTCACTGCCAACATAGTCAATGAGCCAGATGAGACGAACCCCCCCATAAACCCCCTCAATGTCTAATACATCAACATGCGAACAAAACCCATCATGACTTAGAATCTGGCAACAAAATCTCAATAACTCCAGGACTGCAATTTTCTTGTTGATCAACATGAAGGTAGCAGAAGAAAGAGACATTATAGCCCTACAAGAACCGCTGGTGGACCAACTAGGAAACACCAAGTTGAACTCAAAGTGGAGAGTTGTGTACCCCACACACAAGCTAACCAAAGGGGAATGGCCACGAGTGGTAACATTTATAAATGCAAAAATAAGCACTAACGCATGGGAGCAGGTAGACTTCCCATCAGCAGACATAGTAGTGGTGAAAATCAAGACCTTGTCAGGCATGTGCACCATCTTCAATGTGTACAATGACTGCAAGCATGACCGCACAGTGGAAACCTTGGAACAGTTCTTGAATGCAAACATAGCGATAGTACAGCCAATGGAAGATGACCACATGATGTGGCTAGGGGACTTCAACAGACACCACCCATTATGGGACAAAGAGCACAACTGCCATCTGTTCACAACAGTAGCGCTAGAGGCATCACAGAAGATCCTAGACTTGGTTGCAGATTATGGGATGACCCAAGCGCTGCCAAAAGACATCCCTACATTGCAGTCCACAAGTACAGGGAACTGGACTCATCCAGACAATGTGTTCTGCACAGAGCTAACAGCTGAAAGGCTGGTCTCATGTGAGACGAGTCCTGAAGACAGAGGACCTAACACTGATCACCTCCTGACACTAACCATGATTGACCTAGCTTTAACAGAAACCACCAACTGACCGAGGCCAAACTACAGGGAAGTAGACTGGGAAGAATTCAACAACAAGTTGAAGACAGAACTCGAAGCACTGGGCCAACCAAGAATCCTGACAGACGAAGAAGAGTTCCAGAGAGCAGCTCGCCTTATCGACTGAGCCCTGCAATGCACAATAGAGTCCAAGGTACCCAAGATGTGCCTGCACCCTCACAAGAAAAGATGGTGGAACAGAGACCTAACAAAGTTATGAAACAAACTAAAAACACTAAGTAAAACCTCCCACAAGTTCAGAGCACTACCAGATCACCCGAGCCACAGGACAAGGAAAGACAAGTCAAAGGAGTATGACAGAGCCATCAAGGAGGTGAAGAAAGAACACTGGTGCAACTGGCTGGAAGAAGCAATTGACACTGACCTATGGATCACCAACAAATACATCTCCAACCCAACAGGAGATGGCAGCAAAACAAGAGTACCAACCCTGCTGGGCAAGGATAATGAAGGCAACATAGTCACAGCAAGCACAAACAAGGACAAGGGATGACTCCTTGCACAAGTGCTCTTCCCACTGCTGCCCATGCACTCATTGGTTCCAGCAGTCTTCGACTACCCCAAGCCCATCACCAAATGGTCCAGAATCACAAAAGAACAGTTAGATCAAATGGTCAAGAAGCTCAGCCCCTACAAAGCTCCAGGACCAGATGGAGTGGCAAACATATGTAGTATTCCAACATTGCCCCCTGTTATTAGAATACTTACTTCCTCTCTTCAATGCAGTCTTTGCTCTATGTACCTACTATGGACCCTGGAAAGAGTCCATCACCGTAATCCTCTGCAAGCCAGGCAAACCAGACTACTCCAATCCGAAAGTGTATAGACCAATAGCCCTACTCAACACAACAGCCAAGTTACTCTCAGCAATAGTGGCCAACAGAGTCTCGTTCACACTGGAAGCTCACAACCTGCTCCCAGTGACACACTTTGGAGGATGTCCAGGTTGCTCAATGGAAGACTTGCTCCTCCTAATGGAGGTGACAATCAAACATGCATGGAGACAACACAAGGTAGTCTCAGCACTCTTCCTGGACATCGAAGGGGCCTTCCCAAATTCTGTGACAGACCGGCTGCTCCACAACATGAAGGTGAGACGACTCCCAAACAATGTTATTGAGTACACGCACAGACTCCTCGAAGGCAGGAAAACTAAACTCAGATTCAATGACTATGAATTGGAGTGGTTCCCGATCACGAACAGGATAGGTCAAGGAGACCCACTCTCCATGATACTATACATCATCTATAGTGCAGACCTGGTCGAAACAGTGAAAGGCAAAGACAAACTAACACTGGCTTTTGTAGATGACACTGCATTCCTAGCAATAGGCAAGACCTTCCAAGACACACATGAAACTCTGAAGGACATGATGGAAAGGACAGGCAGAGTGTTCGAGTGGTCCATTGAGCACAACTCCTGCTTTGAAACAAGTAAATTCGCACTGATTGACTTCACCCTAAGCAGAATGAAACAAAGAGAGCCAATGACAATACATACGTGGGTCAAACATAAACCCAGCCCAAAGTCACCATTTTCTGGGTATAATGGTTGACCAGGAGCTCAGATGGAAAATGCACACGGCCCATGCTATTGCCAAAGGAGCCAGACATGTGATGATGCTGCGAAGACCATCGTCAATGATGTGGGGCATACCCCTCAAGTTAATGTGCCAGCTCTACCAAGCAATGGTCATCCCAAAGATCACATATGGCACAAGCGTGTGGATTCAACCAAGCTACAAACCCAGCCTAGAAGGAACGAAGAAAGGCTCACATGGAATAGCCAAGAAGATCATGACCATACAATGCACAGCAGCTATTGCCACCACAGGGGCAATGTGCACCTCTCCCACTGACTCTTTGTTAGTACACGTGCACTTGCAACCAGTACCTATTTTGTTTCAGAAAATGCTGCACAACACAGCACTACGTCTTTACCACCAAAACATCCTATCCACCCTCTCATGCAGAAGATAGTGAGGAGAGATGTATGAAAACACTGCTCAGCACTACACTGGCTCATGCACAACATGAACATCCATCCAACCAACATAGAGATCATTTACCCATGCCCAGTCCCACCCAGCGCCCTGTTGACTCACCTCACTGTCATCACAGCAAGCAAAGATGACACCATCAGAGATAGCAGAGAGATCACAGATCATACCCAGATCTACACTGATGGCTCAAGCATGGGTGGCTATGTTGGGGCAGCAGCCATGCTTTTCATTGACTCAATGCATATAGCAATGCTGAGATACCACCTAGGTCCAGACTCAGAACACATGGTCTTCGAGGCCAAAGCCATGGCACTCATCTTAGCTGCACACCTGCTAGCTACAAGAAACGAGATAACATATCCCATGTCTATACTAGCTGACAACCAAGCAGTGATCAAATCCAGTGAGTGCCCCTCTTTGAAACTGGGACACCATCTACTGCTACTCTTCAGATCGAAAATCCACAAGCTAGCTAAAGAAAAAGGGTTGACATGTGACAGCATAGCAGTGCAGTGGATAGTGGGCCATAGGAATGTGGAAGGAAATGAACTAGCTGACAAGGAGGCGAAGCTAGTGGCAGAAGACAAAGCCAACTCGAGCCCACCACCCCAGTTACCCCCAAGGCTATGCACTCCACTACCACGAAGCATCTCAGCCCTCAAACAATGGTATAATAAATGGCTAACATCTCTTTGGCTTAGGGAATGGAAACAGTCACTGAGATACAGACATATGTCCAACATAGAACCCAACTTCCCATCAAAATCATTTGTGGAGCTGGCAGGCTCACTGCAAAAACAGTAGATCAGAATCTATGTACAGCTATGCACTGGGCACATTCCCCTCAACCAACATCTCCACAGAATAAAGAAAGGTGACATGCCATTATGTCTTCAATGCAGTGAAGTCACCGAAGAGAATGTGCAACACTATCTCTTCTGCTGTCCAAGGTACAAAAGAGAGCGCCATGTACTGCACATGGCATTAGGCAGGAAGGCCATGCAAGTCACCTACTTACTCAACAACACAAACACAAGAACACACTTACTCAAGTTCATCAACACGACGAAAAGATTAAGAACACCATTCGGTGATGTACCAACAACTCTGCCCACACAATAAATGACATACCACATAGATATAAACTCAAATTCAAGACACAAGACACAGCAAATTGACAAACCGAAAACCAATAACCCCACTAACATCAAGCTGAAAGCATGCTTCACAACCCTCAACTCCCAGCACACCAAACTTGCTACCTGCTTCCAAAGCCACATGTCCCAATGGATTACTAGTTGTCACTCCCAGGTCATGGCCTCAGAGCCAATGCAGTTGAACATGCCAGGCCAGTCAATCCAGAATGGGACCACCATAAAGCAGAGTGACATGGACACTTTAACAGCACCACTTGCTGCATGGGCAGCTGGGGAACTTGTAGAAAGACTAGAACACAGCCGACAGAAGTAATAAGCTCTCTCCACCACAAAGGTGTGGCATCTAAAACAGCTGGTGGGAACAGAGGACTGCTGGGGGACATAGTCCTGCCAGTAGGGCATTCATGCACTGGTGGAGAGCAGCAGGTTACTGGGGACCCCAGTCAGCATGTTCTTAGATAGTTTAGTGCAACATAGGACATCACATCCTCATGCACTTAAATTCAGAACCAAAAAAAAAAAAAAACCCTAGAGCAAAGATGCCAAGTGTGACCACTCCTAGAGCACAAACTTTTGAAGGACAAACACCTGCACCTGCAGGGAAACAGAAATTAGTCACTATTGAAAACCTTCCTTCTGACTTGGAGCATTTGGAAAGCTCACCTGCACCATCAGAGTTGAGTCTGTCATCTCTTGAATCTGAGCTGGGGGCAGGCAACAAAATCCCTAAACCGAGTGGTGAGGTAGGTCAACCTGGCCATGGAGGTTACAACTTGGAAGAACAATTGGGCTGGGGAGAAGATGGTTTCAAATGCCTTAAGGTGAGCATATATTAACCTCATAATGACACTGGCACTCATCTGACATCAACTAGAAATTTGTAAACAAGGCTATTAAAAAAAACTTAGATACCACCAAATGTCGAAGCCAACAAAATTGCAAAGTGCTGGTCACTGTGTGTGACCTGGTAAGCTTATCCACATCGACAATGATAACTGCTCACTATGGAATGTGCAGGCCACAGCCGAATTTCCAGACTTAGACAGTTTTGCAAACTGCTGGCCCATTTTTGATTTGATTCAGATGCACCTGAAGTATTTATCTTCGAGAGCTCAGCAGAAGAGGAAAATGAGTACTGAGAGTCCAAGCAATGCAGTGAAGAGCGAAAAGAGAAGGGCTAGATTGCCCAAATCGAAGTCACCTGGGCCATCAAAGAAATAGGTGTATATTGAATGCACATTGATCAGTCTTATGGTTTATTTTACTGGGATCAATTTATATTGTATATTTGCTGTGAACTGGGAGTAAGAAACAGTCAAAGGAGTGTGGATGTGTCACACCTCAGTTGCTTTATTCCTAGGTGTGCTTATTCTTGCAATAGACAGGTCTCCCCACCTTATTTGCTGATTGTTTCGATCGCACCAATGACCTCTGCCTTATTTTCAATCATTATTTCGATGATGCCACTATGCCAATGACTAACTGCTAAGCCTAAGACTATGTGGTGGTGACATTGAGAAAAAAGATTGATGAGAAAGTACCAGCTGACTTGATAAACTGAACTGTTTGGTTGAGCACATGATGGTGAGCATGTTTCAGTTTATATGCATTTCAAGCTCTGCAATTTCATTCTTTTCCTCTTCATGTTCTCTCTTCATGATGTAGGTATGTGTAGTATGTGTAGTACATGTAGTACAGTAGTACCTCTGTGAGACAGAGTCATGTGAATAGTTTTGGAGCGTCTTCCACCCTTAGGCCATTGTGAAAAGTTAGCAAACAAAGGGAGCATTGCAATATATGGCATACAATATATTATTGTGGTCGCTATGTATACCTGTGTTAGGCACTGAGTACTATCTGAGACATGGGGCATGTGTATGTATTTGTTTCAGGTATCGTGGGCCTATACTAAAGATTTTGGTCATGTAGGTTGCAACCTAGCAGTCGACTTCCCAACACCCCATATACTGTCTGTGATGCCTGCCCACAATGACCAACCACAAATTTAATATCACTCCGAGGATGCTTCACCTCCAATCATTCAACTGGTTTAAACAGTTTGTGGAGGGTACCATCTTGATGGACATGGCACTAGACAGCATTGAATTCACCCTTGGGTCTAATTTTGACCACGATGAGTGGATGGACCTCGCTTACTGCATCATGATGGAACTGGATTGTTGGCATGATATCGAGAGGGCATTTATGCAGAAGTTGGGCATCAGGGGATCATCCTCTGGTATGTGTTCCTCTTATTTTTATTCATATGTACCCCTGTTCTCTTAAATCTCCTTTGCCAGAGTTGAACACCCCACTACCTGATGTATCAACCCTGTCCAGTGATCAAGGGTCTGCCTCGGGTATGCTGTTCTATTTACATTTGATGCTGTTCTCTGAATATCTTCCGTAGATATACAAACTTCTCTGTCCCTGTCCCCCAGCCCCAGTTCCATCGGGTGAGACCTCAGGCGATCAGGAGTCAGCTTCTAGTATGTCACCTCACTTAATTTTGATGCGGTTCTCTGAATATCCTCCCTAGATGTATGAACTTCTCTGACACCAGCTTCCCCTCCATCTGGTGAGATCATTTCCAATGTGTAACTCCTAAGATCCTATAGTGACTCCCATCATAGCTGGTCCTTTACTCAAAGACCCATTGGCATGGTGCCTTATGATGGATTGGGCCCAAGATAAGTTTGGGTACAGTGAGCTGGATGATAAGATGAGAGCCTATGGCCCTCATTATGTCCATGAGGAGTGGAAAGTCCTTATTAACAAGGTGTTCATGCAGTCGGACCCAGGAGCTGAAAATACTATACCCGCTCCCCTTGTCATTGAAAGGGCAATGGAGTTGCAAGGCATTTGTTTGACAGCTGATTCTACTCCTGCTCCACTGCTTGGGCCTTCCACTTCCAGCATGTCAACATCATCCCAAGGTGCTACCCATCACCGTCATTTGTCATCTTCTGGAGCCACTCAGAAAAAGTGCCATAAGCTGAATGCAAGCATTTTTCTTGATATTGATGCCAAGGACAAGGGCAACGATATAGATGAGGGCAATGATGTAGATGATGTGGATGAGGATGAGGAAGGAAATGGAAAAGAAAGATCTATCCATTATCCTCGGCAAGTTGGACCCTCGGGCAAAGGCTCTTTCCTATGTAATATTGATATCCTTTGCAAATGATTTGACCATGGGACACAGGAGAGCGTGGCCGTCAGGAGTCTGATAGATCCACAAATCCCAGCTGGTATCTTCCCACCTCCTCTCAAAACCATATATATAGTTGATTTTTACTCCAGTATGTTTAAAAATTCTCATTTATGTACCTATTTTCATGCATTGTTAATGCAGCCAGTGTGTCACATCCGTGACACGTGTGTATAGTCTGGGCCTTAGTCTGAGGACTTCTGGCTCAGTCCAGACTCTCGGGAGTCCGCTGTGGAACTCCGCTCCATGTTTGTTTATAGTTTTGATCTGTTACTCCATTCCATTCTGTATTTAGAATAGTTTCCTTCTGCCGCAGTATGTCTAACTCTTTTGGTACTTGTAGTCTAACCTTCGGACTTTTGGATTGACCGATACTCCAGTACAGCCTGTAGGAACGTTGTCAATGTTCCATACAGCCCTCCAGAGTTTCAGTACCCGGACATTGCCTCGGAACGTTCTCTATGGTATAAAACCCTTTGTACATATGTTGTAGCACCTCAGTTCAAATATCGAATCAGATACTCTAAGCCTCCTTTGTTCTCCGACCTTGGAACTCGAGCAAGCATTGGGTATACCAAGTGGTATACCTTCCCTCGACCTCCATTCCACTCCGACCCCTGGATTTCTATCCGGACCTTGTATATGGCTTCCGGACTTAGAGAACCGGTCTTAACACAGTGCAAGGACATTCACTATTGAGTACATGAAGTCATGAGAGTTGGAAGCTACAACATTACCGTGGCTTCCTCTCCAGCTGTATGTGGAGGCTTCCTGTCCTCTCGAGGTGCAGCAGAATCTCCCCCCCTCTCATCATCGATGTCATAAAGACATTGTTCTCCTGCCACCACAGGAAGGTACATCAATCACAGTTTTTAAAGCTCAGCAGATCCTTCCAACCCCAAACTGGGTTTGAATCAAGAAGTCTGCATACAAGGGCGATCTTGGGTATGTCACAGAGAGCACCGAGGGTAAGGCTGTCATGCTCATCACACCTTGTCAGCTTCCCTATGATTCCCTGGAGGAATCAGGTGAAAGAACAAGATTCGATGTTGAGCTGGCCAGGGTTGCAGACCTGGATCTAGTACCCATCCTAGCTTCCTCTGGTGTCGAGATTGGTTACAGTTGCAATGGGCACCAATTCGCTCATGGACTGCTCAGGCTGCTGTTACCAGTCAGCACTTTGGAGTTGGTCAAAGTGCCACATCCTGATGACATCAGATTTCAGGCAGCAGCTGGTATTGACCCAGGCTCCTACACAGCCCTTCTGCTGGGAGTGTAAGGGCATATTCTGAGTGCTGGGGTATTCCGAGGCAATGTCCAAGTTTCAAACTCAATACAACTTTATTTCCCTAACACTCCCAGTGGGGGCTGCAAGAAAACATTTGTAAACAGTGGCGCAACCTGTGGACTCGGAAAAAAAATACAGAACACCAAAACTAGGGTTACATTTATTGTTAGATTTGTGCAGCAATATATGTCACACCTAACCATTCATGATGTTGTCCCTATTGAAAGCAATCTGGGGGTAACCTTATCAGTGTTCAGGATTCTGGGAGTATTGGTCTCCCTGTAGGTAACTACAAGATATCAGTATAGAAAGTATACCATGGCAGAGTGTGTGCTCAGTAAGTCTTAGTGAACAAAATGTACCACTACTGTACGCTCTAAGTGCTTATGTAAGCAATATAACCTCGCACCTAATGCAAGTAAAGCATGGGGGGGTATGGATGTTGCAGTGAATACAATGAGGGTACACTATGGAGAGGTCAGGAGTTCCAGGAAAACTCAACAAAGCAGGTACATGAACTATGGTGATCATAGACATATCAGTGCCACCATATGGCCACTTCAACAAGTCTTGGCATGCTTGAAACCTCTAAGAAACATAGCCTGTACTTACTGGAGGAATGGAGTGCCTCCAACACCAATTTTTTGTGATGACAAACTCTCAGTGGTCCATGGCAGGCCTCGCAATAATGGTACAGGACAGAAACATGCATGCACTGTAGGTATTGCCAAAACGGGAATCACCATATAACACACAATCCCATGGACTCAAAGTTACATTTGCAGAAAGGCAGCACTTGTTTCACTGTGGTATCCAACACAAACAAGCCTTAATTTATGTACCTCTATATGATCACATGTTTGAGGAAATGTATGGGCAATTAAATCCCCCCTCCCCCCATGCTTTACTTGAATTAGGTGCGAGGTTATATTGCTTACATAAGCACTTAGAGTGTACAGTAGTGGTACATTTTGTTCACTAAGACTTACTGAGCACACACTCTGCCATGGTATACTTTCTATACTGATATCTTGTAGTTACCTACAGGGAGACCAATACTCCCAGAATCCTGAACACTGATAAGGTTACCCCCAGATTGCTTTCAATAGGGACAACATCATGAATGGTTAGGTGTGACATATATTGCTGCACAAATCTAACAATAAATGTAACCCTAGTTTCGGTGTCTGTATTTTTTTTCCGAGTCCACAGGTTGCACCACTGTGGCTGACGCTGTTTACAAATGTTTTCTTGCAGCCCCCGCTGGGAGTGTTAGGGAAATAAAGTTGTACTGAGTTTGAAACTTGGACATTGCCTCGGAATACCCCAGCACTCAGAATATGCCCTTACACTGCCAGTGGAAGGGTTGTGTAGGAGCCTGGTATTGACCTTCTGTTCATCAAACAAATGTTGAACTTATTCTCAGCACAATTGTAAGGAGGGGCAAGCCCTCCTTACCTGTTACTGTTGGCTTAGTAGTTGTTTCGGGCATAGCCCCTGGTTGGATAGGGGCTAACACGGAGTTCATTAACATGGTTGAACTCTGGTACTGTACAGGTATTACATAATGGTAATGGGCACCCATATGAAGGAGGGCACCTGCAAAGTAGAGAACTAACTTCTTTTCTACCTTACTGCATCACTCAATATAACACCAGTTGTGTGTATATTCGAGGGATAAGTGAATAAGTGGACAAGAAGGACATGCCCTTTACAATTTTTTACACACCCAAAAGTGTTATGGCACCCAAGTCGAACAAAAATTCCATGCTGCAGAAGAAAACTTCTTGCAGTGCAACAAACCCTCTCGAGCCCGATAGAGATCGAGAGGACTTATATGGTGACGATCCGCCACCATTGGGAAGGGTCAATGACTTCTTACAAGCATGATTGTCTGAGACGATCATGCAAGAAAACCCTGATGAGGCCGACCGCACCATAATTCTAGATGAAGGGCCAAGTGCCCTAACCAAACTCACTACCGAAACTGCTCTTGTAGAGAATACAAGAGCAGAAGGATCAGGAAAGGGAAAAGAAAAAGTTGATACCAGAAAAAAGCCACCTACCTTCCCTGAATTTGTCAGAGAACTAAAAGAAATCTTAACCGAATGCACCTCCCAATGGGAGAGCTTTGGTGACCAGGACAAACATGGTCACCAGGCATGTACATTCAAAAAACTGTACAACTTAGTGGACATGCCTGACATTGAAAGCACACACGATAGAGCCAGCAAGGAAGGATGAGGCCCCACTTGTGCTATGAAGAAGGAAGTCTGCTACGAAGAAGAGCATGGAAGAACTGAACGCAGGAAAGAAGACACTCCATGGAGAGGCAATTCATGTGGAGTGGGATCAACAGAGACTTCAATGAATAGGGCAACCAGATACCAAGCGATAAATGATTGGCTGGATCACGAAGTCCCGCCTCATCTGGAATGAGGCTTTAAAGAAGAAGAGGATTACAGTTGGGGAGCAGCCACAGGACACCCCAATGAGGACCCAGTTGACAATCCAGATGATGACCTGGATGATGATTATCACCACAGAAATGATCGAGATGATCGTGACGATGACCACAGGAGAAGACAAATCCCGATTCCTTGTCAAAATCGTAGAGACGACAAGGATGAACACGATCACTGCAGCCACAGACGATCGACAGGGGTACACTCACACCAAGGATTAACACCCAGTATGAGTGGATATACAGACTCTCTCCTAGAAAAGTATCGTCAGAGAATATATGAGGCAGTAGGCCGTCACATGGCCCCCATGGGTCCAGAAGTAAAATCAATCAAAATCACACAACCAAAAAATTATAGAGGTCAAGATGATATCGACACCTTCAACAAATGAGTCAACCAGATATTGCGCTGGTTGAAGATCTATAATATGACAGGGCCTGCCCATGATGCAGACTGCATCACGTATGCTGGGACCTGTCTAGAGGGAATGGCCATGCAGTGGTTCGATCAAGAAGTCGATGGCCCAGACCACACGATCCGCAACTGGACATTCAAGGATTTCGTGTGTGCCATGTTCACCCGATTCATTCATGAAACATCCGCCCAAAACACTGCCGAACGATATGATAATACCAAGTACTCTGCCGCAAAGGGAGTACTTGCTTTCTACAACAACCTGAAATGCCAGGCATCCTGGATGGTCCAGCCCCCCGACGAATATTCCATGAGGGGGAAATTTGCCAATGGACTCCCTCTGCTGATTGCTGAAGGAGTCCTCAAGTCCAGGGGCATGTTGGCAGAACATACGCCGATGGACCAAATTCTAATCAAAGTGCAAAGGATGGAGAGTGCACTCAAGCTTATCAACAATCACACCTGCACCCAGCAAGTTAAACAGACTGGTCCTCATCCTGCCAACTTGGACAACCAAGTTGGCAATAAGCATTATACTGACGGTGAATATAGGTACACTCAGAAAGGGAATGTACTGTATAGAAAAGCTCTGGACAACGCTTGCATCCAGAGAAGGGACCCATCCAAACCACAGGGACAACGTGTGACTGGAATCAGTCACGAGAAAAAGAGTGGACCTGGAGATAGAAGCCCGAAGACCTCTGGCATGATGCATCAGAGCATCAAGTGCTACCACTGTGGTAAGGAAGGGCACTATGTGAACGAGTGTGATCAGAAGAATGTTGTATCAAAGGACAGCAAGACTGGCAAGGCCAGACTATTCGCTGCCAAGGTGATTGAGGACGAGCATGCCGACAAATCTCCAGAAGCCCCAGATGATAAAACACCTTCCCATAATGAAGAAGATAGGGAAGCATCATCAGAAGAGGAGGTAGATGTCGATTGCTTCGTCGTCAACATCTACAGTGGATACTATGACAGTGATGACGATGGAGAGCCCGTTGCATACCTTGGGTTGATGGAGACACACAACTCCACCGAGGATGATGAAGAAATCCACTATGCTCAGATGGACGTCGAGGAGTTGACTGTGGAAGGCAACCCAGTTGGGGACATGGAGCCAGACAATGAGGCATCACCTGACGAGGAAGAAGATGAATTAATCGACCCATGGGGAATGGTGAATGCAATGGAAAATGAGGCAATGCCTCCTATGATGAACGATCACACCTGGCACTACTCAGAACATTTCGGTCTGACGCACATAGACAACTGTCAGATGTGCAGAATATACAGAGCTCATATCATAAGAGATGAGCTTGCAGAGGTACCATCATTGATAGCCACACATGCTGTTCCCAGGCAGCAGAGATGAAGAGCATACAATGAAGGATGGGACACGAGAGAGGAGGCAATGGGCAAAGTGGTCCTTCCCCATGTAGGATACATGTTGGAGGAATTGAACCATATGGAGGCCACCATTGACCTCACCATCACCCAACTGGACAACATGATAGAGGATGATCGACCGGTGGTAGATGTGGCTGAGGTCCATGTGTCCCTGGCTAGTATAGGTTGTCAGGTTGTGAGGATGCACAATTCCCTCCAGCCTAGGGGACGTGACACCTCGACGAGTGTCACATCCTTGTTGAGGGAATTCCAGATGGCCAGGACAGACGTAGACAGAATGGGGGAGCTAATTCAGGGTATTTGGGGAGCAGTGATCCAGAATGAATGACAGATGCAGCAAGCAGTACAGGAGAGTGAGCACCTCTGAAGGGAGCTGCAGAGACTGGCCGATAGGCTCTCACATGCTCATGAGAGCACAGGTGGTGATCCACATTCATATATTGATATGGAAGCCCTGGCGATCCCAGACAGCCCTCGACGACTGATGGCCCTCTGTCCAACAGAAGAAACCAACTGTGCATTCCAATATGGGATGTGCACCAATACCACCACTACCCCTAGGCCAGCAATCCCCCCACAAGCACGTGCTTGTGTGATAGTAAAGGCACAGGTCAATGGCTGTGAAGTGTTGACCATGATAGACACAGGGAGCATGACCAACTTCGTGAGCCCTGCATTCGCAACAGTCGCCAAACTACCTATGTTTACCCTGGCATCCCAGTTAACATTACAACTGGGATGTGTTGGAAGCTGCTCGAAGATCACGCACAGCTCCCAGACGAAGCTATGGCTGGGAGCCTTCTTGTGCAATGCCTATTTTGACGTTGCAAATGTCGATTGATAGGACTGCATCCTCGGCATCCCCTTCCTCAGATCACATGGCGTGCAATTAAAATTCAATATGAATACAATAGAGGTTGGGGGTACCACCATCCCTGCACTCACAGAACTGGATATATCCGGTTCTGTGGAAAATCGACCATGGGAGAAAGGATGGCGTAAGGAGATGCTGTCCTCGACACCGAAGAGTACCTGACTATCTGGTGGGGCCATACCGATGAGGAATAATCCTGGCCCTGCCACGCCTCACCAAAGTCGTGAGGAATCTACGTCGGCACTCGGAGGTGAACAGCAAGCTACCCTTGCACATATGAAGCCCCAGAAATACTCAGATGAGGATGTTCCTCGTCTGAGGGAAGAACTATATAAAAAATATGAGGATCGCATGAAGGGAGTGGTTGCAAAGATGCCACCACTCCGAGAAGTAAATCACCACATACCCTTGATTGACAAGGGTATGCGTTACACCTACCATTTGCTGCGCTGCCCAGACTCGCTGAAACCTCAGCTGGCAGAAAAGATCCAACTGTATATGAAAGCTGGATGGTGGGAGAGAGCAAGCGTGTCACAAGCAACCCCAATGCTCTGCATCCCTAAAAAGAATGGGAAACTCAGGACGGTCATCGACTGCAGGAAGCGCAACGACAACATGGTCAAGGATGTCACCCCATTCCCTGATCAAGACCAGATCAGGATGGATGTTGCATGAGTGAAGTATCACTCAAAAATCGACTTGTCGAATGCATACAAACAAGTCAGAATCGATCCCAATCATGGAGTGTGGAAGGCTGCCCAGCTTTAGGTTATCGTACCTATTTAGATTCCACCCATACACAAGGACCAAACCCTCTGCTTGCGAGAGGGTGATGGTGAGTTTGACTGTTTCATAACCTCACAGCTTGGGGATAATATTGACAATTACTAGGCTGCTCTATACAGTGACGATATGGCTGCGCTATACAATGATGATACTATGTTAGCCAATGAAAAACCGAGACGACCCACATCCATTAGTTCCAACGTTGGCCAGTCATATGTTGAATTGCAAATGTTTGTGTCGTTATTCCTCTACCCACTAAACTGTAGAAAACTAACTGTTTGTTTTCTTCAAGACCCAGAACGTTGACATCTGTCTTCGACTCAGTGTGATAACTGGTGGTTTGATTATTCGAGCGGAATGGGCATTATTGTCATGGCTGTCATAGTACTGCTGAAAATGGTGTAGCAATCAGCATATCACAAAGTGTATCACAAATCAATGCTATGCTACTGACAGGGCAGTCCATTCAGTGGAAATTTTGTGTACAACCATGTGCTGTCCTATGCTGTATTGTCAACGTTCCTCATCAGTCAGTCCATCAGCCCTTATTGGTAATGACTTTGATCACATTATCATCCATAATACTGACTTTGGATGTTCCAGATTGGGTTGAGTGAGAAGTGGATATCTACAAAATTGAATAGATTGTAAATTGGCAGAGATAAGGCTGCTGCAATGGCACTAAACTACGGTCAAATGACAAGGGTGGGTGTGGTGGTGTGGTGGGGGTGTGGCAGGGTCCCACAAAAATTAGATAAGATTAGTTCATGCTGGGATATGCACTACTGGGCCATATAGGTAGGAACAACACTGCTATGCATAACTATGGATTTCCCTGATGTGCAAGCAAGGTCGGATCCCAGGTGGCAATGCCACCCCCTTGTACCATTACCATAAACGGTACTCCTCAATTTGTGATTTTGTTTGGCTTTGACATGAATTTGGCATTTCCTGGCTGAGTTCATTTCAGTTTATAAGGCTGTCACACTCGGTTATACCTTCTTCTTCTTTTCCTTCATTGCTTTTTACCATCCCATTGAGTTTGTTCAATGGTGTCCATTTGATACCATCATCGTGCCTTTGATAGTATACATTATACATTATACATTCGAGTACACAGTTAAAGAAGTAAAAATACAACGTTGAACCACTAAGTACTGTTAACATCAAGTGTAGTGTCAAAGTCAAACCAACTACTTTCAGGGTGGCATTGCTGGATGCATTCATGTGTCCTGTGTCATCGCTGACTTCAAAATTCATTGCTGGATGCATTCATGTATCCCCATATCATCACTGACTTCAAAATTCATACTGGTATGTCTGAAACTAGGTTACTGAAGACCTTATCACTTATTGTTCCCCTCATGTCATTGCTGACTACAGAACTCTTATTTGTACTCCCTTGGATCCTTGCCATATCCCATGCTGCTTTCCCCAATATCATGCTCACCAGGAGTTTTCTGCCAGTGTGTACAATTCCCCTTGGCATGGGGTAGGTTGATATCGGATTACACTTCCATGTCAAGGGATTTATGGCTCCATCCTTGCCCTGTGTTTTTGTTAATGGGTGCTTTGTTGGAAATAGCAGTATCGGCTATCTGGGGACAGTGCAGGCTTATCTTGATAAGCTTATCTATGACATCATATATGTGTACATGTATCGGTAGTAGGTAGATAATGCAAGTGTATAAAGGCAGGGATGATAGAGACAAGGTCTCTATCGAATTATCCCTGATCTTGGCCCCACCTCTAGCGACTCCCACTGAGCTGTCCCTGAGCTAAACCAATATTCTTAACATAATTCGATTACCCTATCATGTCGTCCTATCAGCAACGCTTAAGCCAGTCCCAAGTCGATGCTGTGGACGAGTCCTGACACCTTTTAGAACAAACAGTACTCGACTGCCCCACATTTGACAACATCGTGCCCAGGACAATTGTAAACTGGGTGGCAACCCTGTTTCAGTTCCTATTGGTGTTCCTGGATGCTGTCATCCAGGAGATATCGGCCCACATCAGTGATGTCAAGGCAGATGCCCTTGCTTCTGGGGGAGCACCCTCAAATGTTGCCGCAGCAGCCCGAAGCAGACCTGCACCTAGCACCACCACCCGGCCCACCAAGAGCCCCTGGTGTGCCAAGTGCCACGCCTGCCATCACAGCACAGAAGAGTGCCTGATGAAAGACCCCGCCGTGATGAGGAAGAGAGTAGCAGGGAACCAGAGGAAAAAGAAGGACACATGTAAGCCACCCCCTCTCCCTGTCTCCCACCCTCTCTATCCCTTCATCACTGCCACCACCACCTCTTCTTCTACCCCTCAAGATGTCGCTATGGCAGTGGATGCCAAGGAGCTATGGAGGAGGCGCCGCCAGTCAGCCTGCGATAGAAAGAAGCATTGCGCTGCCACAGCTACCCCAGGTAGCTGAGCTCTGCTTGCTTCTGGGGGAGTGTTGGAAATAGTGGTATTGGCTATCTGGGGGCAGTGCAGGCTTATCTTGATAAGCTTATCTATGACATTGTATATGTGTACATGTATCGGTAGTAGGTAGATAACACAAGTGTATAAAGGCAGGGACGATAGAGACAAGGTCTCTATCGAATTATCCCTGATCTTGGCCCCACCTCTAGCAACTCCTGCTGAGCTGTCCCTGAGCTAAACCAATATTCTTAACATGCTTTTATGTCTGCTCTACTGCTCTATTACTCACCCTCATCTGCAGTGCAAACATCACAATGGCAACCAGTGCTGTAAGGTGCAGTATAGTGTGCCAAGCTGCATGAAGAATGGATAAGGCTGTAGGTCACCCCCTTTTTCTTTGATGTTGCCTGGAAGTTGATGCCATTTTTTTCCATATGGAAATGGAGATATCATTTTCATTGCTTGATGTTGCTGTGAAGATGTAATGAGCCTCACCTGCATCATAAGTCTTGATATGTGTGTCAGTTGCTGTCCATGTTCAAAGACTTATCTTACCATGACAGTTTGCACTCACCCGCTGGTAGAGTGTTGTAGCATTTGAACCACCTCACTGGTTCCTTTATCAAACACATAGATTGATCCATCATTGCCTCCACCTACAACCATCAATCCTCCCTCCACAATGACAACTTGCTTTGGGAATCCTTTCTTGGGATTTATATCGTTGTTCTAGTACATACTGCATCCTCCATTCTATGCAAGCTGAATCCATTTACAGCATTGTCAATGACAAAGCTACTGCAAGCTGCATCGATGGCCACATTTCCTCTGAATATACTGTGATAAGATTTGCATTTGTAACTGTATAACCTGCACTCACATCATTCTCCGAATAGTCTTTGTTGCAAGAATTACACCATCCTTTCTGCATAGTGTATGGCTATAAACCCAGTGAGTCGCTTCTTATTCACTGTTCTCCTGATTACTCACATTTCTCCATCATACATCCCAAATACCAAGATGTCAGCACCATGAAAATACACAGCATGTGGCACAGTAGTTGGGAGCTCAACACTGAAAATATTCAATAATGTATATGGTGTGCCCACTGCCCAGAGCTGGATTCGCTTGTCATAAGTTGTGGTGACAAGCTGATTATTTCTTTTGCACCAGCTGATTGCCATGATTTCTCGACCTGTCCCTACCCATCTTGCTAATGTTTCTTCGAACTCAGGTGTTGCCAACATTGAATTTTGCTTACAGAGAAAGAGATACCCAAGCCCAGTGCTGCAGCAGAGTATGTTGTTGCCCTCATCTTTGAGAGTAAACCACTGTGCGCAGGTAATGGGATCTTGGGCATCTCATGTCTGACTAGGCTTGTGCAGCTGCACCTTAGTTTGTAGGTCCCACATTTGTAGTCTGTTGAAACCTGTAGACTTAAGTATTTTTATAGCCCCATACAGTTCTCGCTTACCTCTGCTGGCTAGGAGGCTGCTGTTGTTTGAGACTGCGAGACATAGTATGCCATTTTGGTGAGCCATAAGATGCCTTTCCAAGATGTAGTTGTGAACTGACTTGACCGGAAGTATGGATTTCATGGCTGGCTATCACTGTCCCATTGAACTTTTTTGGCTATTTATCATGCACAGGTGGCTATGATGCTATTGTGTTCATTGTACTGTATGTAAGTTTTGGTCTTTGTCTTGGTTTTCTATTCTTATTTTTAATTTGACCCAGCACTGTCATTACTGATGCTTGTGTACCAGCCTTACCAACCTTCTTGTCACCCACCATTTTTCTGGCCTCATTATTGTCAACAGGCTGCAGTGGTTGCAGTGAATGTTATTTGTGAGTGTTATTTGCTACAAGCCTAACAACTTAAATTAATTAATGAATACTTGGTCGCTTATTGTCAGATGAGGGCTATTCATTACGAGCCAAACTTTAGACTAATGGGGCGAGCCCAATTTGGTATGTGAACTTATTGCCAGGTGATGACCAATCTAAGTGCTTTTGTCTTGTTTCATGGCCAGTGGTGAGTAGTTGATCTTCCCCTGCATTATAAGTTGCTGACTTGTCCAAATTCCATTCCAAACCACCATGCAATCCAATTCCAGCTCCCTTCGTGCAAAATGCCAATGTACACTTTCTAGATTTCGACCTTACCAGTCAGGGAGGCATGAACTCCTATCCCCTCCCTGCCTCACTCATAGCAAGGTTATGACCTGAGACACATCTAGTTCAACAACCAAGGTATGTAAGTCACCAGGGTCACAGTTCCTTGGCATAACATTCATCCATAGGACCAGAGCTTCCACACTGCTATGGACCAGTTATTATCTATGAAATCCAGTCATGGGCAGCCACTAAGTATGAAACATTTTTCTTATCCTCCATATCTTATGGGCCCTGTAATTTAGGTGAAGATGATGCAATTAAGTCTATCTCTGATGCCCCATCTTTCAGCCCCTCCCACCTCACTCGTCAAAATGCAGTGATTTTGGACACCCTTGGGGCAGCCAATTGTTCATCATCTTATGGTCCTGCAGAGCCTGGAGGTGAGAGGCCTCCCTATTTTTTTGACTGGTACCAGCAATAATGTGATCAACATAACTCTAGCATCCCAATCGATCTCATTGTGTAGTTACCCAGATTTGGTTCCATGCCCATTGTTGAATCCCCAGATTCCCCCCAGTTTGAAGGAGAGTATTCACAAGGCAATTTGATATCATGTAAAGAAGTATGTGGCTCAGCTAGAAGCTAGTCTTTCCAACCAGATAGAAGTTGGGCTTTCAGAAGCTATTGACTTCACCCTGAATATCATAGAGCAACCCCTTGCAGAGACTCATCTGGTAAGTTTTTCTTTACTGCAACTATTGCCTGATTGGCTCCAAGATCCAGCTAGACTCCCATGCTACCATGTCTGCAGCTGTGTGCTCTGACTCACCCTCTAAGGCTATACCTGGTGCATGGAAGCAGTCCCAGTCTCCTTTATAAAACTAAATCTTTTTTCATTTCCCCTGCCTGTCTTTCCCTGTGCTTGTGCTGTCTTGTTACCAAGAGCTGCTGTTGTACTCCAACTGACTCATCCTCTAAGCCTATGTCTGGTGCATGGAAGCAGTCCCAGTCTCCCTTATAAAACCAGATCTTTTGTTTCCCCTGCCTGTCTTTCCCTGTGCTTGTGCTGTGCCATTATCGATTGTTACCTTACCCGAACAAGAAAATATATTGTTGCCATCACTATGGTATTGTCTATAGTACAGTGAGCAACAAAAATGTTGCAATGTTTGCAACATTCCAATTGTGTGTAAGATAGCTTGGGAATGGTTGTGGCTGTGCTAATGCCATAGGGAGGACAATTGTAGCCCTTGGTCCCAGCTTTCTATTGGTGGTCTTTCCAACTCAGGATTGAAGCAGCTGTGATGGTATGGGCCAATTACTAAGGCCTATGCATTGCAATGTTTTTGTTGCCAACATCATGGTGGATGGAATCTACAGTGTGGAGTATGTATTCATGGCAGGAATGTCAACTATTGCTTACATAATATATCACATGATGAATCCAATGATTTGTCAGCATGCAAACAAAGCCAAACATTGAACTTGCATCATTTATCTCTATCCTGTACCACAACTCCAAAAACTGCCTATCTGGCTCATCAGGGTTATGCTCTCAGGGAAATGTGAGCAAAATGTGGTCCTCACAGCACTACCATGAGTAGGATGTATGGCCAGCACCATTTGTCCCTTAAAAAAGTCACCCCTGGCTGTTTCCCCCACTAATGCCCAAGGGGTCCTGATGCTAATCCATACTGGGAAAGCTGAAAATTCCATGGAGGTCAGTCTGGCACTTCAGGACATGAAGAGTGAACTAATATGCTCCCAACTAATGTATTTATGCCAAAGAGAAGCTGGCACCAGGGTTGGCTTGAGGCATAGCCTCCCTTGCACACTGGGCAATTATGGGGGGGATAGCCTACTGGGCTTCCAGGGTGCAGATTCCTTGCTGCAATATGTCCCTCAGTGTTTCCATTGGTCACTAATCACCAAATGTTCCTTTCCCAGACATCCACAGTTCAGTACATGGCATATTCTTGCTGACCCTTGATGACACCTGGTGTGCAAAGAAGGGTATGCCTCAACCCAACCTTGATACCAGCTTCTCTTTGGCAGAAATATATTAGTTGGGAGCATATTAGTTCACTCTTCATGTCCTGAAGTGCCAGACTGACCTCCATGGAATTTTCAGCTTTCCCAGTATGGATTAGCATCAGGACCCCTCAGGCATTAGTGGGGGAAACAGCACAGGGGTGACTTTTTTAAGGGACAAATGGTGGTGGCCATACATCCTACTCATGGTAGTGCTGTGAGGACCACATTTTGCTCACATTTCCCTGAGAGCATAACCCTGATGAGCCAGATAGGCAGTTTTTGGAGTTGTGGTACAGGATAGAGGATAAATGATGCAAGTTCAATGTTTGGCTTTGTTTGCATGCTGACAAATCATTGGATTCATCATGTGATATATTATGTAAGCAATAGTTGACATTCCTGCCATGAATACATACTCCACACTGTAGATTCTATCCACCATGATGTTGGCAACAAAAACATTGCAATGCATAGGCCTTAGTAATTGGCCCATACCATCACAGCTGCTTCAATCCTGAGCTTGGAAAGACCACCAATAGAAAGCTGGGACCAAGGGCTACAATTGTCCTCCCTATGGCATTAGCACAGCCACAACCATTCCCAAGCTATCTTACACACAATCAAAATGTTGCAAACATTGCAACATTTTTGTTGCTCACTGTATATTAAGCTGGAGCTTGATGCATTTCTCAACCCCCAGACTATGCAGCAGCGAACAACAAACATGAGTCCCCCATACTTCCAGTGTTATGATTTGTGCCTTGCTGTGGGACTTTCTTTCTCCTTTCTGACTGTTTGATACTGTTGGCTTTGTTCTATGCATTTTTCTCCTGATCCTCTGACTCATGCTTTGGCTCAGCCAGTAGTGATATCTTCTCTTGACACATGTTCAACACATGTAGGACTCTGGCCAATGGCCTTTATCTCTCTAGCTACATGAGGTCACCTTGAGGCCTCTTTCCCTGTACTATATATAGTCACCTCTAGTCTAGAGTAGACCCTCAGACTAGAGCTGCCCAATCTACTGGCTAGTTCCTCAGAACTTCGAACTTGAGCCTCCCAGCTCTCCATCAGAACTATGATAAATCCTTCAGACAGAAGGTTACAACCATTGCATTGTAGAAATGACTACTTGGGCTCAACCTACATTACAGACTTCGGTCTTAGCATAACATCCAGTGAACACAAGTTTGACGATATTATAGGTTACCCCATGCTCATACAAGAAGCTCTATCAATATTCACTTAAGTATCAGATACCACCTCCACACTCCTGCATGATTGCTACTCTCCTATTGAGTATCATGATGCTACTTGGCCTTGCTGCCACTATCAATATTGTGCACCACTTTGTCCCTCCCAACTCCCTCTTCAGTATCACATTTATCATGGTTTGTGGATCAATGATGCTGGCTATTATGCAGAGTTGGGGAGATCTAGTAAGGGGGGATGAGAGCAATTAGGTAGTTTACTCCATACTGTGGCCATTGACTGCTGTCAATGTTTGTATTCAGAGGACTTTGCAAAGTAGTCTTGCAAGTCAATCGCCCAATTTTGATGGCACCCTGCATTTCTGCGGTATGCTTGAATAAGCAGGCAGGCAACGAAGACAAATCAAGGTCCATCAGAAACTGCTATCCATGATCATATCAATACTAATTGTCTTGCTCTGGCTATCATGTCATGCCTGAAAACAAGGTCTGTCAGCATATCTCCCTAAAACTCATTGATGCTAATTGTCTTGCTCATTGTCTTGCTCTGCCCATCACATCACTCTTTGAGAACAAGGTCTGTGGGCACAGCTCTCTGTGATCACATTGATGCTAATTGTCTTTGTTCGAAAACAAGGTTGAAAAAAGGCACACTAAGAAACTGCCTGACTGTATATATGTACTTACAAGTTTCTGTCCATGCAACAACACCCTTGTTGTCCAGCACAGTACAGCAACCATAGACTGAATACGACACCATGTGCATATACTGGCCTATATTTTATGACAAGAGTTTTACTAATTCTATCTCAGAACCCATCCACAACCTTGCTCACATCACTCACTTGGTCTTGTGTCTGGTGTGCACATGTTTGCATCGCAAAGTGATACCTTCAAAAGACTGATTCAAGCTCTACATAGCTATGCCTGCTGCATGCACCATGTTCAAGCAGTGCAAATGCGAGGAGTGCCTCGAAAGAGACACAAATGGTATTCAGATCAATGCACAAGTCATGCCTGCACATCTAAAAAGAGTCCAAGATGAGCACTCCAGGTGCAAAGTTGACCCTTCAAAGGACCTTGCTGGCCATCTCTTTGCTCTTACCCTTATGGACAATGGACCTGATCCTAATGCTACTGCTGATAAGTTATGGAAATCGCATGCTCAGTACCAGAAAGCAGGACCTAGCAGCGATGTCATGGCTGGCTCACTTGCTACTCTCCAAATATCTGACATCACTGATAGCCTCAGCTGTCTCCAGTTACATGATGCTCAGTCAGCATACCCATTGATCGCCCATGATACATCATCTGGCACTCAACCACCCAGTGAGCCCCAGACTGTGCCCCAGAGCAGCTCCCATCCATCCACCTCCATCATAGCCGGGTGCAGACTTCCAAAGAAGGACCATCATCGATGTACAGTGAAGGCACTTGAAATCCTTTCCAATGTTGATGCTCACAGTCAGTGGTGTTTCTGCCTTTTGTTGGACAATTCCAATGAGCACATACCTTCCACCATCAGGCAAGAGCTTGAGCTCCTGCACCATGCCACAGAGGGAGTTAAGCGCAATCATGACTTGGTTAACTCTCACAAGAAAGACATTATCACTGACCTAGACAAGCTTGAGGCACAGCTGAGGTTACATGAGCCCTTGGAAAGCTTCTCAACAGACCTGGTGTAGGGAAGGTATCCTCCCTACCAGGATATTTCATTTATTTCATTGTTTTTTACTTACTGATTTGTTTTTATACTTTTCTTGTTATCTTTTTACATAGTGTTTGGACATGTTGTGGCTTACTGTACATACTTAGAAGAGGAAGAGATGTGCTACCTCAGACAGAAAAGCTGGAAATAAAGATGAAGCAGACTTGGAATATTGTTTCCCTCTCCCCAGACACTCAGTAGATGCTATCTTGGTTTTTATTTGGATTTCAGGGTGCATTTCTCAGTCTTTTCTCTACTCCCTGACTCTACACCAGGCAACTCAAGCCTCCTGGGTCGAATTCACCCACTCTCTTCCTATCAGGAGACCTCTACTAAACCCTAGGGTCCCCATCACTCTTCTCTACACCGGTCTTATTCAAAATTGGTAAGTTCTGTTTATACTAGTAGAGTTATGCTGACCACAAGGTCATTTAGACGACCAGCATTGCCTGCCAGTTGAACACATGGATGTTGTCACACAGGTCACAACTCTTATTGGCATTGTGTGCAGTGTAATCATGGGTGTGGCTGAACAGGGTGGAAACTTCATCATGAATGCCCTTTCACTACTCCTCTACCTCATATTTCAGCACAATGATGGGACTCTCAGCATCTCACATGAGAACATTCTGAGACAGATTCCATCAACTATGCAGAGTGCCTTGTTGAAGTTCAGTCTTACCTCAAAGGTAGTTCCATATGTGGTCTGTAATTGCCATTGTACATACTGGCCAACCTATGTTCCTGGGTCTGTGACACCATGCTATCCTGCACAGTGTACAAATCACTTAACGCCAGAAACCATATGCAGTGAAGAACTCTTGGACATTTTACCCAATGGTGAGCAGTGGCCAAAGAAGATGTATTCTTACCATGACTTCAATGACTACCTGGCCAACTTATTAGGAAGAAAGGAAATTGAGACGATGATGGATCATGCATGTGATGACCTCGCACAATCCCTTTCTTTGCCACCACCCCAATTTGTCAAGAACCCGTTTGAAGCCCAGTTCCTGCGCACATTTGGTGGCCCTGAAACTGGAAGGTGAGGTCGCACTACATGGAACACTGGCATGCAAGGCAATGGTCATCCCGACACACACACTCTGTATTCACAGGGTCTAGAAGTTGTCCCTACATAGAGTACTAGTGGGATATCTGATGAATGGTAATAATAAATATGGAGGATAAATTATAATATATGGAGATGCATGACCACACATGGATAGTCCAATGATGTGGATTTGACAACATATCCTAGTCATCAAATGGATAAATGTGGTTGCTTTCATCACCAGCATACTGTGTCAACCATTGTCAAAGAACCTCAATGAACTGACTGTGGGCAACTTTGAGATCATGATGAGAAGACATCACCTGGCATTCTATGATCAAGTCCACAAAGGCCAGTGTTGTTGACTGCTAGCCAGATTCCCATCATGAGCGAATGTGGGGATAGGACTGTTGCATGGAAAGTTCATTGGAAACAGGGTTTAGAGCACCAGCTTTGAAATTTGATATCTCTTCATGGCTACCACTTGCCCATCGCTCGAACACGTCTGGCCATGATGTAACGTGTGGCAGATGGCCCTCTCCGACAGGTTGAGCAAACCCCTGCACCCGTACTCTTCTGAATGCCTCTCCTGGACTGGGCCTTTATATGAAAGGAAGAAAAGAAGCAGAATATAGAGGAAGGACTCTATATCATCGTAGTGAGTATGGGGCTTTCCTTAAGAACACCAATGGACATATACCACATTATACCTTGGTAAACATGAGCCATAAGTTACGTATGGTAAGAAGGACTACTTGCAGTGCGTTGCACCTTGTATGGCTTGTCATTCACAGGGAAAGGCGAAGAAAGTTGTACAAGGGAAGCAGGTATCTCCTTGAGTATCCTCGGAGGTGGTGGAGAATCTTTGTGCATGTTGGGATGTCCTACAATGGCCATGTCGAAGTCAATTAATGTCCCTAGTCCACCCTGACAGAGAGAAAGAAAAATGTTGTTCATGCTAATGTTGCGATGAACAATGCCTATTTTGCACAAATATTGATGGTCTGTGTTGCGAGTTTCAAGTCTGAACAACACCATGGAAGGTTGACTACACACCAAGCAATGTGCCTATGACCCCCCTTATGGCATCATGAGGGCTTCAGAAGTATGCCATGGGACGCCTCAGATCAGACGAACACAATTTTCCACCTGGAGTTGTTGCATTTTGTCATCCAAGAATGCTCTGCTCTGATCGGTCCAAGTGACGAGTCGGCCCTACCATCTTTTGTTATAGAGTTGAACAACCTAGAGTCAATGATCATGAGTAATTTGTTACATGGCAATAGCATCACATGCCTTGATGGAATGATGACATTGGGGTGTGGTCCATAGTCACTAAGCCTCTTCAAAACCACTGCCTGATCTTCTGTGCGAGTTACATCCTGCCATGATGTTTTCAGAGCAAAGTACATATTTGTAAGGAGGGGTAAGCCCTCCTTACCTGTTACTGTTGGCTTAGTAGTTGTTTCGGGTGTAGCCCCTGGTTGGATAGGGGCTAACACGGAGTTCATTAACATGGTTGAACTCTGGTACTGTACAGGTATTACATAATGGTAATGGGTGCCCATATGAAGGAGGGCGCCCATGAAGTAGAGAACTAACTTCTTTTCTACCTTACTGCATCACTCAATATAACACTGGTCGTGTGTATATTCGAGGGATAAGTGAATAAGTGGACGAGAAGGACATACCCTTTACAATTTTTTACACACCCGAAAGTGTTATGGCACCCAAGTCGAACAAAAATTCCGTGCTGCAGAAGAAAACTTCTCGCAGCACAACAAAACCTCTTGAGCCCGATAGAGATCGAGAGGACTTATATGGTGATGATCTGCCACCATCGGGAAGGGTCGATGACTTCTTACAAGTGTGATCGTCTGAGATGATCATGTGAGAAAACCCCAACGAGGCTGACTGCACCATAATTCTAGATGAAGGGCCAAGTGCCCTAACCGAACTCACTACTGAAACTGCTCTTGTAGAGAATACAAGAGCAGAAGGATCAGGAAAGGGAAAAGAAAAAGTTGATACCAGAAAAAAGCCACCTACTTTCCCTGAATTTGTCAGAGAACTAAAAGAAATCTTAACCGAATGCACCTCCCAATGGGAGAGCTTCGGTGACCAGGATGAATGTGGTCACCAGGCACATACATTCAAAAAACTGTATGACTTAGTGGACATGCCTGACATTGAAAGCACACATGATAGAGCCAGTGAGGAAGGACAAGGCCCCACTCACACTACGAAGAAGGAAGTCCACTACAAAGAAGAGAATGAAAGAACTGAACGCAGGAAAGAAGACACTCCACAGAGAGGCAATTCACATGGAGTGGGATCAACAGAGACTTCAATGAATAGGGCAATGAGATACCAAGCGATAAACAGTTGGCCGGATCGTGAAGTACCGCCTCATCTGGAATGAGGCTTTAAAGAAGAAGAGGATTACGGTTGGGGAACAGCCGCAGGACACCCTGATGAGGACCCAGATGACGATCCAGATGATGACCCGGACGATGATTATCACCACAGCAATGATCGAGATGATTGTGATGATGACCACAGGAGAAGACAAATCCCGATTCCTTGTCGAAATCATAGAGACAACGAGGACGAACGCGATCGCCACAGCCACAGACGATCAACAGGGGTACACTCACACCGAGGATTAACACCCGGTATGAGTGGATATACAGACTCTCTCCTAGAAAAGTATTGTCAGAGAATATACGAGGCGGTAGGCCGTCACACAGCCCCCACAGGTCCAGAAGTAAAATCAATCAAAATCGCACAACCAAAAAATTATAGAGGTCAAGATGATATCAACACCTTCGACGAATGGGTCAACCAGATATTGTGCTGGTTGAAGATCTATAAGGTGACAGGGCCTGCCTGTGATGCAGACTGCATCACATATGCTGGGACCTGTCTAGAGGGAATGGCCGCGCAGTGGTTCAATCAAGAAGTTGATGGCCCAGACCGCATGATCTGCGACTGGACATTCGAGGATTTCGTGTGCACCATGTTCACCTGATTCATTCATGAAGCATCCGCCCAAAATGCCACCAAATGATATGATAATACCAAGTACTCCACCACAAAGGGAGTACTTGCTTTCTACAACGACCTGAAATGCCAGGCGTCCCAGATGGTCCAGCCCCCTGACGAATATTCCATGAGGAGGAAATTTGTCAATGGACTCCCTCTGCCAATCGCTGAAGGAGTCCTCAAGTCCAGGGGCATGTTGGCAGAACATACGCTGATGGACCAAATTCTAATCAAAGTGCAAAGGATGGAGAGTGCACTCAAGCTTATCAACAATCACACCCGCACCCAGCAAGTTAAACAGACTGGTACTCGTCCCACCAACTCGGACAACCAAGTTGGCAATAAGCATTATACTGATGGCAAATATAGGTACACTCAGAAAGGGAATGTACTGTATAGAAAAGCTCTGGACAATGCTTGCATCCAGAGAAGGGACCTGTCCAAACCACAGGGACAACGTGTGACTGGAATCAGTCACAAGAAAAAGAGTGGACCCGGAGATAGAAGCCCAAAGACCTCCAGCACAATGCGTCAGAGCATCAAGTGCTACTGCTGTGGTAAGGAAGGGCACTATGCAAACAAGTGCGATCAGAAGAACATTGTATCGAAGGATGGCAAGACTGGCAAGGCCAGACTATTCGCCACTGAGGTGATTGAGGATGAGCATGCCAATGAATCTCCAGAAGCCCCAGACAATAAAACACCTTCCCATAATGAAGAAGATAAGGAAGCATCATCAGAAGAGGAGGTAGATGTTGACGACGAAGTCATTGACATCTATGGTGGATACTATGACAGTGATGACGATGGAGAGCCCATCGCATACCTTGGGTTGATGGAGACACATGACTCCACCGAGGATGACAAAGAAATCCACTATGCTCAGATGGACATCGAGGAGTTGACTGTGGAAGGCAACCCAGTCGGGGACATGGAGCCAGACAACGAGGCGTCACCTGATGAGGAAGAAGATGAATTAATCGACCCATGGGGAATGGTGAACACAATGGAAAATGAGGCAATGCCTCCTATGATGAATGATCACACCTGGCACTACTTGGAACATTTCGGTCTGATGCACATAGATGACTGTCAGATGTGCAGAATATACAGAGCTCATATCATAAGAGATGAGCTCACAGAGGTACCATCATTGATAGCTGCACATGCTGTTCCCAGGCAGCAGAGACGAAGAGCATACGACAAAGGATGGGATGCAAGAGAGGAGGCAACGGGCAAAGCGGTCCTTCCCCACAAGGATATGTGTTGGAGGAATTGAACCATACGGAGGCCACCATTGACCTCGCCATCACCCAACTGGATGACATGATAGAGGATGATCGACCGGTGGTAGACGTGGCCAAGGTCCATGCGTCCCTGGCTAGTATAGGTCGTCAGGTTGTGAGGATGCGCAATTCCCTCCAGCCTAGGGGACATGACACCTCATCGAGGGAATTCCAGATGGCCAGGACAGACATAGACAGAATGGGGGAGCTAATTCAGGGTATTTGGGGAGCAGTGATCCAGAACGAACGATGGATGCAGCAAGCAGTACAGGAGAGCGAGCACCTCCGAAGGGAGCTGTGGAGACTGGCTGATAGGCTCTTGCATGCTTGTGAGAGCACAGGTGGTGATCCACGTTCATATATCAATACGGAAGCCCCAGCAATCCCAGATGGCCCTCGATGACTGATGGCCCTCCATCCAACAGAAGAAACCAACCGTGCATTCCGATACAGGATGCACACCAATACCACCACTACCCCTAGGCCAGCAATCCCCCCACAAGCACGTGCTTGTGTGATAGTAAAGGCACAGGTCAATGGCTGCAAAGCATTGACCATGATAGACACAGGGAGCACAACCAACTTCGTGAGCCCTGCATTCGCAACAGTCACCAAACTACCTACGTTTACCCTGGCGTCCCAGTTAACATTACAACTGGGATGCGTTGGAAGCCACTTGAAGATCACACACAGCTCCCAGACGAAGCTATGGCTGGGAGCCTTCTTGTGTGACGCCTATTTCGACGTCGCAAATATCGATCGATACAACTGCATCCTCGGCATCCCCTTCCTCAGATCGCATGGCATGCGATTAAAATTCAATATGAATACAATAGAGGTTGGGGGTACCACCATCCCTGCACTCACAGAACTGGATGTATCCAGTTCTGTGGAAAATCGACCACGGGAGAAAGGACGGTGTAAGGAGACGCTGTCCTCGCCACCAAAGAGTACCTGACTATCTGGTGGGGCCATACCGACAAGGAATAATCCTGGCCCTGCCACACCTCACCGAAGTCATGAGGAATCTATGTCAGCACTCAGAGGTGAACAGCAAGCTACGCTTGCACATATGAAGCCCCAGAAATACTCAGACGAGGATGTTCCTTGTCTGAGGGAAGAACTATATAAAAAATATGAGGATCACATGAAGGGAGTGGTTGCAAAGATGCCACCACTCTGAGAAGTAAATCACTGCATACCCTTGATTGACAAGGGTATGCGTTACACCTACCATTTGCCATGCTGCCCAGACTCGCTGAAACCTCAGCTGGCAGAAAAGATCCAACTATATATGACAGCTGGATGGTGGGAGAGAGCAAGCATGTCGCAAGCGGCCCCAATGCTCTGCATCCCTAAAAAGAATGGGAAACTCAGGACAGTTGTCGACTGCAGGAAGCACAACAACAACATGGTCAAGGATGTCACCCCATTCCCTGACCAAGACCAGATCAGGATGGACGTTGCATGAGCGAAGTATCGCTCAAAAATCAACTTGTCAAATGCATACGAACAAGTCAGAATCGATCCCAATGATGTCCCGAAGACAGCTTCCTTGACTGTCTTTGGCACCTTCCTGAGTCACATCATGCAGCAAGGAGACTGCAACACACCAGCCACCTTCCAACAGTTGATAACAGTGATGTTGCAGGAGTATATAGCTAGGATAGTACACGCATACTTAGACAATGCATTCGTGTACAGCAACACAATAGAGGACCATGTGGAACATGTGTCCCTCATGCTTGATGCACTAGTGAAGGCTGATTTCTATCTTGAAAGGGATAAGGTCGACCTGTTCACCGAGAGACTAGATTGCCTCAGTCACATAATCGATGACAGAGGAGTCCACACAGATGAGGACAAGATGGCCTGCATCCACAATTGGAGGAAGCCCAGGAACCTGAACGAGATACAATGGTTCATGGGCTTGGTCGAATATCTGGCACCATTCATGCCAGATGTATCATCATACATGATGCCTCTAACAGGGATCCAGAGGAACGGCCACCCCTTCCTCTGGTGCGAAATTCACGACAGATGTTTCCAGGCAATCAAAGACCTCGCCTGTACATATCCCATCCTGTGACCAATAGACCCAAGATCAAACGAGCCAATCTGGCTCGTCTGTGACATGTCCCTATATGGTATAGGGGCGCTATACAGTCAAGGCCCGACCTGGCAAGGCTGTTGACCAGCTGGCTTCATGTCGAAGAAGCTCATGGATGCCCAGCACAACTATCGGACGTTTGAGAGGGAAACTCTCACCATACTTGAGGCGCTACTGAAGTGGGAGGACAAGCTATTGGGATTCCACTTCAAGGTGATCACAGATCACAAGGCCCTCCAGTTTCTTCGCACACAACAATGTCTATCCAGATGGCAGATGTGCTGGATGGACTACCTATCACGCTTCAACACCGAGATCATATATGTCAAGGGGTCGGAGAACAAAGTGGCCAATTGCCTGTCTCGATATTATGAGACAGATGGAGGGGATGAAGCACAGGAGACTGTCAAATGGGCGACTGCCGACAATCGACTCGATCCAGAGGGAGATGACCTTCCAATCAACAGGTTGAGGGAATTGCGTCTCACAGCAATGCGAGATGAGACACCAACGATGAGAGAACCGACAGAAGAGCATCGAATGGAAGCCGACGTGCTGAGACAACATGCAGAGCAGGGAAGGGGAGAACCCACTTGCACCTCCACGAGTGAGGATCCTACTCTACTCGACTCTGCAGGAAACCCACAAATGCTTGTTACCCACTTCCAGGGGGAGCATGGCTTCCTCGACTGTGTCAGGCAGGGCTACCCACCAGATCCCATCCTGGCGAAGGTGATACTACATCTGGATCACCACAAAGGATTCGATGTCAACGATGGACTGATCTACTTGAAGGTCACAACGGGAGACAGAGTACTCTGTCTCCCTCGGGTAGACTGGAGAAACAATCAATTGACGGCACAAGTAATCAAGCATGCACACAAGACACTTGGTCACTTTGGAGCACTGTGCACTGGAGACTACATCCGTCGATGCTTCTGGTGGCCTGGCATAGGCAAAGACATCGACCGCTTCTGTAGATCGTGCCCAGTGTGCCAGACCACCAAGGCTGACAACACACACCCTGCCAGTCTACTACACTCCCTGCCGATTCCTAAGAGGCCGTGGAACTCCATCGCAATGGACTTCGTTGGCCCTTTCCCCGAAAGCAATGGCACTGACTACCTATGGGTAGTCCTATGTTGATTAATGTCATTGATACATCTTGTGCCAGTCACCACCACCATACAGGCATCGGAGCTCACATGGGTGTTCATTTGGGAGATCATGAGGTTACATGGTCTCCCTGACATGATCATATCCGACTGTGACACCAAATTCACATCACAATTCTGGTGTGAGGTCCACCGACTCCTGGATGTGAAGCTACTAACATCCACGGCCTTCCATCCTCAAATGGATGGAGCTTCCAAACAAGCGATATGGAATGTATCGCAAATCCTACGAGGCCTGGTCTCCCCAGATCAACGAGACTGGGCTGAGAAGCTACCAATGGTCGAGTTCACCATCAACTCGAGCATAAGCAGCTCAACAGGATTCGCACTGTTCGAGCTGACATACAGGTACTTGCCCCGATCGCTGCCTAACGTCGAGGAGCAGTCAGTCACGACTGCTCCTGGGGTAACGTCCTTTGTCCATCGAGCAAAGGAAAACCTGGCGATGGCACATGATGCCATAATTGAGGCCCGTGTGGTGCAGACACACCATGCTAACAAACAACAGAGGGAAGGAGGGAAGTATGATGAGGGAGACCTGGTGTACCTATCCACAAAGAATCTCACCTTGCCCAAGGGACGTGCACAAAAGCTCCTCCCCAAGTATATCGGCCCCATGAAAATTATTCGAGCTAACCCATCTATGGACATGTACACTCTGGAGCTGCCAAAGCAACTCCAGGAATGACACATCCACCCCACATTCCAAGCCAATCTCCTGCATTGCCATGAACCCAATGACGACACGATGTTCCCCAAATGTGATGCCCACGTCTTCTACGATGTGGGACTACCCGATGATGCAGAATGGCTGGTGGACGAAGTAAACGCCCACCGGTGGGTGGGCCGTCAGCTGGAATTCCTAGTCAAGTGGAGCCTGGGCAACTCCACTTGGGAACCTTACCTGCACTGCAAGGACCTTGAGGCCCTGGATAGGTACCTCGAGTTACATGGTGTGGACGAACCCCACTGACTGCCTAAACACAGTCAGTGTACTACGAAAGCTATTGTGTAGTAGCAAACCGACTTGTGCTTCACCTCTGTTCACCACACATGACTGCACAGTTCTCTCCCACGAACTTTCTCCCATGGACCTACATTTGGACTTGCCACCGGCCTAATAGGTTTTACAGTTGGTTATCTTACGAGTGAACATTCCCACCCTAATTATAAAGTTTGCCTTGATTATGCAATTGTTCCATTTTATGCAACTTTCTGACCTTTTTTTCTCTGTTCTTGCTTCTTACCACGTTTATTCATTACCCATACCCATCTTGTACACCATGTCCTGCCGATACTCTACCCCCCAGAACCCAGCAGCGTCCTCCTATGAGGACACTGCTGCCTTCTCTGACGTGTCCATGACCCCTGAGGACAGGACATGTCATCATGCCTCCAAACAACGCGTGAGGGATGACTCCTCCCCTTGCCATCGATCACCAGAGCACCCACGGACCAGGTCCCAGTCTCCTCGCCCCCCTCAATCCCACTCACGTGACATCAAGCATTGTCATGAGCGTTCGGCCTCCCTGCCCCATCACCACTGGCATGCCAGTGAGTTTGGCGTGGTCGTCCACGCCAACTGTGGTCAGCAAGACAGCTGCAGTGCATGTTCCACATATGCACTGCACATGGCACAAGACTTGGTCCTAGGGTCCCCCAACCTTGTCCATGCACACTCCAACTGTGTGCGTGTGCTGTCCTGCCTCCTTGGTCTGGACGACATTCTGACATTGCAGCAAGAGGTCGACTGACTCTGGGCCAACAGGGACTACTGGCGGTCCTGTGCTCACCACTATCAGGACGAGTGTGAGCGCATCGAGGAGGACCACGAATTCGAATGTGCACATGTTGCCTCCCTGGAGTCCCATCCCCGCCACAACTGCCCCCCCCAGCCAGCAGGTGCTGAACCTTTGTCCTCGAGCCTGGTGGCTCGTCTTTCAGGGGGAGGGAGTGGGGTGCCCCCCACTACACATCAACAACTTCGCTCCCCTCCTCATGCCACCACCCCCACACCTGTCCCAGACCCTCCTGCATCTCGTGAGGAACCCCACGAGATGCTGCACAACACTCCCAATGAGACCGTGGAAACATGGCCTCATCCCAAATGCCCCCTCCTGACCAACCACCTCAAAGAGGCCACTACCATGTTTCCCGTCGATCAGAGGGAATGCCCTCACCAGGCCTTCATTCTGCTGAATGGCAGGACATTCCTGCATGTTCAGGTTCAGCAGAACCTTTACCAGTTCGAAGCCCCCCATCGTCACAACATGGAGAGGGCAATATCTGCAGGCTATGCTCCAGCCTTATTCAGAGCAGTCCCCCAGGAGCAGTGCACCTGCTCAATGACCCCTGCAAGATAGACAATGTCTATGCTCGTGCTGCTAGAGAAGACGACGAGAGCAACGCACCAAACGCCAGGATGGCCCAACACCTCGTCACCTGGATTAACAGGTACCTGGCTGATGTCGACAACTGCATGGGATGGAAACCGGCCAAAAACGCAGTAGCCACCTATGCTCTCTCACAATGGCACCCCCCTGCTTGGATGGCAGCCAAGGGCAAATCCAAGTGCGAAAGTTACAAGTCCTCCATCACAGGACTCGCTCCCAACCCGCTCCCGGTCTACATAGAATGCCAGGCCGAACCCATAGAGGCTCGTGAGGTGGACATCATCCCTCGTGAGCCGACTCCTGCTCCCCAGTTGGAGAGACCTCGACTGGTAGTGGCTCCCCCTCCCGTCATAGCAATCCCTGGGGCCACCATCACAACCCCAAACGTGATCCCACCAATCATCGACCATTGGGACCCAAAGAAGAGATCCCACCAGGACCGATGCCCCAGAAAGGCTCCGACCTGGGGAGAACCGATGCAACAGTGGCAGGACTACATCCAGAGATGCCTGGATGTAGAGGAGATGTCAGGCTTCCCAGGGGTAGCTGGGCCAATTGAGGAGTTCACAGAGGACAAGGAGCTGGCTCTGATTCGACAAATCAGAGGTTTCATATTGGAGGGGTACTTTGCCCCCCGTTTTCGCTATGATTCCAACCATCATGGTTGGTGCCACAACCTTGCTTGTCTATTTGCTGTCACCAGCTGATACAGATCCATAGTAGAGAGTGAGGGACTAACCATTGTCCCTGACACCAAGTGCGCCTGGGAAGCGCCTAAGGACATCACGCCCTCTCCTGTTGTAATAGCCCGATACCTTGCCAGAAATGGGCTGAGCTTCCAGGAGGCCGATGACCTCTACTCTTGGAGTGTCAACTTCCTGGTTGACAAAAGTGACACTCTTGGTGAGAAGGGACAGCATGTTCATGACAGCATGATGCGGCACGATTACCTACGAGGTACTGTTGACAATTGTCTGGCTGAGAAGTGCTCCCTCAAGTATTACTTGGAGCATGCCCAGGAATTAGGGCTTTGGGATTTCCAAGATGTCAAGCCTGTACCCGCCAGCGCACATGCACTGCAAGGTGTTGAGGTGGTTGGAGGGGTCGTACTGGCCACTGAGGACGAAGACTGCGACTTCGACATACCAACAGCCTCTAATACGCAGGACCTACCCATGGAGGTTGATGGGGACGGGCCCACACCCATGTAAAACCCATGTCACTTATGCCATCGTCTCCTACTTGCTCACACTTGTGTGTTGTATATACACGAGTGTGGTTAAAAGTATATACGTGTGTGTCTGATGTCTCACTGTCATCTGACTTGGAAGAACCCATAAGCGGGTTCTTCAGGGGGAGGGTGTAAGGAGGGGTAAGCCCTCCTTACCTGTTACTGTTGGCTTAGTAGTTGTTTCGGGTGTAGCCCCTGGTTGGATAGGGGCTAACACGGAGTTCATTAACATGGTTGAACTCTGGTACTGTACAGGTATTACATAATGGTAATGGGCGCCCATGAAGTAGAGAACTAACTTCTTTTCTACCTTACTGCATCACTCAATATAACACCAGTTGTGTGTATATTCGAGGGATAAGTGAATAAGTGGACGAGAAGGACATACCCTTTACAGTGTTGCCATTGTCGGATGCAGCAATGACACATACGGTTATGTCTCTACCCCATATGGAGGCAGAGGTGAACAGGATACCATTGAAAGTGCTTTCCACTGTACACTGGGACAAGGATAATGGCATGGAGTTTGGTTGTCCTATTCCTTGTCTTCAAGTTGTTTCTCTGATTGATTTCCTCGTCAGGACTACTTTTAAATCCAGTTCAAGCTGTATGACTTTTGGAGGCTGCACTAAATGTTGCAGAAGGCTGGTTGGCGCTTGGGGGACTGCTGGAAGCAGAACAAGAGGTCCCCAACTCTGAAGCAGATCCACTGAAGATTGGCAGAATGGCAGATTGACCAAGTTCACGAAGCTCGTGATGGGCCACAAGTGGTTTACTAATAGTTGGACTACATACCCACTGGGAATCACGGGTGGGCTCACACTTGTTTACAAATGTTTTCTTGCAACTAGTACATAGTGCGAATGTGTGGGAAAATAAATTTGTGCTAGGTTTGAGTTTCAGATATTGTCCTCGGAATTACCTGTGGAATTTGCCCTTACATGAGCAGCAGATGGCGAGTAGGAGCCTGCGATAGGCTATGACACATGGGAAATTTCAATATTTCGCCATTTATAGAAGATAATTCAAAAGCCAATTGTAAAATATTATATGCTGCTAAAGTATTATCTGGTTTGTATAATTTTATATTTTGAGGTGTGTCTGAATGTATTTGTAACATATAATATTTTACAATTGTATTCTGAATTATATTCTACACATGTCAAAATATTGAAATTTCCAGTGTACATCCATATTGCCAACTTGGCGTGTTTGTGCAACTGCCAATCTGGGCCATATTACTACAGTAGATGTTCTCATAATGCATGATCTCGCTGTGCATATTTCTAATGTTGCATCATGTTTGGCCTGGTCCCAAGTCGGGCAGCCCTGGGGTTCACATATCACATAATGCATAAGGATTTTTGCCTAATTATGCACCATGAGATTGGCTTTTGGGGGACACATTCCCTTGTTATCTAAGCAGTAGTGAAAAAAAAAAAATCAGCATAGTTGCTGCTGCACACTGCTTCTCAGAAGCCCTCCAGTGCTTCTCTTGTTCAGTTCCTATGCTGGAACAGAGTGTCTCACAGCTTCGACAGAAACCCCATGTTGAGCATGCTCCATACAAGCCCCACAATCCACAAGTTGTCACTAACAGGGATTCTTTGAAGAGCTCTGCCCAACCTCTTCAAGCATGCAAGCATGGCATCCTTACTTTGCATGACTGGATGACAGTCTTCATGTACATTGATGCTCACCCAGGGATTTCACAAGATGCAGTTGTCCAACATTTCAAGACTTGCCTGGAAGGAACTCTTATTTTTGATCAGTCGACACTGTCTTGTAAACTTAGAGACCAGCAAAAACTTGAAGCATGCATTCATGAATATCCAAATGCATTATCAATGAAATGGCAGCACATTGTCACATGGCCAGATGTGGAGCATGCTCTCTACTTATGGGTCAAGCATATGGAAGCAAAGCAAGAATCCATTAATGGGGCAATGCTTGTAGCCAAACAGGAAAAGTTCAAGAAGGATTTAGGTGTCCCTGAGGAGGAGCGGCTGAAAGGTGATGGGTGGATTCCAAAGTTTAAAAAAGCCTATGGTATCAAGGAGTATCATAGACATGGCAAAGCTGCTTCTGTTGACTTGGCAGCTGTGGAAACTGAGAGAGCCCATCTTCGAAGGGTCTTGGCAAAGTATGCACCAAGGGATCAGTTCAATTTTGATGAGACAGGTCTCTTCACCTTGTAAGTTGATCTCCTTATGACTGAGTCACAGCTGTCTTGATCACTCTCTACAGTGTGCCACCAGACCATGGCCTTGCAACACAGCAGATGAGTGGAAAAAGGGGGAATAAGTTTCGAATCACTCTGGGGGTTGCCTGTAATGCAGACAGTAGTGAGAAACTACCCATTCTCTTCATTGGAAAGTACAAGAAACCTTGTTGCTTCAAGAAAACAACTCCACAATCTCATGGCCTTTATTACTGCAACAACAAGGCAGCTTGGATGACGAAAGGCATTCTTGAAGAGCATGGTCAAAACATAAGCCCAATGAGTAAATGTCCTAACCTACTCTTTCAGGTGGATCCAATCACTTGACACAAGTATGTGTCATCAGAACAGGCTCATATGCTTGCTCCTTGACAATTTTGCAGGACATTACATTGACTATGTGCCCCAAAACATTGATCTTGAATACTTCAAACCCAATCTTACTTCTCACATCCAACCAGATGATGCAGGCATCATCTGTACCCTGAAGGCACTCTACTGGAAGGCTTTCTGCCTCTGGGCAATTGAACTTGATGAAGCAGGAGAGACAGACATCTACAAGATTGACCTACTTGAGGCCATGCTGTTCGTGACAGAAGCATGGAATAATGTGCAGGCCACAACAATCGCAAACTGCTGGAATCACACAAAAATCCAGCCTGAAGTTGATATGAACACTCACGGCTCCATTCCTGATAGTCCAGCAACTTCTGATCTTCCACCAATGGCAGACACAAAGGCTTGGATGGTCATACACACATTTGCTATGTCTGAAGAGCTGTCACTGCCAAATGCTGAGCATCAACTCCACAATACTCTTGGCAACTGTTACCTTGCAACTGACTGGGATCCGGTACTCAAAATCATCATGGATGCAGAAGATGACCAGGATTTTTGGCTGCTTTCCCAGCCAACTCACTCTAATGCACACACCCCAAGTAATCACTACTCCTACACAACTTTCAGATGTTGAACAAGACCTTTTGGCAACTGTTAGCGACCTCAAGCAGCACAAATGAATCATAGGAGCACCACTCACACTGGAAGAAATGCTGAATCCAGCTGAAGAAAAGGAAGTGGGGCAATCAGACTACAACTTCAATGGTGATGAAGCCATCATTGCACAGGTAAGATATGAGGAAGCCATCAACTGTGGGGAAGTTGTGGAGATTGAATCAGATGACAAGGACTCTGAACCCAGCTGTAAAGAGGAAGAGATGGGGATGTCAGAGGCAATCCAGTTATGTGAGAAGATGGAGAGGGTTTGCATCACTTACGGTATGCCAGAGACTGCAGTTGACCTCTCTTGACGGTTGCAGCAGTTTCGGATCATGATGAGAGGGAAAGAGGGCATGCAATTGAAGCAGACAACTTTGGATGCATGGGCTTGCAGCAGCAGAATGCATTGTGACTAGTTACCATTGTTGTCACACCTTGTCACATGTTTCTCCCACTGCATATTTCTAATTATGCATTGAGTTGGGACCCATCCCAACGTTATGCATTATGAGAACATCTACTGTAAATAGTAAACCAACTGGTAACCCTAACAATAGCTACATCAGAAATTTCCAGATTTTGCCATGGGTAGAATATAATTCAGAATACAATTGTGAAATATTATATGTTGCAAACCCATTCAGACCCACCTCAGAATAATAAATTACACAGAACAGATAATACTGTATCAGAATATAACACAGTGGTGGTTTCAATGTTTTCACACACTCTAAAGAGTATTTAAAAGTGAAAACACAATGTTTTATTATGATTCAAATAAATGGGCTCTCACAAGATTTTATTCTGAGAAGATTTATAATTTTTATTACCAGTCTATATTGGGAGAAACATTAGATATTGATCCAAAGACAATTGAAAATTATATATTGCATGAATGTCATAAGGTTATTGACAATAATATCTGCCCAATATGCTTTAGAGCGTGAGAAAATATTGAACCCTTGCTCGTCATTGGCTGCTTCAATATTTTCTCACACTCTAAAATGTATTGGGCAGATATTATTGTCAATAACCTTATGACATTCACACAATATATAATTCTCAATTGTCTTTGGATGGATATATAATGTTTCTCCCAATATAGACTGGTAATAAAAATTCTAAATGTTCTCAGAATAAAATCTTGTGAGAGCGTGGTAATTTGAACCATAATAAAACATGTCATTTTCGCTTTTGAATACTCTTTAGAGCATGTGAAAACATTGAAGCCGCCACTGTGTAATGTTCTACAATTACTTTCTGAATTATCTTCTACCTCTGTCACAATATTGAAATTTCCCATGTGTGATTTTGGCCGCATGCACTGATCCTTATCGATCGCTCGAGGAACGTGTAGACCATATATTGAGTGCCACGAGTAAGTTACGATGATCGTTCTTTTCCCCTCTAAACTCCACGACAAGCTGTGTTGGCGGCCTCGCCAAGGCCACCGATGGGTGCGTGCTACCAGTCAGACAGGCTGAGGGGTCCTATTGACAGTTCGCTGTGGTGGTTAAGCTGCGAAGTGGATCGAAATTGTATCTCAGAATCAGGTATATACAGTCAGCTTTGTGGACGAAAGTCAGGTTGTAGGAGGACACTTCGATGGTTCCATTCGCCGGTGGAAGATTGAAGACGGACAGCAACAGGGTCCAACCGTGCAAGCGAAGGTCTGTATCAATTCCATTGTCGTTTCCCATGATAGGCGGTGGATTGTGTCCGGAGAGTGGGGAAATAAGGTGACCGTCTGGAATGCGTCCACCCATGAAAAAGTGCTAGAGTTCACAGAACACGGGGGTCCGGTATATGGAGTCGATATCTCCCACGACTCTACTAGAATTGCCTCCGTGG
The DNA here is from genome assembly GCA_024613145.1 of Pisolithus marmoratus. Taxonomy (NCBI): domain Eukaryota; kingdom Fungi; phylum Basidiomycota; class Agaricomycetes; order Boletales; family Pisolithaceae; genus Pisolithus; species Pisolithus marmoratus. The sequence continues at coordinate 162,528 of JANFAE010000143.1, forward strand.
ATTACCGCAACGCCCGCATATTCAGCATTACTTCTGGTAACCGACTCCTTCCTCCCCTCCCACACAGTTGGGTTCATGGTGTCAAGTTCTCCCCAGACGGCAGTCGACTTGCTACTGCCTCGGTTGATCATGGTTTCCGTGTCTACAGCACCAACAACGGCGATATCTTGTTTGATTCAGGTCAGGAAGGTTTAGCCAGTTCGCGGTTGACCACGCCGCTGGCTTGGTCACCTGATAGTCAGCAATTGTTCGTCGCCGCTCGAGGGAAAATCACCTGTTTCGACGTTTGTAAGGCTTCGGCTGCAGAATGGCTGATCCATGAAAATCGAAGTTGGCCAAGTGTAGCATCCAACGGCAGGTTCATCGCATGTTCCGCAGGCCCATCAGTATCACTATGGGATTGCTTGTCTCACAAGCAGATCGGTGGTATTATCACACATACCGCGGGCATCTGCTGCGTTGCTCTCTCACCGAGCGGGGGATATCTCGCGTGCGGGTTCAAAGACGGGAATATCAGAGTTCACAATCTCAGAGATGTCCTTCCCCATAAGTATTTCGGTGATGGTGTAAGTGTACATCCTCATCACACTACGTAGCGCTTTGGTTCACTCACAGCCACGTGTTTCCCAGCTTCCGCTCGTGCAAGTAAGTGAGGATGCTCTCAAATCATGGACCCTCGGCGACCCGACGAACACGGAAATGTTGCTGTCAGAGGAGATCACGAGCACTTCAAGTACTAGACACTATGTGCTAGCAAACCGCGCTCTTATAAGAGCGCAATTAAATAATGTGGCGCTTGCGATAGAAGACGCCAAGGAAGTGGGTCCGCTTTCTCGCTATCCCATACGCATATTCACTTACATGTACCCCAAGTCCCTCCTGCTTCAGTCATCGCCTATCGGTTATATCGCGATGGCGATTGCTCTACTTGGCCAGGGAGATCGAGATGGAGCGCTATGCACGTTCGACCTTGCGATTCATGATTGTGAGCTGCACGACGTCAGATGTCTGTTACTACTGAAGGTGCGCGAGGTGATCTAGATCGTTCTCCCAATTAACCTACGTTCCGTTCAGTCGATCCTTGTATCCAAATCTGGAAATCATGAAGAGGCGATAAAGCGAGTAGAGCACCTTGCGGCAAGGACAAACAATCATAACGATGACGACTCGACCTACCTTTACACCCAGGGACGTGCTTCACGTGAAGCAGACTTGTATATATCAACGCTGATACATTCTGCAGGTTCTTGTAGTCCTGTACATGAAGCAGGGAAATTACCGGCGTGCGATACCGTTGATCGAGCGTGCGAAGGAACTAGCGCCAAAGCACAAACAATGTCCTCCCCTACAGACGATATCACTCGTAGGTCTTCTGTCATTACAACCTACTAATCTAACCCTCCCAGAAGATATTTGGGTGGAATTTTAATGGACTGGCCATCCTTGCTCAGCAAGGTCTATGTGAAACACTCTATGCTGAAGAGTGTACAACGAAAGCCGTGGAGATTCTCCTCGACATCATTAGAACACCAGAGGAGGAGATCCAGGGAAGCAAGGACTGGATCGATGGTATGTCTTGTAGCTGCTAGTCCCGTTGACATACAGGTCAATGTTCGCAGACTTCAGCAAAAAATGCGCTACAACACTTGAGCGTGTTGGCGATGAAGCCTTCAGATCTATAAAACATGACGATGCAATAACCCAGTACACGGCTGCGTTGTCCCTCAACCCTCCAAGTCGGGTAGGTCTGCTTATCAAGCGGAGCAGAGCACTCGCAGCAAAAGGACTGTGGAAGGATGCACTGCAGGATGCGGGCGAAGTACGCTTGATATCCTTTTTGCATGAGTTGGTTCCCTACAAATGATTTATAGGCGGTGGAAGTCGACCCCATTCGTGGCTATGAGGCCAAGCATGCGGTGCTTCATGGAGCGAAGCGCTATGATGAAGCGATCGATGCTTTCAAGTCTATGCTGTTGGTAATGGAACGTTCCGATGACTCTGCAATTAAGCGTATGTACCTCGTTCATGGAGCTAGTACCCGCCAATGAAGGTTTCACAGAACTGCGCAAGAGCTACATTCCTCCATCCGAGACGGTTGCGGCTATTGATCATATCGTTCGCGCAACCCTCGAAAGTTGTCCCCTGGTTGTCATCGACGTCATCAGGGGCCACCTCTGCGGTGGTTCTGAGCGGAAACGTCTCTTCGAGGATGATCCGTCATTCAAAGAACTCATCTCATGCACAACTAGAAAACTGGACAACGAGCGGATCAAACAAGTGGTTGCGAGGTTTTTCGGATATGTCATGTTCTCACACACATGGCAAGGAGAAGAGCCATTGTTCCAGGACGTCAACGTGGGCAAATCCATATGGGACCTGCCCGACACACCCCAGAATGAAAAGTTGCGCAATTTCTGCAAGGAGGCGCGCAGACTTGGTCATAACTGGGCATGGTCGGACACATGTTGTATTGACAAGAACACAAGCACCATCCTTAATCAATCTCTCACATCCATGTACAGATGGTACGCGGAATCGACAGCTACGCTCGTATTCCTTGCCGGGGTAGCGCATCCGTCGAAACTCGGGGACCTTACGCGTAGTCATTGGATGACACGAGCATGGACATTGCAAGAGCTTCTCGCACCAAAAGTCATCTTTTTCTACGATTCAGAGTGGAAACCATACCTCGGCATTACTGGCGTGAATCACAAGAAATCCCCGGAGATCATGCAAGAGCTAGCAGACGCTGTAAAGATTTCCGATAGAACTATCGCCACGTTCTCTCCAGACGACCTCGGGGTGCGCGAGAAACTTCGCCTCGCTTCGACACGTGATGCGACGCGGAAGGAGGACATTGCGTACTCCCTGATCGGCATATTCAAGTCCGATATCAAGCCTCACTACGGTGAAGGAGCGGAGGCTCTCGGACATCTCCTGGAGGAGGTTGTCGCCCGCTCTGGCGAGGTCACCGTGCTTGCGTGGTCGGGAAAGTCATCGTCATACAACAGTTGTCTCCCGGCTTCTATTTCTGTCTACAACCAAACTCCTTACAAACCTCCGTCACTGGAAGAGGAAGTGATGGAAACTCGCATGAGGGAATTACGTAGGAAGTTGTCCCAACGAGAAGAAGTGCTGAAGATTTCTTATCAGATCGGCAGTCTTCCACCTGCCCGTTTTGCGACCCGACGTCTATATCTTCCATGTATCGCCTTCTCTGTCAAAAGACTCGGTATACAGGAACTACGTAGCGACAATGAGAAGCTATACCGTGCTAGAGTGCCGGGGCTTGGAGACGTGAAATTCACGAGCACAGACGATCTCCCGTTGCAGCAACCACGGAAATTTGTCTTCGCACATCCGTGGATTCATTATATTCGAGGTCCGAGCGATGGGGTTACCTGGGGAGATGACTCGGTGTCTGATACTGAATCCAACACGGGGTCGGACTCCGACGCTGGATCTGATCATGTTCCTTCGCCATTACACGCTGTTCCCGCACCTCAGATCGATGGCTATACCCGGGCACTACAAATGATTGCTCGGCTCGGACAGCCGTTCAATGCGTTGCTTCTCCTGCAGCAGCCGAATGGAGAGTACAAAAGGGTCGCCGCAGAGAATGAGATTATCGTCTCTGGACTCGGGGCCGGCGTCACCTCCAAGGTCATCGAGGTGAAAGTCTTGGAAGTCTTGTAACGTGTGGAGAGCTTTGGTATGAGCTGCTAGTTTCTAATGTCAGCCAGTCTTTCTTCCTTGATCATTTGTTTTTCTTTTCGTGTTGCTTCCGTTGGTTTGCTTTGGCACCGAGGAATACCTAACACTTCTTAGTGAACCACAACTACTATGCTCAGTCATCATTCTCCTCATCATGCCCCTACCACTCGTTGCGTATGTTGTTCATGGCACACATCCTCAGCGTTGTCGCTATTTGATGAGTACCATACCCCTCGTACTATTACCTCAGTAGTCAAGTTGTTCTCCATTGTGTGGCGATAGGTCTCTCCAAGATACGAAGATGCCCGCGTGCTTCCTCCGCGCCATGTTGCTGTTGCTTGGACAGGGGGTCACCAATGCTACTATTGGCTCTGATTCCAAGGATGTTTGTGTCCCTCAATTTCAGGGGACACTTGAAGTATATTTGATTGACTTTTACAGCCACAGTTGACTCACTAGTGTGCAACATATTGTAGAAAAGGGCTGTAGGCAGCCTCAGTAGTGACTCAACTACTATATATATTGATGTACCTGTAGGCAGCTACAAGGTATCAGTAAGTAGTCTAATATAAAGAATATGTAGGCTTACCCTCAGTAGTGACTCAACTACTGAGGGAGCAGTATGAAAATCATACTACTAAGTGCACTCTAAGTGCTTATGTAAGCATAGGAAACTCGCACCAAAGTCTAGTATCACACAGGGGTGATTCAAACTCCAACACATATATCATATTGAAAAGGTGCTGTAGGCAGCCTCAGTGGTGACTGAACTACTATATGTTAGATGTACTTGTAGGCAGTTACAGGCTATCAGTAAGTATGGGAACACTAAGTAAATAGTAGACTTTGTTGAGACTATGGTTGTTGAGAGAACCCAGCATCAAGAAAGTTACATTGAGTCTAATCTATCTGGACATGTTGTTGGAGATTGAATCACCCCACTAGTGTGATAACCCTTTTTGGTACGCTTTTTTATTGATTACATAAGCACTTAGAGCGTACACTTTAGAGTACATTTTGGTACTGTTTCCTCAGTAGTTGAGTCACTACTGAGGGTATGTCTACACATTCATTACCAGTACTTACTTACTGATGACCTGTAGCTGCCTACAGGTACACTAATATATTTAGTAGTTGAGTCACTACTGAGGCTGCCTACAGCCCTTCTCTACACATGTCTGGCCAGCCATCAGGCCAGACTGTTCAGACAGCTCAGATGACTCACATGCTTCAGATGTCTGACTAATGCTCTGATTTGTCTGGCTTGTCTGAAATTCATCAGCAAACCAACCCTACTCTGTACAGAGCCACACAGATTTGTACATAGTCACAGATCTGACAGAAAGGTACCTACTATTACATAGCTTGGAAGGGTTGTACAGTTCTGGACATCCTACTAGTGTGGGGTGGTTACTTCACAGCCTTATGAATGTACTACACACAATTTTGGTCAATGATTGTACAGTCATTGACAGAACTGACAGAAAAGCTGCACAGGAATCTAAGAGCATCACATTGCACATGACATTGAAATCAGGACAAAGGGATGTGGCAAAATGATCATGGTAATGTGATAACAGACATGACAACCTAATCAAGTACCACCTCAAAATCATCCTCAGATGTGATCATGGTCTTGCCACCACACAATGCACTGTGCCACACATTAATGAGCCAGGAAATGGAAGGGTGTAGTCTCACCTTCTGGTGGTTGCCCACCCAATCCTGAGAGCCTGAGTCATTGTGGCATGTTTATGATTACCATCAATCTTGGCCTGCATGGCCATAAGCTGCATGAACACTTTCAAATATGTGCTGGATTCAAGCTGGCAGTCCTGCCAAATTCCCATAATGACATATTCATCTATAGTGGCTTGCAACTGCAGAGGGTTAAAGATATTTACTAGGCAGTAAATACTACTCACTACCATGGCTGCGGGGCACACAACAGGCTTTGGGACCTCCCATGCAAACACTTCTGGGAATAGACTGCTGAGAGCAGATGGTCCTGTGTAAAAAATTCTATGATGAGGCCAGTCAGAGCTGGTGATGCCATGTTCCTTGTAGTACCCTACAAATCAATATTCAGCCTGGTATTGCCCAAGATATAAGAGGACTAACATCTTCTTCAATACCATCTCTGACAAACTTCACACCCCAAATCAACTCTTGCACATTTGCTAAATTCTCCTCAGCCTGTTGATTGCCACCCAAAGGGTAGTGCCATACAACATACTCATGAGCCTCGGCTTTGAGGGTCGACTGCCATGTCATGAGTGACCATCAGCAAACCAGCTATTCCAATGCCAGCTTTCCAGTAATTCCAGACTTTACCAGACTTTGTGTACACATTAATCCAGAGTTCCAGACCTTCCAGGCCTTACCAGCTATTCCAATGCCAGCTTTCCAGTAATTCCAGACTTTACCAGACTTTGTGTAGTACACATCATTCCAGAGTTCCAGACCTTCTGTAGGCTTGAAGCACTGCACATACCATTCCAGAATTCCAGACCTTACCAGACATCTTGTACTACCACATTTTTCTAGAGTTCCAAGCAGTCCCAGAAATTCCAGATTCCCCAGAAAAACACTGCCAATCATTTGTAAATATATTGGTCAAACTCTGCATGGCTACAAAGAACTTTGTCATGGCAGTAACAACTGAATGACCACTCCACAGCATCCATACATGGAAAACAGACAAGTTACAACTAGATATATAACATAGGGGAGGGAAGCACTACTGCAATTTCAGTTCTCTGTTAAGGGTGAAATGACAAAGTCCTCACCTGCATTAGCAGCATGAGCATCTGACCATTGCCTCGTACAAATACCTGCTCCTAGTAATAACCATCCGACCATAACCAATTGTGTGCTCTGATTGCTGAACCCATTTCCTTGCCTTCTCAGCCTGGTGCATGTAGTACTGGAGGTGAGCAGCACATCAGTTGATTTCACAATTGAGAAGGCTATATTCAGCCAGGCAGATGTTGTGATCAGCTCTCAAAAGACATAGTAGAGAAATCACCTCTTCAGGAGTTTCTAGTGGTGCTGAAGGCACCATTGCCAGAGGGCTGCTGTGTACAGTGGAGCAATTTTTTTTTAAAAACATGTTCAGCTTCCAAGGTTTTGACAATCAACACACCTGGGTAACAACATTGGGGAACTTGCTATACTATGCTGTTTAGCTGAGGTGGGAGAACTGGACATGTTCACTGTTTGCCAGAGTCTTGAAGAAAAACAAGTGGTGTTGTGGGTTTTTTGGAATTTACTGGGTTTGCTAAATCCCTCATGTCACCATCTCACCATGTATAAGGCAAGATGCCCTGGCTGTTGCAAGACATTTCCCAGCTGTACCTGACTTCTCCAGCATATGAATCAACCATGCAGACATTGCATTACTAGTTGGCTTCATATCAAGTCTTCCAAAATCTCATTCTCAGATCCTGATACTGACTGTGGTGATGGTGACTGGATAGATGCAGACTCAGCCTTTGACATGCCTTTCAATGACCTCAGTGAAGAAGCATCTGACTCCACAAGAGAACTTCCAACTTATCAGCAAGTCATGGAGTTTTATCCCAGAGCCTCTGCAAACTATGGACAAGGCTGCACTTTCATGGACATATTTGATGCTGATCCCTTTTCACTGGAGTGCCAACATAACCTATATTACTCATTTTCATCAAAGACTGAGTGGCGATTGGCTTCATGGCTCTCCAATTCAGGTCTGAGCATGGCTGCTATTGATGAACTTCTTTCCCTGGATATTGCACACTTCTTTCCTTTACCTGTTGTGAGTGCTGATGCTGTATTTTTCAGATCAAATCATGCCCCCTTTCGTTCCAAACCGCAAAAGTGCTTCGCAAACTTATTGAATTGCTCCCCTCTGGGCCCCAATGGAAGTTTCAGTCCATCAAAACTGAGTCACCCACTAAGCATGGTTTGCAAGTGTTCTATCAGAATGCCATCAAATGTCTTCAACACCTTATACACTCACTGTCTAACAATGGACAGATTGAATTCATTCCAAAGAGGATTTATAGTGCTGCAGACCACATGCAATGTATCTACACTGAATGGCTCACAGGTAATCGAGCATGGGAACTGCAGGTATGTACCTTCACAAGCAGCCATGTAGTTGTTCATGTTACCTCCAGGATGCTCTACCCAAAGGTGCAACCCTTCTTGGTGTCATTCTTTCATCTGACAAAACTCACATCACCCAGGTTGGGAACCATCAGGCCCACCCTCTTCTGATCAGTTTAGCCAATATCTCAGCTGATATCCACAGAAAGGGGATCATGAAATCATACCTCCTCCTGGCCTTACTCCCTGTACCCAAGTTTGTCCACCCAAACAAGCATTTGCATGGTGTGCTAGCAGATCAGTTACTTCACCAAGTCATTTCCATTGTCATTAAGCCTCTCAAACAGGCTGCTGAGTCAGGTCATATGATGAGCAACCCACTCAGGAATCTAAAATACTGTTTCACCATCCACACAATTTGGAGATCCCGTTTGCTGCACAGCCTGTACTGCATCAAAAACCTGTCAACAACTTATTATAATTGAAAGAAAAACTCATGCAGTGAATTTGTCTTTGTATTTTCAAGCATGTCAGAAACAGCAGCTGAATGGAGTCTCATTTCCTTTCTGGCTCGATTGGGCACTTGCTGAGCCAAGTTCCTTCATAACCCCAGAGCCCTTACATCAGTTCTTCAAGATGTTTTGGGACCATGATCGGAATTGGTGCTCTAGTATGCTAGGAGCAGATGAACTTGATTTCCAGTTTTCTCTTCTGCAGGTGTGCAGTGGGTATCGACATTTTCCTGATGGGATAATGACTCTCAAGCAGACATCAATGCAACTGCACTGGGAAGTTCAATGATATATTGTGGGCATTGTTCCAGGAAGCATTCCACAGGGGGCTCTCACTGCCATTCAGGCCTTGACTGATTTCTGTTATCGTTCTCAGGCACCAAAATTCATGGATGCTGATATCACCAAGCTTACAGCTAGTCTACAAGAATTCCATGACAACAAGATGGAGGCTGGCATGTGGGGCTCATTGGATCATTGGCAAATCCCAAAATTAGAGATGATGCTCACCGTCACACCAAGTATTTTCAGCATGGGTGCTTTGGTACAGTGGTCAGCTGATGTTACTGAACATGCTCACATCAATGTTATCAAGAATCCTGTCTGATCAGCAAATAACCAAAATTTCGATGCACAAATTTGTCATTACCTTGACCATCAAGAGAAGTGTCAGCTCCATGCAGGCAACAACAACATGTGACATCGAGTTTTGAAGAAGATTCAGATGATGTAGATGTCGCTGATGGCGAAGAAGATCCACTGAAGTCAAGAGGGATCACTGATTACTTTAGGCGAGCTTGCACTCTCATCATGGGGAAGTTCCCAACTGCTCCTCATCCCTATCGAACATTTGCTTCATCTACCACTGCCTTCCACCTTTTGTCCAAACCAACAATGACAAACATGACTGTTGACGGTGCGGTGGAGGTGTATGAACTCCCTGACTTCAAACCAGCCATTGTGGACTACTTGCATCATTGTCATCATAACCTGACCCATATGATTGGAGGGAGATGACAGGCAGCACCAGATTGTCAGCTCCCATTCCACCACATATGGATCTGGTGCAAAATGTGCATCCAACTTTACTCCAGCTATGATTCTCCAGCTATGATTCTGAGATGTTGCTACCCTCCCAGGGTCTTCACACACCCCCAGCCACTGTGAAGTGGCTGTTTGGTCACTATGATAGCATTATCATATCCAGTGACAGGAACAAAGACTGGCTGTGCAATGGTCTACATGGTAGGCCACTGTCTCTCTCTCTCATGCTATCTTTGCTAAATGTACTCTACTCTCTAAAGGTCACAAAGTTGTGCAGCTCCACCTGATCTTTAAGCCAATCTCAGATTCACAATCTCTACCACCCAACATATTTTTTGCCTATGTGCAACATTTCTTGATCGGGTCAGTAGATCCATACTCCAGAATGCATATACTCAAGTGAGTGCTGCAGAGCACTGGAGAGCGGATTGGAGATATCATCCCTTTGTCACAGATTCGTGCACTGGTTCACCTCATCCCACACTTTGGTCAGAAGGCAAACTCTCAACTTAATCCATGGTCATCAAATGAACTATCATCCAGCTTTTGGCTTAACAAGTACTGGACTAAGGACTTGTTCCATTGTTGCTCAGAGTCTGTAGCATTTCCTATTGCATAAACTTAGCCTTCATCATGTAATAAATATGGCAGTTTGTTTCACTCTATCATGCAACATGCCACTCCAGCCAAAATTCCTCACCAAGATGCCTAGAAGAGTGAAAACATTGTCAGTTCCTTGGAATGTGAAGGCTTTCGATGCCTTGAGCCTGAAGGAGGACTTTCACTCAGAACTGCACACCAGCATTTTTGACAAGGGTACACTCCTGAGTACCAAGTACAATGGAGATATCATAGCAGATTGCTGGTTTCTTGACAAGATTTTACCAGTAGTCCCCAATGCTGAGTTACTCACTATGCTGATGGGACCCAATGGGAAGCCGCTATATGACTCATCAGTGAAACAATGGAATGTGTCTTATCTGCCACCAATAATGTGTAGTAAACTGTTGGGATTACAAGAGTGCCCAGAGAGACTCCCTCCTGCAGAAGAGGAGAGGGAACTCAGCACATTCATGACTGCTGTTATGGATGCATTGATTGTCTACTATGAATCCACCCCCCACTCTGCTCTGCAGGGGACAGAGGCATCATTTCCTAATGACCTCGCTCCTGATCCCCCTTCTTTTGCTTTGCATACTAATGACGTGGCATCTGCCCCTGCCACATTCAATTCTGTGGCATCCATCCTTGACACATCCCTCCTCCATTCATCTTCAGGATCACATTCAGATCCTGGTGCACCCACTGTCCTGCAAGGTGCAGAGGTGTCTTCTTGTAATGACCCAGCTCTGTCTGCTCTCCAACCTAAGCAGGGAATCTCGAGAGACCGGTCCTCAGTGGCAGCTACAAAACCTCTGGTGGGTGGTATAGCCCAGCTTAAACCTGACAGCATGTTGATATGAAAGTCTGCAATCAGAGCCACTCAAAATCTGGATTGGGGAGATGTTCTGATGACTGCAGAGTTAACTTCCCAATATGCATCATTGGAGTTGACCTTGCAAATTGAATGCAAAGTGCTAGCAATGTTCAATGCACAACCCAACAGGGCATTATCATACTCCCTCACTTTCTGCAATGGCCAATATCATCTGTACATGTATGATCACACTGGCAGTGTGTACTCCTGCTGGTATAACCTGCACAAATCCCCTATCATGCTACTTCACATCCTTTGTGCTGCTGCATTTGCTCCTACTTTGTGGTTGGGTATTGATGATACATTCAATTGCCAACTCCATCTTGTCATCACCATCAGTGACATGTGATATTTCATCATTGCCAAGTGTTTCTCCAGCTGTGTCATTTGGGGTTGTGCCACTCATGTCTGGTTTGTCTCCCCCTCAGTTCCCCCCAGCGATCCAAACAACATTTTCATAATCAAGGATTTGTGGGTGAATGAAGAGCACAAGTTGCTGGAGGAGCAGATTCTTGAGGAACTAAACTACCACAATATTGAGTGTGTTCCGAAGGTGGTAAAGGCTTGCACTGTCCAGCAGGATGGTCAGGAAGACTTGACCTCACTTCATCGCCCTAAAGCATTCATGTCTCATTTCAACTGGTGTAGAGAAGAGAGAGAAAGAGAGTGTGAGGAGACTAGAGAAGTCTCCTGTTGGAAGAGGGGGTCTCTGTTTGACCCATGAGGCTAGAATTGCCTGGTGGAGAGGTCAAAGAGTGCAATGAAAAGACTGTAAATGTGCCCTAAAAGTCCAAAAGAATGCTGAGATTCATCTAATGAGTGTCTGATGGAGGAGAAATATTCTCCTGAGGTTCTGCATCTTTATTTCTGTCTGCTTGTCTCTGGTAATGCATCTGTTATTCTTCTAAGTATGTACTGTGTGCTGTAAGTAGTTGTTGGATTACATAAGCCAACAATGCGTCCAAACACTAAGTAAAAGATAAGGAAATAAGAACAGAACAGATCTGTAAAGTAAAAACAGTGAAATAAAAGAAAATACCTAGTAGGGAGACTTCCCTCCCTACACTGGCACTATGATCATCGCATCCATCAATGGCTTGTTCTTACCCCTGCCAGGTGTCTGATCACACATGCTGAAAGTCCCCTAGAGGTCATCACATGTCTGCTTGACCTTGTTATCAGTAAGGAATCTTTTTTCTTGTGGTGATATAATACAGTTCCTGATCAATAAGTAGCCCACAAGAAGATATGGGCTATTAAAATCTTACATCGAGATATCAGCATTAACAATGCCATGATGTATGAGGAGGCACTGCTGGATGGTACTGTTAGAGTGTGGGGTTTACTCATTGACTTTGATTATGTGGTTAAGGTGGATGGATCAAGTCACACAGCAGGACCTGCAGACTGTATGGTGAGTCCAATTGGCTAGGATTATCTTCGGGACACACTTAGGGTTACACACAGGGCATGCTTCCATTCATGGCTGTCGAGCTTCTCCAAGCTGGTGAAGACAGTTCTGTACAACACACTGCTGCTCATGATGTCAAATCATTTGTCTATCTCTTATGTTGGATCACTATGCTCTATGACAGTCCATGAAGCTAGCTTCACACAGACTCCAAGAAATTGGCCTTGGAGGCATGGTATGATGATTGTGATTTGTGTGTACTCACAGTCAACAAAGAGGGCTGTATGTCATCCTGCCTCCACCTTTGCAACATCACCAAGCACTATGATACTCTCTGTCCATGCATTACCATGCTTTCCAACCTCATCACTGAGCAACTGCATGCCCAACCTGAGGCGCACAACCCACCCACTGCTGAAGTTGATTTACTCACTGGGTCTAAGCGATGCCATTTCAGAGAAAGTGAAGAGGACCCACTTAATCATGATAAAGTAATTTGCATTCTCCACCACACATGCCTTACCCTACATAGTGGCACTATTTTAGAGTTGGGGGACTACACTCTCCCATATCACCTTACCAGGCAGAACCATACATCTATTCTGTATTACAATTGTTTGGCCAAATTTTTGGACCTAGGAGGTGGTTGCTACTTGAAGAAAATATGGATCATCCATCATATGCAAGGCCCTGTTGGCACTGCACTGTAATTACACTTATCGTTCATTGCTCACCACCTTGTGGTTTATTACCATACTGAATATCATTGGCTTATGTTGTACTCCTGTGTTAATGTGGTGCCATGCATGCGAACAATTTCTCACTATCAACCAATAACCTCACCTGCACTCCATGGTCTTACTATCTCATATGATGTACATATGATGGCTTGAAGCATGTTGCTTGGGCTCAGGTGCATTCATCTGTAATTTGCATCCTCTCATTTTTATAATGAACCATCCCATGTGCCCTGGAGGCTGGAGCCAGTAGATGATCTCGATTACCTTCCTATTTCTGCAATCCTGGGCCTGGCCATACTTAAACTCCATTTCCAACTGTCTTTCTTATTTCTGTTATCATGGGTCCCAAGCCTAAGCCCAAGCTGATGAGTGATGCTCACCCCACAAACAATGTTGCTGGTGAAGCACTGTGGAGGTCACAGCATAGCACTCGAGGCATGGGGGGGGGCTGTGCAGCAGATGGAGCACATCGAGAGCACTCAGACAGCTCTGCAGGAATGTCAGAATGCAGAAATGTGTCAAATCAAGGAGATGCTCAGCCAACAGCCACAGACCCTTCAGTCAACTATTGGCCTGAAACTGGGACACCTGATGTGTACAATTGAGCCTAAAGGTGGGCCTAGCTGACACTGGCCAACTGGCCCTGAGGGGGATAGGCTGAGGTGTAAAGGTGTGTAGGCCAACATGTCTGGGGGATGGCAGTCAGCCTACCTCCCCAGGGGATGGCCCCCAGCCGACATCCCTGGGGAATGGCCCACCCCCCTGGAAGTGGGGTCAGCCTACCTGGCTGGGGGGATGGCCCACCCCCCCTGGAGGTGGGAACAGCCTACCTGGCTGGGGTATAGCCCACCCCCCTGGAAGTGGGATTGGCCAACCTGGCTGAGGGATGGCCCACCCCCCAGGAAGTGGGATCAGCTGATGTGGCTGGGGGATGGCCCACCCCCCTGGAAGTGGGATCAGCTGACCTGGCTGGGGGATGGCCCAACCCCCTGGAAGTGGGATGGCCTACCTCCCTGGAAGTGGGATTGGCTGACCTGGCTGGGGGATGGCCCACCTCCCAGAAGTGGGGTTGGCCTACCTGGCTGGGGGATGGCCCAACACCACACTGTGGGGCATCCATGTCAAATGAAAACACTAGTGATGCCACAGATGGTTTGAAGGTCCAGGACAGTAGGCTGACTGGGGGATGCCCCATGGTCCTGGAAGTGGGGTCCACCAACATGGCTGGGGGGAGCCCTACCCCCCTGGAAGTGGGGTCAGCTGACATGACTAGGAGATGCCCCATGGTCCTGAAAGTGCAGTCAGCCCACATGGCTGGGGCATGCCCTGCAGTCCTGGAAGTGGGGTTGGATGGCATAGGTGTGGGGTATTAACCCCACCCTCCTGAAAGGGGGATCAGCTGACCTAGGTGCAGGATAGCCTGCCCACTTGAAAGGGGGATCAGCCAACTTAGGTGCAGGATGGCCCACCCACTTGAAAGGGGATCAGCCAACTTAGGTGCAGGATAGCCTACCCACCTGAAAGTGGGGTTGGCACACCTAGCTGGAGTTGTCATGATTTAATTCCCTGGGCCTCCAAAACTGTACATTCTATTGGAATATAAACTGCCCTTAGTAGTATTTACTTTGGTGCGAAGGTTTATTGCTTACATAATCAAAAATGCGTACATAAAGTAGGGTAAATTTTCTCCCTCTCTCCTCAGTAGTTTGCTATTACTGAGGAGTAAGTCATTCTTTTATTTAGTCTTTACTCTTACTGATTACCTGTAGCTTAAGTATTTGACAGGTACATATTAATAAAGTAGTTTGCTATTACTGAGGACTTAAGTATTTGACACATTCTGATCTAAACTGTCATCATATATCTATCTACCCATCAATGTCCCATGGCCCTCCTGGTTTGATTCTGTGTTCTCACCCCCCTCTTCCCATTTTCCCCACCCTCCTTGTCTTTTTCCCCATCTTCCTTTGCCACCTTCTTCCCCCTAGTCACAATCCCACTCTCTGCCCTTTTCCATTTTTGAGTAGGGACCACAGGAGGAACTTCCTCCTCTTCCTTCTCCTCATCCTCCCTATCAGTCCCACCCATCCCAGCACCTTCATCCTCCTGCTGGGGCTCCTTCATGCCTGAACTTTGCTCCAACATTGCACCTATCAACCCCACTATATCCATCACATTCTCTGCCTTCTGGATACCAAGCTCAGAGTTCAGCAAAAATTGGAGGTGACTGACCAAGGGATCATCCTCTTCAACTTCCTGGGCATGACTACATTCCCTCAACAGCAGACCAAGTCCCAGCACCACCTGCCCACCCAATGAGGAGGAAGTGAACCTCACACTTTTTAATTCCCCAAGGGCCTTCCAAAAACAAGTGGACTCCAAATGGATTTCCTGGGGCAAATACTTGGCACTCCAGGTCCATGTTGCTATGAAAGATGCTTTGTTAGCTAAGTGTTCCAGGAAAATCACAGACTTACCTTTTCTGGCAGGGCCTCCACCAGGTCCACAAGTACTTGGTACCTGGGCATGATGGAAAGAGACTTCAAATATTGGATGTGGTCCTTGCTAGCATGCCATGCAGGACTACACTCTTCAGGGGCCTGGTCCCTCACATCCATAGTTGCTTCCACCCCCTTGTTCACAACCTCACCACTTTTCATCATCTGCCCAGAGTGCACCCCTTCTTCACCTACTTCTTCTCCACTGTCATCCTCAGGGTCCATCCACTCTCTCTTCTTACTGCTCCCTGCCACTGGTCTCCTGTCAAACTGCCTTGACAAAGGTGCATCCTCCTTTTTGCAATCAATGAAAGATACAATCACCTTCTCCTCTGCCTCCAGGGTTTGCCAGTGATCCCAGAGCAACTGCTGTGGGACACTACTTCCAGGGAAGAGTGTACAGGAAAATAGAGATGGCTGAAGGAATGAATTCCTAGGTGCATCCCAAGGGGTGCTGAGTGAGGAAAGGGATGTGCAAAAAGTGAAGGGAGGGTTGATGAAGGGAAATTCCATAGGAATAGGTTTCTAATGCTAGAATGGGGTGGCAACTTGTAGATATGGGACTTGGTAGGCGATTTCACTGATTCCTTGGAAGCTAGATGACACAACAGCAACACTGGAAACATGGGGAAACTCAAAAGACTCTATGCAGGGGACTCTTAGACGCTTCAAACACACTGAAAGTGACTCTAGAAGGTGGATATATTTTATTCTGACACTTGGCTGGAATATTTATGGTACACAGGAAGCAACTACAGGTATGGAAAATTTTTAGAAGGAGTGATGAATGGAAAAAAAATGACACCTGTCAAATGTACAGTATGTGCCACCCTGCATGTGTAAATAAGTAGGGACCATGTAGATGAAACATAAAAAGGGCAAGAAGGGAAACGGTAGGAGTACCACAATCAACAAACTGGAATAAACAAATGTCAAAAAACCCCCTTTGTGTGTGCAGCTTGGGGCCTCAGCAGGGGGAGTGGATCACAGGAGAAGCAGTGACAGTGGCTGTGTGGCAACTACAGAGGTGGTGACATGATGGGTGATGGGTGCTCGGAACTTGTATGGTGGTTGGAGCATAGTGTATTGTGATTGGCTGAACTGGACCAAGGCCTAGACCCTTGGCTCGAGCCTGTATGATCGGCTTCAGAATTTTGGGGAGAAGATGGTGAGGTGATCAGGGAGTTGGCATGATGTGGAGCAGGTGATGGAACTCTCATACAGGATTCTTTGAACACAAGGTTGGGTGGGAAGGCATGAGGCAAGATTAGAGAAACTCTGAGCTCGAGCAGGAACTGACATGAGTAGAGACATAGTGCACGAAATGTTACTTGTACACCCAGAGAATTCCTATTCTCTACACCGCAGGTCAGCCTTGGTCCATTTTGAAGGATCCTTCATCATAAACCCCTCTGGAATGGACTGGGAGTCAAGATACTCCATGGGAGACTCGATCAGCAAGCCCCAGGGAACCCTGGCCTTGGGCTTCTTTGTGAACTTGGCTATGCCCCAGACTTCAATCAGATCTGAGCCATGCACATGACAATCAAGACCCTGTTACAATCCACACTTGGCAAGTGAGACTTTCTTTCCCTTTCTGACTGTTTGGTACTGTTGGTCTTATTCTATGCTCTTCTCTTTTGTTCTCTTGACTCATGCTTTGGCTCAGCTGGTAGCAGTATCTTCTCTTTACACATGTTCAACACATGTAGGACTCTGGCCTATGGCCTTTCTCCCTCTAGCTACATGAGGTTGCCTTGAGGCCTCTTCCTCTGTACTATATATAGTCACCTCTAGTCTGGAGTAGACCCTCAGACTAGAGCTGCCCAATCTACTGGCTAGTTCCTCAGAACTTTGAACTTGAGCTCCCCAGCTCTCTATCAGAACTATGATAAATCCTTCAGACAGAAGGTTACAACCGTCACATTGTAGAACAACTACTTGGGCTTGACCTACGTTACAGACTTCAGTCTTAGCATAACAAAAGCTCTAGTCTACATCCCGGCCATCGTGCCTGATTGTCCACTGTTCAGCAAGACACCATTTTCCCTTGAAGGAATAGATTGTGGGCAAGCCCACTTGAACCACATGAACCCAAACCCAAGCCATCAAGCTCTGACACTGAATACAGCACCACCGAAGTGCATACCCCAACTGACCTGAACCCCTCACCATCTGAGGATGATACCAGCTTCTTACAGAACACTCTCCAGATCATACTATCCTCTTTAGGATCTCCCCATCCCCTTACCTCTCAACCTCGCCTAAAACCTGGAAGCCCATTCACCATGTCAGGATCTGGATCTGGAGGTCTCAGCCTAGGATCATCAAAGGGTGGAGCTCCCACTGCCCCAGCTAGACCCACTGAACCAAAGATAGGCACACCATTTGAATATGATGGTAGCCACAAAACTGCTATGTCTTCACTATACTCAGTCAAGGCATATCTTTTGATCAACCAAGATGTCTATGACAATGACGATAAATGTGACATGTATGCCCTCTCTCACATGAAGAAGGGGGTAGCCCAAGCATGGGCAATGACCTTCTACCAGGCTGCCCTGGAGAAGCAGAACCCCAGTTTTGGAACCATGAGAGACTTCGAAAAAGACTTTAAGGCACCATTCACCCCAGCTGACACTGCTGGCACTGCCATTGCCAAGATCAGGACCCTGAAACAGAAGGGATCCATCAAAGAATACATTTCCGAGTTCAGGACTGCTGCTGCTCGCAGTGGCATCAAAGAAGATGCAGCCCTCATGGAGTTCTTCACCACAGGACTCAAACTCGTGCTTGTCCACTGAATCTATGGAATGGACAAGGTACCCACTAAGATCAAAGAATGGTATGAAAGGCCATGCACTTCGAAAACCAATGGCAGAAAGCTCATGCCATTACCGGAAGAATTGACAACAAGGGAAAAGGGAAAATGTACCCTTGACCCCAGTTCCAGCAACAAGAAGAGAGAGACCCCAACGCCATGGACATTGACATGGTAAAACTCTCCAGAGAAGAAAGAGATCGCCATCTCAAAAATGGCTTGTGCTTTGGGTGTGGAGAAAAGGGACACATATCCTGAGATTGCCCCAGCTGAAACAGAACCCCTGCCAAAAAAGTAAAACAGGTAAAGAAGAAGAAACCAACAATGAAGATGAAGCCTCTGTGGCTTTGGTCAAGTTGACCAAGTTTCATGGAAAAGGTTTTTGAATGGGGAACCAGAGTTGATGCCTGGAACCCCTGAACAGTGTATCTCATATGTGGCCTCTCCTGTAAAAGTATCTTCTCTCCCTGAGAGAGTTATGAAAATCCACATTTCTGTTTTCATGAGAGCCACTGGAGAAAAAGTCATCAACACCACTGCTCTGGTAGATTCTGGAGCCGAAATATCTTGCATTGACTGGGTGTTTGTCCCAAGAAATAGACTCCCTACTGAACGACTCCCCAGACCTGTCTCAGTCACCAATGCTGATGGATCTCCCAATGAAAAAGGACATATCCTGTTCACCACCACCCTGTTTGTCAAAATACAGGGAATAACCCACAAGGAGAAATTCTATGTGATGAACTGCAGGTCGGAAAATGCCATCCTTGGCATACCCTGGTTGCAAAAGAACAACCCCACTGTTAATTGGAGAAATGGAACGTTGACCATCGATGAGTCAACAAATGTTGCTGCCCTACAAATTCCCCAAACTCCACCAGAGGAATTTCCTGAAACATCTCTCCCTGATCCCCTTGAAAGAAAAGGGGTCAACATCTACCTCGATCGTGAAGAACTGGATGCATTCACAACCCAGGCATACAACTGTATGTTTATAAACTGGTTTGTGAAAGCTGCGACCCTAATTGCCCCAAACAACAAATGGGTGAGAAAACTCAACCTGGCGACTGAACTTGCCCAGAAAGAAGAAAAGAACAAGCTGAAGGCCATCCTTCCCCTGGAGTTTGCCAAGTTTGCCTTGGTGTTTGAGAAACCCTCTGATGGAACCCTTCCCCCCATATGACCCTATGACCACCCAATCAACTTGGTCGAGGACTTTGTGCCAAAAGTGGCCAAAGCATATCCTCTCACTCTGTCTGAACAACTCACTGCCAAAAAGTTTGTGGAGGAAAACCTCTGAGAGGGGAAGATCAGACCGTCGAACTCTCCTCAAGCAGCACCCTTTTTCTTTGTAGGAAAAAAGGATGGCAGTCTGAGACCATGTCAAGACTACCATTATCTAAACAAACACATGGTCAAGGATGCTTACCCACTACTGTTGATCTCGGATCTAGTTGACAAACTGAAAGGAGCATCTGTTTTCACCAAGATGGATGTTAGATCAGGATACAACAATGTCCAAATCAAGGAAGGAGACCAATGGAAGGCAGCCTTTATCATGCATAAAGGACTCTTTGAACCAACAGTCATGTTCTTTGGGCTGTGCAACTCCCTGGCCACCTTCCAAAGGTTCATGAATGACTCCTTTAGGGATCTCATTGCAGAAGGATGGCTGGTTGTGTATATGGATGATCTCCTCATCTTTTCAAATGACCCAGAAGAACATCAATGAAGAACCCTGCAAGTTCTCCAAAGAATGAGAGAACTCTCATTACCATTGAAACTAGAAAAATGCCATTTCAATCTCTCTGAGGTGGAATACCTTGGAGTGATCATCAAGCAGAACACCATTGCCATGGACCCTGTTAAGGTCCAGGGGATCACAGATTGGCCCACCCCCACGAAGGTCAAAGATGTTTGCTCCTTCCTGGGGTTTGCAAACTTCTACTGAAGATTTGTCCTGTCACTGCAAGCATTTCACAATTTTTCTTCAAAAAACATGCTGAAAAAATAGAAGAAAGTGATACTCTTTTTTGACAGGTGTTTTCAAAGAGAAAAAGCAAAAATAATATTTTCTTTTCTTTGCATGACTTGCCACAAAACATTGATTGATGGTAATACCCATTAGTGCAGAAGCTAATCACCACTACCATCAATTCATGTTGTTCCACAGAAAAGACAAAGAAAACAAAGTATTATGTTTACATTTTTTCTGTGAACACACCCCAAATAAAAGAGTATCTCTTCTTTCAATTTTTTTAACATATTTTGGCATGAAAAATTGTGGAATGCTTGCAGTGTGTACTACTCCAACATCGCCCGAGCCCTTATTGACCTTATGAAGAAAAATGCAGCTTGGGAATGGTCGAAAAAGGCTGAGACTGCTTTCCAAACCTTGAAAAAGGTTTTTGTGAAAGAACCAGTTCTACTCATGCCTGACCCCTCCAGGCCATTTGCAATCTCTACTGATGCCTCTAAGTACACCACTGGAGGCAGGAAGACTCAAATGGACAGTGGTGCCCATGCACTTTTATCTCTCAGTTGTTCAACCCTGCTGAGAGAAACTATGATATATATGACAGAGAACTGTTGGGGGTCATCCGAGCCCTTAAAACTTGGAGACACTACCTCCAGGGAACCCCCATTCTGGTACAGGTCCTCACCAACCACAAGAATCTGACCTATTTCTGACAACCTTGGAACCTAAACCACCACCAGGCATGCTGGCTTTTGGATCTTGCTGACTTTGACCTTTCCTTCACACATGTACCAGGAAAGGAACTCTGTGCACCTGATGCACTCTCTTGCTGCCCTGATCATGTACCAAATGAAGAAACTGACAATGAAGGAGTCACACTCTTACCACAGACTCTGTTTGTAAAAATCATCGACACTGCCCTCTCCTCAAAACTAGCAGAGTCGTCTACCAAAGACCCTGTAGTCCTCATGGCTCTACAGGCTATTGAAGGAGTGGACATGCCCCTATCCTTCAAGTTGAACCTCTCTGATTGGCACTTTGAAGAGGGAATTCTCCTCTACAAAGACTGGGCCTATGTCCCTGAAAACCCCGCCCTTCACCAGCAAATCATCGCTTGTCATCATGATCACCCCTCCACTGGACACCCTGGAGTCCTTAAAACATGACAGTTACTTTCTACAGAGTACTGGTGGCCTCGAATGGCCACATTTGTCTGCAACTACATTGAAGGATGTGCAGTGTGTCAGCAAAATAAGGTCAATACCCACCCCACCACCCTCTTACCCCAATTCCCTCTGCTGCTACAAGACCATTCCAGCAGGTTTCCTGTGACCTTATCACTGATCTCCCAGTAAACTCCAGGTGTGACTCTCTCCTGGTCATGGTAGACCATGGGCTTATGAAGGGGGTAATTCTTATCCCAACCATGAAAAATGCCTCTGCCCTTGAAATCACAACCCTCTTTTTCAAAAGAGTGTTTGCCAGGTTTGGCCTGTATGACAAATAATATCTGACCAAGGTCCACAGTTCGCCTCCACGTTTGCCAAAGAACTGGAAAAACTCCTTGGATATTCCCTGGGACTATCGACCACTTATCACCCTCAGACCAATGGAGAAACAGAACGTGTCAACCAGGAGGTCGAGACCTATCTTCGGATCTTCTGCCAGAATGAACCATCCTCATGGGTCCAACATTTACCCATGGCAGAATTTGCTCACAACTACTGACCCCACTCCATCACCAGCCAATCTCCCTTCTACCTCATGTAGGGTTATGAGCCAAAACCCTTGCTGACCCTTATCATTGAATCAAAGGTCCCCACTGCTGAGACCAGAATAGCCAAGCTCCACAAGGCATGAGAAGAAGCCCTCATGGCTCATGACCTTGCACAAAAAACAATGAAGGACCACTTCTCGAAACCCTTCACCCCATTTCTGAAAGGAAATAAGGTGTGGCTAGAAGCCTGAAACCTGAAGTGCTCCTATGAAAACAGAAAGTTCGCCCCAAAGTGGGAAGGACCCTTTGTTATCTCGGAAGTCCTTTCCCCTGTCACTTATTGCCTCAACATTCCTGCATGATGGAAGATCCACAATGTGTTCCATGCATGTCTTCTATCACCCTATCGTGAAAGCACCATACATGGACTGAACTTCCCATCTCCACCCCCTAATATCATAAATGAAGAAGAGTACGAAGCGGAAGCAGTTGTCAGCCATAACACTGCAAGCATTTCACAATTTTTCTTCAGAAAACATGCTGAAAAAATTGAAGAAAGTGATACTCTTTTTTGACAGCTGTTTTCAAAGAGAAAAGGCAAAAATAATATTTTCTTTTCTTTGCATGACTTTCCACAAAACATTGATTGATGGTAATACCCATTAGCATAGAAGCTAATCAGCACTACCATCAATTCATTTTTTTGCACAGAAAAGACAAAGAAAACAAAATATTTTATTTGCATTTTTTATGTGAACACAGCCCAAATAAAAGAGTATCTCTTCTTTCCATTTTTTCAACATATTTTGGCAAGAAAACTTGTGAAATGCTTGCAGTGTAAATGACTAGGCTGAGGACATGTGTTCCTTATCAAATGGAAAGGGTACCCTTCTTCTGAAAACTCGTGGCAAACTCCCAGGCACCCTGAACATGCAGCAGATACCCTGTCTGCCTATAAAAAATGGTTCCCCAGTGACTTTCCCCCTCAGAAACAAAGCCCACCTTGAACAACCAGAAATGTCTCTCTCATCTCAGTCATGCCTCCTCGTCACTCCTCTGCCCCGGCTGCCCATCATGTCTCCCCCACAACTCGCTGCCCTGCCCCCTTCACCTGTCACTTGCATGTCCCAGCCAAGGAAGGGATGCTCAACACCTACCAGGTGTTCCTTGCCAACCCCTCCTCCTACAACCCTGTCGTGTGGGAGGTTGATACTGACTCCCCCCTTGACTTGGTCTATTGTGTCGCCCTTCAAGGGTTCAGAGTCAAAAACGTCACCTGCTATGTTGAAAGACAGGGCCCCTGCCAGGCTCCTACATGCCATCTGCTGCTCGTGTGAGGGCATATTCCAAGTATCAGTATATTCCGAGGCATTGTCCAAAATTCAAACCCAGGACAACTTTATTTCCCTCACACTTGCAGAGATGGCTGCCTGAAAACATTTGTAAACAGTGTCAGCCACAGTGGCACAACCTGTGGACCTGGAAAAAAAATACAGTAGACCAAAACTAGGGTTACATTTGTTGTGATTAAGAGTATAGGATATACTGGAGTATATGTGTCACATCTCACATGGCTCAGTCATCAGCTCCTAATCAATCACCTCGTGCCCTCCCATCATTATCTAATATCAGGACACATACACAGCAATTCTTCGGTGTGTGGCCATGTCTATGGCAGCTCAAGGTGGCCGAGACAATCCTGAAAGGAGATAAAGACATCATCTGTATTGCAGGCACTGGAATGGGGAAGACTTTGATCTTTTGGATGCCTCTTCTCTTTCAAGAGGATGGCATGCAGATAGTTGTGACCACATTGAAGGGAAACAGAATGTGGCATACCTGATGAAGGCCGGTATACAGGCCATTTTGATAAGCAGGGAAACAGCGACTGCTGCAAGTTTTCATGTAAGATGCAAATGCAAATGTGCAGTGAATGCAAATCTTACAAACCTGAGTCCAGGCTATCAGTACTTTTGAGTATAGGGTGATCACAATCAGCCCCAAGCAAGTTATGAAACCAGACAGTGGTTTTGAGAAATTGTTGAAGAATCCCCTATTTGTAATGCAGATCATCAGTATTGTTATTGATGAGGCCCACTGCCTTACAGATTGGGGGAATTCTGGCCGGAGTACAGAGAACTTGGCCAGCTTCACTATGTGCTCCCATGTAGCATACCATTACTCATTACATCTGCAACGATCATGAAGAAGACTCTTCATGACCTTACTCACCCTCTCCATATGTCCCCCAGCAGGACAGTTGTTATTCGCTGGTCAAGTGATCGTCCTAACATCAAGATTGGAGTTAAAAAAATCAAATATGCCTTGAACAGTTATGCTGACCTGGCATTCTATTCCTGCAGGGTTCAAAGTAGACGATCCACCCCTTCCAAAATTCCTAATCTTCTTTGACAACATACCAGATTCTATCAATGCTGCATGTGCACTACATCATCATTTACCTCACAAACTGAGAGACAAAACCAAATGGTTCAATGTGGAAATGTCAACAACATACAAGGAGACTGAATTGGAAAAACTCACCAGCAGCGAGACATGGGGACTTTGTACAACAATGTCATTTGGAATGGTCAGTGCTGCCCTGCCCCCCCTCCCCCCAAAAAAAGAAAAAGGTGGCTAAGATCTTCACAGGGTATGGATGTTCTGAACATCTCACTGGTGATTCAGTGGTGAGCAACTTGCAAGCTGGCTGCTCTCTGGCAGCGCTTTGGTTGGGCTGTTTGCGACAAACAGCTTATGGGTACAGCACTCCTGTTTGCAGAGAAAGAGTATTTTGATGATGAGAAGGCTGCGAAGGCAGCTAGGAAAGCGAAATGAACAGCTACATGGAAGTGGACAGCCAAAGAAGCTGACTTAGCTGGCAGTGGAATTTTACATCCCTCGAAACATGCTGCAATCACTTCATGTGATGGACCCAGTCACTCTGAATCACAACATGGAGTATGCATGACACTTAACAATGGCTTGTTAGAGGAAGAATCGGGCAGTGAATATGGTTTACCTGACACCCCAGGCTCCACACTGCTGGAGGCATTTGCTAGAGGGGAGGGTCAATATACAGTGCATGCCAGGAAGCGGTGGAAGAAGGACTTAGACCCTGGCATTGATTACCTGATCAATGCTTTGGAACATTCTGGTGTGAAGTGTCGAAGGAAAGTGTTTGATACATGTTTCGACAATGTGGCAGCTGGTGTGAAATTTCCATACCTGCTACAGAACACTTATACTAACTCGTGTCCCCTTAGAGTCAGATCATCACGAGTGCAATGATAGCAACATGTCCAGCTGTCCTCGTTGCAGCATCATGGCACCTGCTACTTGTTGCAACATCCATGACCCGGCTGTGTTCTTGTTGTTTGGGTCTCTTCTTCCAAAGCCCCCCTGTGCATCTCAGCATTCTCACCTCCCGAAGTATACAAAGGACAAGAATGACTACAAGTTGGAAGAGGCCCTACTGGACTGGCATGAGGACAAGACGGTTGCTGTTTATGGATGGGCATGCCTCAATGATCACAGTGCTGTCATCATGACCAACACCATGCTTGACCACATTGTTGACTGTGCACATCATCAAAAAATCCAGACTTGTCAAGATCTCAAAAGGGAGACTGGGTGGATGAACAGCGACCGGTTTGGAGACAAGCTTGTCAATCTCATTCAGCAGCATGCTGCACCCACCACCTCACTTCTTGTTTCTACACTGCTCAGACACAGAGGCACAGCAATCAACACCGAACAGGCAGGTGGTCCATCGTCATTGTCACATTCTGCTCTACCATCATCCTCACATTTCACTACTGTCTTTTCAGCTTCTGGTGATAGCTCTAACATACCTGCAAAATGCCACAGTAGATGCAGCAGTTGTGGCCAAGAAGGCCACAATGGTGAGTACCATACTTCGTTGTATGACATGTCATGTTACCCATTTTTGCCAGCTTGTAACCACATTTGCCCTAAGCATCCATCTCATGTCTCCACCAGTGATAAAGAGAATGTAAGTCCACTGACACATCCACATGCATCATCTTAAGTTTCTGTGTGCCAGACGTCATCGCAAGTCCAACTACAGTAGTTCTCTGACAATATCATCTACTCCTTCACCCTCTTCTATTATTTCCCCTTTGTTCTCTACTAGCAAGTCTCCTTGTTCAGCCACTTTCTCCATCATACCAATCCCTTTTTCACTTAGGTCATCAACTACATATTGGCTTTTCCTCCCTGCAAATATCATATGTGGTGAATTTAATGCTAGTCATTCTTGGAGTTTTGTGAATGTTTTTGAGGATCGGAATCCAGCTAACAATACAGGGTTCCACACATCCAATATCACCACTATTCATTGCAAATGACAATTCCTCATACAGAAGAAAGTATTTGTTCAAGAGGAGCACATTTTCAAATTGTAAGTCACACTCGCTCTCATGTTTCCTACACATATGATCCAACCACTGTAAGTGTTGGAGATTGAATCACCCCTGTGTGATGTACATTTGGTGCGAGTTTTTACTTGCTTACATAAGTGCTTAGAGCACACTTTGTAGTACATTTTGGTACTGTATCCTCAGTAGTTGAGTCACTACTGAGGGTAAGCACATACATTCCTTATAGTAGACTACTTACTGATTCCCTGTAGCTGCCTACAGGTACGTCTAATATACATAGTAGTTGAGTCACTACTGAGGCTGCCTACAGCCCTTTTCTACAGTAAGGAAGAGAGATGGGGACCCTGGGAAAAGGTCAAAGGTCTCCTAGTGAGAAGAGGGGGGGGAATTCGTCCCAGGAGGCTGGAGTTGCCTGGTGGAGGGTCAAAGAGTATAGGGAAAAGACCAAAAATGCACCCAGTAATCCAAGTAAAAGCTGTAGCTATCCCTCCTTGTGCAAGTAGTTCTATTACAGCTTGGATGTTGCCACTGACAGTCAAGTTATTGATGTCCATGGCATGGGTGGCATAAATAGGTGTTTTAACAGTGGGTATTTGTTCTGTTGGCTGTGGGTCTTGTATTATTGATCTGAACTGATGGAAGTACTCCGGCCCACTGGTACAGAGATCAACCAGGAACAACCAAGAATTGAACCAGTCATGGCGTGATAACCCCGAGTTTGGATCTGGTTGTTCAGGATGGAGTTCCAACAAGTCCCACCATGCGAGCTTTGGTGGTGAGTTTGATTCATCTGCTTGCATATTCAATGCCAACTTCCTCCACAGTTCCTCTGAACACTTCAAATTGTCAAGTGTGACTCCATGAACTAGTGGGAACAACAACCCTGAGGTAAGGTGTTTGAGTGAGTCATTTGATTTCTCCACAGTTGGTGCATGTGTTTTCAGATCAATGTTGAAGTTGTCATATGCATACAACGCAAGGAGGGACTGCCCAAAACATTCCAACGAGTTGTGTGATTCCTTCAACAGAGATTGTACCGCCATACTTATCATATCAGCAGAGACAGAGATTCCAAGGTGAGGAAGGGCATCAATGACTTGGGACAGTGCATGAGTTAACTGCAGAAATAGGCCCAGAAGACTTTGTAATGCATTTGACTTCTGGTTCCATCTATTCATGAGGATACTGGTGATTATCGTTTTTCTCTGATCTACATGCATTCTCCAATCATTTCGCAACCACACAAGACACACACCATCAATTTTATCACAGCGTGGCATTTTGCATGTTTATTTGTCATTTCTGGGCACACACTTCACTCTCCAGTAAGTCCACTGATCATCCCTTCAAGATCAATTTCATCCACTTCATCCCAGCACCCATTGCTGACCCCTTCTACTTCCTGTGCAATGTCAACATACTCGTCCCCTTCCCCACCTTTCCACCTGGTCAAGTCAGCCATTGCCTTATCATCAATCAATGTCCCAAGCAGGTGCCACCACTTCAGAGCATCTGCCTCCATTTTTTGTGCCATGGCTGTGAGTCTGAAATTCTCTAATTGTTCTGTAGATGTACTAGATGCCTGGAAGTGTGAGCTGTTATCTTCTGATGCAAGACAGCAAAGCTCTTGTAGGCATGCATTTTCTGTTGGAGTATTATGCAACCGGCCATTGTTGGCACGTGTTTGCTAGCTTACATAATCTCTTTGCATCGCACATAGTTACTAGATAATTTTCCTAGTCCCTCAGTAGCTTGCCAGACTACTGAGGGTGAGTACCATTTACTTAGGTTTATTCCTACTTATTGACACCCTGTAGATACCTACAGGTACATACTAATAATAAAGTAGCTTGCCAGACTACTGAGGATACCTACAGTCTTCTCCAGGTTCCCTCTGCCAATAGCAACAACCTCCTTTATTTTCCACTATGCCAAACAACTGCTGTGTAAACTGCACTCAACTTGCAGGGTGTTGCAAGAATGCATTAAAAACTTTGTTCGAGTGCTCGAGAAGATCCACAATGAATTGATGGTCCTCATATTCTTGATGGGTAAGCAGCAT
Source organism: Pisolithus marmoratus (assembly GCA_024613145.1). Lineage (NCBI taxonomy): Eukaryota > Fungi > Basidiomycota > Agaricomycetes > Boletales > Pisolithaceae > Pisolithus > Pisolithus marmoratus. The sequence continues at coordinate 190,994 of JANFAE010000143.1, forward strand.
TGTAATAAACTGGGCCACACTGATCTGACATCGTTCCAAGGCTTCAAACATGATGTCGAGAGGAGGCATGCTGTATGGGATGATACTATAACACATGGCCTTGCTCTGCTAACTACTTATTTTTCTGTTCAAGCCAGCCCAGGGTTGATTAGATGCTGGCTAGTATCATGATTAGTTACTGGTTATGGGTGGGTGTGACATGCATTGCTACACATATTGGGATACTCCTGACTACAAAAAATGTAACCCTAGTTTCGGTCTACTGTATTTTTTTTCTAGGTCTGCAGGTCATGCCACTGTGGCTGACACTGTTTACAAATGTTTTCTTGCAGCCCCCACTGGGAGTGTGAGGGAAATAAAGTTGTCCTGGGTTTGAATTTCAGACAATGCCTCAGAATATACCGATACTCAGAATATGCCCTCACACTCCCAGTGGAAGGGCTGTGTAGGAGCCTGGGCCCCTGCCTCAGCTTCACCTGCACCATCCTCAAGGAGATCTCAAGGGAACAGATTCCATTGATCCTCCACCTCTTCAATGTGCTTGGAGGGGCTGACCTTATCCACAATGTCCACCAGCATACCACTCCTGTCACTGCTCACCCCCCATCTCAATGTGGAAACTCACCATCCTTGTCATTGTCTCACTCCCTGCAATCATTGCCTTCCCCACAAAGGGTCCACCCCCATGCCTGTTGTCTATCCCCATCCTCCCTGTTGTCATCTACATCCCCAAACACAGTTGACCCTCAAGAGGTGTTTGGCCTCTCAGGAGAACAGGTTGCTGAACTCCTCAGCCAAACTGAGGAGGCTCATCGACCTCCTGCTATCTGAAGCCACCCCCACACTGCTGTGGACACTGAACTAGGGGTGCTCACCCACTCTCACCCATTGTACAATGAAACCTGCTTCATCTGCTGCTGCCTCGGTCATATCTGAGTTAATTGCCCTGCCTATGAGTGTCCCATCTGTGGGATGAACCCTCCTGGTCATACCCAGGCAAACTGCCCTGCTTGCCATCATTCCCTTGAAGAATGCTTTGCTGTCCCTGTCGTTGAAGAAGAGCAGACTCTTGTCACTGAAGATAGTGACTACAACCCCCAGGACAACGATTTTGATTTCGATGATAATGCCATCACCAACATGACCAGCGAGCCCTATGGCAACTCCCATCTCTGAGGAAGTGGGAAACCAGTGGTAATGTTATGATTCACACTTGGCTGTGAGACTTTCTTTCCCTTTCTGACTGTTTGGTACTGTTGGTCTTGTTCTATGCTCTTCTCTTTTGTTCTCTTGACTCATGCTTTGGCTTGGCCAGTAGCAGTATCTTCTCTTTACACATGTTCAACACATGTAGGACTCTGGCCTATGGCCTTTCCCCTCTAGCCACATAGATTGCTTTGAGGCCTCTTCCTCTGTACTATATATAGTCACCTCTAGTCTGGAGTAGACCCTCAGACTAGAGCTGCCCAATCTACTGGCTAGTTCCTCAGAACTTTGAACTTGAGCTCCCCAGCTCTCTATCAGAACTATGATAAATCCTTCAGACAGAAGGTTACAACCATTGCATTGTAGAATGACTACTTGGGCTCGACCTATGTTACAGACTTTGGTCTTAGCATAACAGACCCACCATAAGCAGCTTGGAAGACTGCTCTTGCCAAGTTCTGCTGCACCTTCAACTTCTGCCCTGCCCAAGTGGGCATCTCTGGGTTCCCATCCTCATCCAAGGATATCTCCACCTCATGCTTCTCAGCAGAATCTTCCTCCACTAAACAGTGACCAATGGGCATGGACATGTGGAGAGACAACACATCACACTTACCAGGGGCTGTCAAAAGATAGTCCATCAAACTATTTTCCCCATTCAACACCCAATCCTTGCTCAACTCTGAAGACTGGGTGAATGCCTTCTTCCCATCTGCTGGTGCTGTCTCAAACCTGGTGGTCTTCTTGAGCATTGAAAAAGAAGAAGGATAGTGAAACTTACACTGCCATCTTGATCTGACCTTCCCCTGCCTCATGTGCTATATTGGGACTTTTAGGGTGCATTTACATTCTTTTCATTGCACTCTTTGACCTCTACCAGGCAAACTCTAGCCTCCTGGGTCAAACTAGGACTCTCTTCCAATGGGAAGACCCCTTGGCCTTTCCCCCCACTCTCTTTCATCAAACTTTACATCTGGAGCCCACCACGAGGGGGCTGTTTTGCTTGGTAACTCAACTTCTCCCCCTACCTCCGAGCTTGTGCACGCGATATCTCGAGACCCGACGCGCCTACCCTCTCGCTTTTCGGGATTCTGATTCTACTCGACGAGACCTTTCGAACGGTGTATTTTTCGTCGCCATAGCTTCAGCAGTTCTGGAGATATCACCCATTTTGTGGAGAGAGGCTTTGTAGGACAGTTTTTGGCATAACTCGGGATTTGGTGCACCAATTCTCTCATTTCCTTGATCTCCCAGTGCCTCTAGACGCTCTCTACAAAGTCCCGGAGCTTTGTAGCACTCCGCCAAGTGGTTCTTCGCCAACACACTGCTGTCCTCCCACCCTTCGAGCTGCACACGCATTTTCTCGTGACCCGACGCGCCAGACCTCTCGCTTTTCGGGATCCTGGTTCTACTCGACGAGACGTTTCGAACGGTGTATATCTCGTCACGTCCGCATCAGTACTTCGGGAGATATTGCGATTTTTGTGCAAAAAGGCACTCTCAGACCGTTTTTCGAATATCTCAGGATCGGGTGCGCGGTTTTTCGTATTTCCTCGTTCTCCCAACTCCTCTAGGTCCCTGCTACCACCTCCCAATTTTTTGTAGCGCCGCGCCCAGCAGTTCTTCCCCAGTGCATTGCCATCCTCCTCCCCTGCCACAGCTTAGCTCCCTGGCACTCTCCCTCATGTTTTAGCTCCCTCTTGAGTTGTAGGGAACTTCTCCCCACCATCTTAGAGTCAGTAGGAAGCCCCTTCGAGACCCCATCAGCTGCTTCGAGACCCCAGATGCTTTGATGCTCCCAGACACAGTCCAGCACTTTTGAGACATATTCAAGACATAGATGCTTCATTTAGATGCTCCCGCTTGTTCGTAACATATTCCAGATGTATACCCATCATTATTTGTGCATTTTGCAGTCGAGCGAGGCTGCATATCTGAGAGTCAAGCCTCGAGTCACACACAGCGACTAAATTCAGTTTTTGGTGGTCGAAACCACTTCATGACGTGTATCAAAGACCCCTACACCATCCCCACTCATTTCATGTACAAGAACTCTCCCTCCCCAACCCCCCATAGACGTTCAAGGTCGCATCGAGATGACCCCACCCCCCTTCATTTTATCTCTTGAGACTAACCTTGGACACTCGAGGCTCATGTCCACCCTCAATACCCTTGTCAATTATCAACTACAATGTGATATATATTTGTTTGACCTTCATATATACTATTCATGATGGAAGAGGCATGCAGACCAGCTCGAGCCTCACTGGTGTCACACCCAGAGTTCTTGGGGCAGGCACAAGACCTGCCAGGTTACCTCGAGGATGTAGTGGAGCATGGTAAGGCCCAGGGGGCAACAGATACCTTGTCACTCATCCAGTTTGCTATCGATGGAGCACCACCCTGCACTGGAAAGCTCTGGAGCTACCTTGTGGCCAGTGCCCCAGTCTTCGAGCAATGGGAGAATTTCAAGGCCCTTGTAACTCTCCAGTACCCTGAGATCGAGCCAGCCGAGGATGTCCTTGAGTACTTCAAAGAGTTCTATGCCTTCCTTGAGGGGACTTGTGTTGGAGATTGAATCACCCCTGTGTGATGTCTATTTTGGTACGCTTTTTCTATTGATTACATAAGCCCTTAGAGCATACACTTCACAGTACATTTTGGTACTATTCTCTCAGTAGTTGAGTCACTACTGAGGGTAAGCCTACTATTTACTTAGTATTTCCATACTTACTGATACCTTGTAGCTGCCTACAGGTACATCAATATATCTAGTAGTTGAGTGACTACTGAGGCTGCCTACAGCCCTTTTCTACAACTTGTTGCAGCAAGCTAAGCTCAGTCCTGTAGAAAAGGGCTGTAGGCAGCCTCAGTAGTGACTCAACTACTAAATATATCAGTGTACCTGTAGGCAGCTACAGGTCATCAGTAAGTAAGTACTGGTAAAGAATATATGTGAACATACCCTCAGTAGTGACTCAACTACTGAGGAAACTGTACCAAAATGTACTACTAAGTGCGCTCTAAGTGCTTATGTAAGCAAGTAAAAACTCGCACCAAATATACATCACACAGAGGTGATTCAATCTCCAACAAGTCTCAGCCCTAGGGGACTACCTTTGTTGTTTCCAGCTTTTGTTCTTGGCCCTGGTGAGTCAGAATGTTGTGGAGTTGAGCCATCGAGCCCAGCTGTTCCTTCGAGGCCTCCCACCACCAGTCAAGTCCAAGGTCTCGAAGAGGCTCACATCGAGGTACCCCCTGTTTAGGTTGGGCTACCTGTGGTCCATTGAGGTCGTTGTTCATGTTATGAAGGAGGTTATTGAGGATGGGGTAGGCTGCTCTGCCCCTCATCTAGCTTCGAAGAAACCCTCATCAGTCCTTGAGTCTCTCGAGGAACCCTCTTGGTAGTCAGTACTCGCCCTCACCCTCAATCAGTCACCACTCAGATGCCCCTGTGGAGTACTCTCAGTCTCATTCTAGAAGATGCTCCCAGGGAGAGGTGCACTCAAGCACGAAGCTTCCCCCTCATTCCCCCTTCGAGGCATCCCCTCAAACTTCAAAGAACTCCCCTCCCTCCCCTGAGCTTGCTTTGAGCAGCTCATCTCCTCACTGAGTCACTTATGCAGGCTTGTGGCACACTGTGGCTCAGCCATGGCAGTGTGTCCCAGATAAGCAAGCTGGTGACTTAGCTTCAAACCCACTTCATAGCTCAAGAGAGGATCAATGGACATATGTGCACTCAGTAGGTGGTTTAGAGTGCTTGAAGGTTTGTTCCCCTCACTTCGACTCTACTTCAAGCAAGCCTCATAACCCTCACCTTGAAACTGCTTCGAGGACCCCTTCAAAGCTACCCTCAGATCTCAAGCCACCCCACCAAGCCTTGTTCCTCCTTCGAGAGGCTGTGATTGCAATGGAGAAGCCTTCCCCTACTGCCTACAAGTCATGTTTGAGAGTGTCAAGTGGAGTGACACCCCCTTGAGAGTGCACAGGTTCGAGCGAGCCATCCCCAGTCTTTCACAGCTCGAGGAAACAAGTGCAGCCTTGAGGGCCTAGTTTCTGTTTCTTCTGTGGTCGAGAAGGACATGTTTGAGCTCAGTGCAAGGTCTGTGCTTCGTACTTAGCTGCAGGCAGGTGCTGGATTCTTTGAGGTCAAGTTGTACTGCCTACAGGTGAGGAAGTCCCTTGTGAGGTGCTCAGGCACACTTTCCAGGCTCATTTGGACTTCTGGGCCCTCGCCCATGGCCCAGGAGGATTAGCTACTCAGTTACTGTCTCCCCCTTTGAGCTCCAAGTCAACCGCACCCCTCACCTGCTCTCGAGTCAATCCCAAGACTACCCTGGAGTGCCTTTCAAGTTTGAGAGCCCCTACATCCCCTTGAGAGCAATCCAGTCACCTTCGAGAACCTCCTGGACCCTCGATAGGAAGCTTTGAAGCTTCGAACCAGGTCCAAGTCGAATCCCAAGGCTCATCACAGCCTCTTGAGGGCTTGTTTCCCCCTCTCGAGCCCCTCCTTCCCCTTCGAGCCCAGTCCTGTCCCCGAGTCGAATCCCAAGGCTCATTGGAGCCTCTCGAAGGTGTGTTTCCCACTTGTGCAGCTCTCCCTCCCCCTCAAGTTGCCTTCTGAGGCCTGTCCAGGCTCAAGGCCAGTCTCACCTTCGAAGCCACTCCCTCGAACCCCCTCATTGCCCCTCGATGCCACTCGGGCACCCTCTCCTGTGGGTGCTGGGACCCCTTTTCATTGGTATTTTGTTTATTTTATGGGCTCTTTCATTGTTGAGTTTGCATTTTTTGAGTTTTGATTTAGAGTTTTTGTTTCAAGGAGGATAGCCCTTGTCTCACTATATGATACAGCTCAGTATGTGATGACTGGGGACAGTCACTATTTAAAGCCACCCTCAGATGTAGGGAGGGAAGTCTCTCTACTAGGTATTTTATTTTATTTCACTGTTTTACTTTACAGATTTGTTCTATACCTTTTTCCTTATCTTTTTACTTAGTGTTTGGACGCATTGTGGCTTATGTAAGCCAACAACTACTTACAGAACACTGTACTTACTTAGAACAATAGAGCTGCATTACTAGAGACAAGCAGACAGAAATAAAGATGTAGAAGCCTCGGGAGAATATTTCTCCACTATCCAATGCTCATTAGATAATATCTCAGCCATTATTGGGACTTTTAGGGCATGTTTACATTCTTTTCATTGCACTCTTTGACCTCTACCAGGCAAACTCTAGCCTCCTGGGTCAAACTAGGACCCTCTTCCAATGGGAAGACCCCTTGGCCTTTCCCCCCACTCTCTTTCATCAAACTTTACAGGTGGACAGGCCTTGATCAGCAGCAGCTGGGGATTGATTCATCATAGGCTCTAGAGGAATGGCTGATGATGGCATTATGTAGTTGAGGTTTGGTAAACTGTAGACTCAGGGCAGTGATAAAAGTTTAAGCCATGAAACATAGAGGTGTGACTTGACTTAATAATCACCCAATATACTTAAGGTTAGGGTTAGGACCCCCCACTGACAAAAAAACAAGCAATAACACAGCACAGATATCACATTTTCAAAGAAAAATAGAAAGTACATGAGTTCAGCACAGTGATAATAACAAGTAATAACAAAAAAGCCACTTACTGAACATTTTCTAGACAATGTCAAGTCAGATTTGAAGGGAAAACCCAACAAGACAAAGGCTTACCATGAGAAAACATAGAGATATTTACACCACAGGTTTAGTACCAACAGCCACCAACATAGCATACTGACCTGCACAGCAGATACAGACATGATCCCAGAGCCAACAAGGTATTATGCCGACCTGTACAGCAGACACAGACATGATCACATAGCAAGCAAGATATTATGCTGACCTGCACAGCAGATACAGACATGATCCCAGAGCCAACAAGGTATTATGCCGACCTGCACAGCAGATACAGACATGATCACATAGCGAACAAGATATAATGCTGACCTGCACAGCAGATATGGACATGATCACATAGCAAACAAGATACTATGCTGACCTGCACAGCAGATACAGACAAGATCCACACAAACCTCCATACAAGTTTGCTGACCTGCACAGCAGGCACAGACAAACAAAGTCCCCCCATGCAAACAATGCACTGGCCAGGTGCACTGCTGATGGAGGGACAGCATCCCACCTGGATGTAGTCTGCAGCCTACATCAGATGAGATGGGGAGCTGCCAGCAAAGTATCAATAACAAATGTAACATAATACAACTTACCTGTGTGTACATACTCTAGGTGCAGGCATGTACTGGAATTAGCATCAGGTAATGTGAAGCCATAGCTGAGACTTACCTGGGGTATGTTGAATGAGACAACCATGATGGCGACAGCACAGGACCAAGATGCCAAGGAGACAACTAGACGACAAGAGACGAGATGAGACAATGAAAGACAATGATGATGAGAGATGAGATAGTGAAAGATGATGAAGATGACAGACAAGATGATGACAATGAGAGATGAGACAAGATGGGATGAGGGATGCATGGGTTTAGTTTTCTTAGATGGAGTGGGGGTGTGGGTACTTACTGAGCAGGCAGCTGGCAATGTCATCATGTGGGATGACAATGGTGAGATGACCAGATGGAGGTGTGGGGTTGAGTTTCTTAGACACAGCAGGCAGGAATATATATACCTACTGGGGAGGCAGATGGCATGGTCATTGCATGGGATGATGAGATGATGAGATGGACATGTGGGTTTAGTTTTCTTAGATGGAGTGGGGGTGTGGGTACTTACTGGGCAGGCGGCTGGCAATGTCATCATGTGGGACAACAATGACGAGATGACTAGATGGATGCATAGGGTTTAGTTGTCTTAGACACAGCAAGGGGGGATATATATGTACCTACTGGGCAGGCAGCTGGCATGATCATCACATGGGACAACAACAACAATGAGATGAGGCAAGATGACAACAACACAAAGAGAATGATGAGATGACCAAATGGACATGGCTTGAGTATTCTTAGACACCCAAGGGGGGAGAGGACAACACTACAAGATGATGTGATGAGCTCACAAAAGATGATGACATGATGAACTCACAAGCAAGGACAACAAGATGGATGACAGTGCCAAGAAGGATCCTGGGGACTACGACATAGTGAGTGGCAATGAGGAAGGTGGGAGGGTGGAAAAAGAAAATTGCAGCCAGTATTCATATTATTTTTGAGTTTGGCTATGTTTGCTCCTGCACATCAGCATGCACATATGACAAATCACAAATCTGTACATATTATTCAGTTCGAAAATAGCCTCCAAGCATTCAGTGCATTTCCTTTTCTTTCTTTTTTGTTGTTTGTTTGTTTTTTTTTTTCAGGACATTATTTGGTCGTTGTTGTCTTATTGTTCATTGTCATTCTCTTGTCACTGGACCTGCCAGTCATTGCACAAACCAACTGAGTAAGTAACCAATTTCCTGTATCTGGGAATAATATTAAACCCACATGTTGACCCTGTGAGCCTCTGCTCTGCACCTAGTAAGTATCTACCAGGGCCCTGTGGTGTCTAAGAAAACTAAACCCACTTGTCTTGCTGTTGTCATCTTGTCTCATCATCAAACTTGCCAGCCACTGTAAAACCCAACCCAGTAAGTAACCACCCCCTTCTGTGTCTAAGAATACTAAACCCACTTGTGGACCTTGCCAGCCTCCACACCTAGTAAGTACCCCCCACTGCATCTAAGAAAATCAAACCCATGTGACAACCTGGCCAGCTGCCTGCCCAGTAAGTACCCACACCCCCACTGCATCTAAGAAAACTAAACACATGCATCCATCTGGTCATCTTGCCATCCTTGTCTCATTGTCATCTCCTCTCTCCTCATCTCATCTTGTCACTGTCTTGATTGTCTCATGGTCATCTCATCATCTCATTGCCATCATCAAACCCATGTGATGACCTTGCCAGCTGCCTGCCCAGTAAGTACCCACACCCCCACTGCATCTAAGAAAACTAAATGCATGCATGCATCTGGTCATCCTGTCATCATTGTCTCCTCGTCTCATTGCTGTCATCAAAGCCCTTGCCAGCTGCCTGCCCAGTAAGTACCTACACCCCCACTGCATCTAAGAAAACTAAATGCATGCATCCATCTGGTCATCTTGCCATTGTCATCTCATTGCTGTCTTGATCATCTCATCTCGTCGTTATCATGTCATTGTCTTGTCTTGTCTCATGGTTGTCATTGTCATCCCATGTGATGACCTTGCCAGCTGCCTGCCCAGTAAGTACTTACCTCCTTGCTGTGTCTAAGAAAACTAAACCCATGTGTTGACCTCGGTAGCATGAGATTCCTAAGTTCAATTGTAATGTCAAAATCACAAGAAACACATGTATGAGAGGAGGTCCAAACAGAAGGCCCATCAGCAAAACTACAAGTAGTCTGCTTTGTCTGAAGCAGTCTGCATCAGATGACTCAGACCATTCAGACAGTGCAGATGCCTGATATTAGGCAACTGAATAGAGTGCCATGACTAATGCAGCTATGAGTCTATAGTAGGTTAGTATGAAATAGGTAACAAGTGGAATATAAGCATATTCACCTCAGGATGAATGGAAGTCACTGAGGTGAAAGAAATGAGAGCAGAAAATTCCTACTACTGTGATTATGTAATATGGTAGATTCTGAAAGCTAAAGAAAAATTCTGAAGTTGTCCAAAGGTGGGAATAAATCCTGAAAGTCCATGTGTCCAACAAAGACTTCAACTGAATTGACATAAAGTTTGTCAGACAAGCAGACTATACATACAGTGAGGAACAAAACTGTTGCAATGTTTGCAACAATTTGATTGTGTGGGGTATAGCTAGGAAATGGGTGTGGCTGTGCAAATGTTGTATGGGAGACATTTGTAGCCCTTGGTCCTGGCTTTCCATTGATGGTCTTCATGAGTTCAGGAGTGCAGTGGCTGTGACAGTATTAATACTTTTTTTTATTTAGTGTTAGTATCTAGATTTATAGTACAAGATAAAATAGGATGCTTTATGGGCCAATTACTGAGGCCTATGCATTGCAACAGTTTTGCACCTTTTGTTGCAGTGGATGCAATCTACAGCATACAACATGTAGTTTGGACAGTAATGCCTCCTAGTGCTTACATAATATATCACATGATCAATTTAGTGTAGTGTTTTGTCAGCATGCAAACAATGCCAAACATTGAATAATGTGTCATTTTCCCCTGTTCTGCATTGCAACTCAAGAAATCATTTGTCTGGCTTATCAGGATTAGTCTCTCAGGCAAATATTGGCAAATTCAGGCATTTACCACACCACCATGAGTAGGGTGTGGGCCCAGTACCATCAATCCCTTAAAAAAGCTGCTACAAGTCATCTTAGCACTGATTCATCTACCAATGACTAAGGGGTCCTGACACTAATCAGTACTGAACAAGCTGAAAATGCCATGGAGGTCAGCCTGACACTTCATGACATGAAGAATAAACCAATCCCCTCCCATCCAATGTATTTTTGCCAAAGGAAAGCTGGTGTCACCAATGACTAAGGGGTCCTGACACTAATCAGTACTGACAAAGCTGAAAATGCCATGGAGGTCAGCCTGACACTTCATGACATGAAGAATAAACCAATCCCCTCCCATCCAATGTATTTTTGCCAAAAGGAAGCTGACATCAAGGTTAGGGTGAAGCAAAACCCTTCTGTACATCCTAGGGGTCATGGTGGGGAAGCCTACTGGGCTGCCAGGATGCAGATTTTTCCCTTTCTGTCTGTCCATGAATGTTGCCATTGGTCACTTATGACCAAATAATTTCTTCCTAGTCATCCCCAGTCCAGCACAGGGCATAGTCTGGCTGACCCTCCTTGACACTGCCAGTTCAAAGGGCAGCCATGCCTCCCTCCAACCTTGACACCAGCTTTCCTTTGGCAAAAATACATTGGATGGGAGGGGATTGGTTTATTCTTCATGTCATGAAGTGTCAGGCTGACCTCCATGGCATTTTCAGCTTGTTCAGTACTGATTAGTGTCAGGACCCCTTAGTCATTGGTAGATGAATCAGTGCTAAGATGACTTGTAGCAGCTTTTTTAAGGGATTGATGGTACTGGGCCCACACCCTACTCATGGTGGTGTGGTAAATGCCTGAATTTGCCAATATTTGCCTGAGAGACTAATCCTGATAAGCCAGACAAATGATTTCTTGAGTTGCAATGCAGAACAGGGGAAAATGACACATTATTCAATGTTTGGCATTGTTTGCATGCTGACAAAACACTACACTAAATTGATCATGTGATATATTATGTAAGCACTAGGAGGCATTACTGTCCAAACTACATGTTGTATGCTGTAGATTGCATCCACTGCAACAAAAGGTGCAAAACTGTTGCAATGCATAGGCCTCAGTAATTGGCCCATAAAGCATCCTATTTTATCTTGTACTATAAATCTAGATACTAACACTAAATAAAAAAAAGTATTAATACTGTCACAGCCACTGCACTCCTGAACTCATGAAGACCATCAATGGAAAGCCAGGACCAAGGGCTACAAATGTCTCCCATACAACATTTGCACAGCCACACCCATTTCCTAGCTATACCCCACACAACTTTTGCTGATGGGGACTCAGAGTAAGAGCTCAAGATCAAGGTTTGGAGCCCTATCAAAAAAGGCTGCAAGTAAGCAGCCTCTCATCTGCTTCCCACTTATCATACAAGTAGCAACCAAGGCAAGTGAAAATGAAGTGTACATAGCCACAACCTTAGATATGAGATGCAGACAAGTCACCACACAAACCATATCCCAAATAGAGAAAAGCAGTGTTACAACAACCAACACCAGGAGCAGGACAAACAGGTGACCAGTGGCATCACCTGTGAAAGAGATGGCCAACCAAAAATTGGGCACAAAGTCACAAGGACAATCAGTCCAGCAATAAAAGTCCTCTTTCCTCCTGGGTATCAGGGTTCAAACATACTCAACTTATGTGGTGTTCCAGCAGGTACTCAATGGTCTGGCATTGAATTGGTAAGTGAATTTGGGTTGTATACAGTATCATGCTCACTATTGACATTACTCCCTTTAAATAGATCCTTACAATGTGTGCCATCCATTATGTAGCTTATAATATCATCTCTGATGTATACTGTAACATGTGACATGTGATCTATGATTTGTAATATATTTGTGCCAATCACAAGAAGCACTGCCTTTTCTGTCAGTGGTCTTACACCATGGCAAGCCATGGGTTAGGGTTCTTCTAGAGTGAGGGGGAGTGTTGAACTAGTTATGGCATCACATGACCATTCTATAAGACAGTGAGTTCCACACTGTTCTGTGGTGTTCCATGAACCTGGATTACTGGTTCTGTTGTTATCTCCTTATCTCCAGTACTGTACCAGAGACCTCTCTTTATAGAAGGTGCTCTTAGCAGACCCTTCAGTCAACTATTGGCCTGAAACTGGGACACCCGACATGTACAATTGACCCTAAAGGTGGGCCTAGCTGACACTGGCCAACTAGCCCTGAAGGGGATAGACCAAGGTGCAAAGGTGTTTCGGCCTACCCCCCTGGAAGTGGGGTTGGCCAACCTGGCTGGAGGATGGCCCACCCCCCTGAAAGTGGCCACCTGCCCTCCTTCAGCCCTCCCCCCTTTGTTAAAAACAAGGTTCATTGCTCATTCATCTTCCCTCTGGCAACATGATCCTCACACCTACTCCCTGTCATCCCTCCTGCTCCTTCCCCTTCTCCCTGTTACTCACCCATGCTCTTGAACCCCTTGTTCATTGTATGTACTTTCTCTTGGTTCTCCCCCTGCTTATTATCCATCTCTTGATTCCTTACAAAGGTGGGGTCGGCCGACCTGGGTAGGGGATGGCTTACCCCCCTGAAAGTGGGGTTGGCTGACCTGGCTGGAGGATGGCCCACCCCCCTGAAAGTGGGTTGGCCAACCTGGGTAGGGGATGGCTTACCCCACTGAAAGTGGGGTTGGCCGACCTGGGTAGGGGATGGCCTACCCCCTAAAGGTGGGGTCAGCTGACTTGGGTGGAGGATGGCCTACCCCCCTGAAAGTGGGGTCAGCCAACCTGGGTAGGGGATGGCTTACCCCCCTGGAAGTGGGGTCGGCCAATGTGGCTGGAGGATGGCCCACCCCCCTGAAGGTGGGGTTGGCCTACCTGGGTAGAGGATGGCCCACCCCCCTGAAAGTGGGGTTGGCCTACCCCCCTGAAGGTGGGGTCGGCCAACATGGGTAGGGGATGGCCTACCCCCCTGAAAGTGGGGTTGGCTGATGTGGCTGGAGGATGGCCCACCCCCCTGAAAGTGGGGTCAGCTGACCTGGGTAGGGGATGGCTTACCCCCCTGAAAGTGGGGTCAGCTGACCTGGGTAGGGGATGGGTTACCCCCCTGAAAGTGGGGTTGGCTGACCTGGGTGGAGGATGGCCCCCCCCCTGAAAGTGGGTTGGCCAACCTGGTGAGGGGATGGCCTACCCCCCTGAAAGTGGAGTCAGCCGACTTGGTTAGGGGATGGCCCACCCCCCTGAAAGTGGGGTCGGCTGACCTGGGTGGGGGATGGCCCACACCCCTGAAAGTGGGGTTGGTCAACCTGGGTAGGGGATGGCCTGGGGGATGGCCCACCACCCTGGAAGTGGGGTTGGCTGACCTGGCTGGGTGATGGCTCACCCTCCCTGAAAGTGGGGTCAGCTGACTTAGGTGGGGGATGGCTGACCTGGGTAGGGAATGGCCTACTTGGCTGGAGGATGGCCACCTCTTGAAGGATGGGGTCAGCTGATGAGTCTGAGAGATGGATGTCCCAAACACCAGATGATGAAGGTATAAATTCTTGTCATTGGAACTTATTGTCATGGTTAAACAATTTTATTTGGTATTTACAGCACATGTATAGATAATGCCATTTATAGTGTGAACTTCAGCCAGGAAGATGTCCCTTTCTTCCCTTGTTCAAGTTGTTTGGCATTTTTAGGCATAGTGAAAGTAAAAGATTTAGGTGGGAGGGACTCTCCATCCAACCCCATATTTTTGCCACAGTCCATATAGTTGCATTCATAGGATAGAGCCTTTTGTCCTGAACCCACCTCCCATTTTTGAATAGTTCCACATTGAGGGCATTGGAGTGGCAGGTGGTTACCCCAGGGTCTGATCTTCTTGTCAGTCCAGACCAATTTAACCACCACCAGGTCTTCTGGCTCCCAAGTAATCAATATGATGTTAGAATGCCTACCCAGCATTGCAGAGTCATGTAGGGCAAAGAGTGCTGCACTTGAAACATCAAAGCCTTGAATAATGGTGTTGTCAAGGAGACTGTGCAGGTAGGGGCCTGTGGCAGCCAGTTGGAGATGTGGAGCATCAAAGAGTATCATGGACCTTGGGTTGAAACTACAAAATGTCAGATTAGTCACCATGAGATGAGGATACTCACATTTGGGCAGCTTTTTTGACATCTTTGAAACTTTTTTCCTTGGTGACTATAGAACCACAGACATTAAAAATCATATCTGCACCCTTCACCACATCTTTCAAGGGGGTGAGAAGGAGTTCAAGAACCTTACCCAAGTTAGTTGGAGGTCAAGGAGAAGACTTGGTTCAACATACCTCAAGAACCTTGGAGGATACAGCTTCCCCATGAAGCAAGCCAGCAAAGAGATCACCCCTCTCTTCATCACTATGGGTAGTGATGATCAGGACCACCCTTGAATATGGAGAAAGGGATTGTGCCAGGTTGGATGCAGCCTTTTCATATACCTCCATAGACTCAGGAGTAGCAAGGTCAAAACCCAACTGAGAGAACTTGTAGCCACCTTTAGGAAAGTAATTTTCCAGGAAGGAGTGGAGCATCTTGACCTGGGAATGACCAACCTCCAAGGCCTCTAGGTGGAGGTGGACAAGGGCTGCAGGGAGGGAGGCTACCTGAGAGGTCATGCTATGTTGAAATCCCCCTAAGAGGAGAGGAGGATCAGACAAGATGGTTTCCCCTTTGGAGTAGAAAGCCTTGCCTGTTGTTGAGCATGGCATAAAAGGTGGGGGTGGAAAATATAGACTTACAAAATAAGGTTGGGGGTTGCCTTTTGTTTTTTGCCAATGGCAGGTAACACATCTGAACTTGACATCACTACCTCTTACTTTCTCCATGGAGTCCTCAGGTACTACCAAGCACCTATAGCAAACCACTCTACCACACTCTTCCTCATCACAAATCCAGACATCCCCACCATCTCTACACATAACACAGAACTGTGGAGTATGAGCAGATGTGTGAGATGTGTTATAATACTCACAGAGTTTGTCATGGCCTGCAACTTAGGAGAAGGCTTCTGGGCAGCAAGCTTGGCCTTGCCCCTCTTCTTCTGGAGGACATACAAGTTGATTCTTGCAGCATGACCTCCAGTAACCTTCCTTGCAGTCTGCTTAGTTCTAGCCATGGTGATATCAAAGCTGTTGCAACAAGGAAGTTGTACATGTATATACAGTGATAGTGAAGAGGTAAACAGTTGAGATAAGGTGACAATGGTAAGGAATCAAGAGATGGATAATAAGCAGGGGGAGAACCAAGAGAAAGTACATACAATGAACAAGGGGTTCAAGAGCATGGGTGAGTAACAGGGAGAAGGGGAAGGAGCAGGAGGGATGACAGGGAGTAGGTGTGAGGATCATGTTGCCAGAGGGAAGATGAATGAGCAATGAACCTTGTTTTTAACAAAGGGGGGAGGGCTGAAGGAGGGCAGGTGGGTGAATTTTGAGCCAGCAGTGATGATGACAGAACGACGAACCTGTGTTTAAAATGGAGGAGGGCAGACAGAGGGGGGTGGGTGGTTTTCGAGCCAGCAGTGACGATGATAGAACAAGAACCTTTATCTAAAAATGGGGGGGGGGCAGTGGGAGGGTGGGTGGGAGAATATCGAGCCAGCAGCGATGACGACACAGTGACAAACCTTTACTTAAAAATGCGGGAGGGCAGAGCAAGGGCAGGTGGGTGAATTTTGAGCCAGCAGCAATGATGACAGAACAACGAACCTTTATTTAAATGGGGGAGAGCAGAGCAAGGGGGTGGGTGAATTTCGAGCTAGCAGCGATGACAACAGAACTACAAACCTTTATTTAAAAATGCAGGAGGGCAGAGCAAGGGTGGGTGGGTGAATTTTGAGCCAGCAGCAATGACGACAGAACAACAAACCTTTATTTAAATGGGGGAGAGCAGAGCGAGGGTGGGTGGGTGAATTTCGAGCGAGCAGTGATGACAACAGAACTACAAACCTTTATTTAAAAATGCAGGAGGGCAGAGCAAGGGTGGGTGGGTGAATTTTGAGCCAGCAGCGATGATGACAGAACAACGAACCTTTATTTAAATGGGGGAGAGCAGAGCAAGGGGGTGGGTGAATTTCAAGCTAGCAGCGATGACAACAGAACTACAAACCTTTATTTAAAAATGCAGGAGGGCAGAGCAAGGGTGGGTGGGTGAATTTTGAGCCAGCAGCAATGACGACAGAACAACAAACCTTTATTTAAATGGGGGAGAGCAGAGCGAGGGTGGGTGGGTGAATTTCGAGCGAGCAGTGATGACAACAGAACTACAAACCTTTATTTAAAAATGCAGGAGGGCAGAGCGAGGGTGGGTGGGTGAATTTTGAGCCAACAGCGATGATGACAGAACAACGAACCTTTATTTAAATGGGGGAGAGCAGAGCGAGGGCGGGTGGGTGAATTTTGAGCTAGCAGTGATGACAACAGAACTACAAACCTTTATTTAAAAATGTGGGAGGGCAGAGCAAGGGCAGGTGGGTGAATTTCAAGCCAGCAGCGATGATGACAGAACAATGAACCTTTATTTAAATGGGGGAGAGCAGAGCAAGGGTGGGTGGGTGAATTTTGAGCTAGCAGTGATGACAACAGAACTAAAAACCTTTATTTAAAAATGTGGGAGGGCAGAGCGAGGGCAGGTGGGTGAATTTCGAGCCAGCAGTGATGATGACAGAACAACAAACCTTTATTTAAAAATGGGGGAGGGCAGAGCGAGGGTGGGTGGGTGAACTTCGAGCCAGCAGCGATGACGACAGAACAATGAACCTTTATTTAAAAATGGGGGAGAGCAGAGCGAGGGCGGGTGGGTGAATTTCGAGCTAGCAGTGATGACAACAGAACTACAAACCTGTGTTTAAAAATGGGGGGAGCACAGGTGGGTGAATTTCGAGCCAGCAGCGATGACAACAGAACGACAAACCTTCATTTAAAAATGGGGGAGGGTTGGGGGAGCACAGGTGGGTGAATTTTGAACCAGCAACGATGACGAACAAATTACAAACCTTTTTTCTTAAGAACAGGGGAGTGCAGGTGAGTTGATTTTGAGCCAGCAGCGATCACAAATGACAGACCTTTTTGTTTAAAAAGAAAGGGATAGCTGAGAGGGACCACAGGTGGAGTAAGAGAGAGTGTGAACAAGCTGACCTGTTTTGGGTGAGGATCTTGGAGGGCAACTGATTGTCTCTGGTGCATGCCAATCTACAGACCAATAAGCACTGTAATGGGCACGTGTTGTTTGCCAAGCATTCTGTCAGATAGTGATGTGTACCAATCATGATCTGAATTCAGACCTGAACATTGGTTCTACAGGGACTGCCAGCGTGCAGTCTCTGGCTGTCAAACAGCTCTGCATGCTGAGCACTCCAATAATTCAAAATTAATTCAATAACTGTAGGAAGAAGCTATGTATAATACAAATGTTGCAAATGGCGGGTAACTGGGGCATCGGCCCTGCCAGACCTGTAAACTGCTAAGCATGGGCGCTGTAGAGTTTGTTGAGAAAGGACAGTGGGAGGAGACTAAAAGAGGCTCCTGTTGGAAGAGGGGTCCTAGTTCGACCCAGGAGGCTAGAGATGCCTGGTAGAGGTCAAAGAGTGTGGTGAAAAGACTGAAAACGCGCCCTAAAAGTCCAAAAGAGTGCTGAGATTCATCTAACAAGTGTCTGATCTTGGAGAAATATTCTCCCGAGGTTCTGTGTCGTTATTTCTGTCTGCTTGTCTCTGGTAATGCAGCTGTTTTTTTTTGTAAGTACAGTGTACTGTAAGTAGTTGTTGGCTTACATAAGCCAACAATGCGTCCAAACACTAAGTAAAAAGATAAGGAAATAAGAACAGAACAGATCTGTAAAGTAAAAACAGTGAAATAAAATAAAATACCTAGTAGGGAGACTTCCCTCCCTACAGCGCCACACTGTGTGCATGACTGTAATGGACACATGTTCATTGCTGAGCATTCCCACAACTGTAAATCACTCAGCTTGCAGATAATCTGATCCCTTCACTTGGCCTGATTAGGAAATTGCATAGGTCTACTATCTGCAAGCCGGAGTACCAGCTATGTCTGATAGTTCCACACCATTTGCAAGGTCTACTGTCTCTCTAATGTGTTTCTTATGTGTACATGTTTGTTTGTGTTGGTGATGTTTGCTGAGTGTTGCAACAATTCAAATGCAATTCAAAAACTGTAGCACGTGCATCCTGTAATTCAGCCGACTTGGCAGTATCCATAATTGGATGTGTTGAAAATTTTGGCAAGTCACATGCATCCCCTTTAGGTAGTACCTACATGTGTTGATGTGTTGAAAACCTTGGTTGTAGCTATTATTACATTAATTACTTACATTACTTACATTACTTACATTACTTACATTACTTACATTACTTACATTACTTACATTACTTATGTACTTACATTAGCATTGACGAGTGAACAACCTTGCCGATTCACATGCATGCACAAGCACACACAAACACATTTATATATCAGGCTCAAGCAATTTGTTCGCTTTTGTCTTTTGTCTCATTCCCTTCTCTCTTGTTCCCTCCTTTCTCGTTCCCTTTTGTTTCCTCCCTCTCGTGTGTCTTGTGGCCTCCCCCACTCTCATCGTCTCCAGTCACCCCTGGCCACTGCGCCTCTTCTCTTGTATTTTCGGTATGCATGTCCACCTTTGCATTATCGGTATCATTAGTAATTGCTCCCTCTCCTCCCTCTTGTTGTGTCTGGTCTCCCCTGGCCTCCTGGTACCTGCACCTCCCCTCTTGTATTTCCAGGTATGCATGCCCACATGCATGTTATCGATATTGTCACTATCACTCTGCCTCTCGCTCTCATTGTCTCCGCTCTCCCCCTGCACCCCCCCTCGTGCTTCTGCTATGCATGCTTGCCTGCCCTCGTACTTCAGGTATGTATGCCCCCACCTTTGCTTTATCAATATCATTGTTAATTGCTCCCCCTCTCGCTGTCATCGTCTCTGCTCTCCCCTCATCTCCCCTTGTGCTTCAGGTATGCATGCCCACCTGCGTGTTATCAATATCATTAGTAATCACTCTCCCCTCTCGCTATCACCTCTGCTCTCCCCTGCACCCTCCCCTCACAGGTATGCATGCCCACCTGCACATTATTGATATCATTACTAATCGCTCCCCCTCTCACTATCATCTCTGCTCTCCCCTGCACCCTCCCCTCACAGGTATGCATGCCCGCTTGTGCATTATTGATATCATTACTAATCGCTCCCCCTCTTGCTATCATCTCTGCTCTCCCCTGCACCCTCCCCTCACAGGTATGCATGCCACTTGTGCATTATTGATATTGTTACTAATTGCTCCCCCTCTTGCTATCATCTCTGCTCTCCCCTGCACCCTCCCCTCACAGGTATGCATGCCCACCTGCGTGTTATTGATATCGTTACTAATAGTTGTCATTGTGTGCATCCACACAAAGTCTAGCAGGTAGGTCAGTGGATGGCATTGTTGACGCTTTGTCCTCCCTCATAGGTTATCCCATGCTACCTAGTGTAGACTGCAGGCTACATGATGGTGGCATGGTATCCCTCCATCTGCATTGCACCTGGCCAGTGTATTGTAAGCATGGGGGGATTTTTTTTTGTCTGTGCCTGCTGTGCAGGTCAGCATGTTGGATCTGAGGGTTTCTAGTCTGTGCCTGCTGTGCAGGTCAGCTAATTATTTTGTCTTGAGCATTGTGATGAGTCTGCTGTGTGGGTCAGCTTGTTAGTTGGGTGTGTTGGCATGATCTCAGTCTGTGGGTGTGATTGGAGTCTGTGCCTGCTGTGCTGGTGAGCTTGTCACATCTGTGGGCATGATGTGAGTCTGTGCCTGCTGTGCTGGCCAGCTTATTATCTGTCTTGTGTCTTGTAGTCAGTGTGTGATTGTGTTTCTGTCATGTAAGTGTTGTGTCTCTCTCATACTATATGTTGCTTATGCATTTGTCTAGGTCTGTTTGCTGTTTCAATCTCCAAGGTATGTTGGCAGTTTCTTGAAGGTTTGTTACTGACCACAACACTTGGGATAGATTAGTAGTGGGTTACTTGTGTTGAACTTGAGTGTCAATTTTTTCTTGAGTACTTACTGTTGTCCTGGGGGAGGGCCCCCTCTAGGATGGCAGCAGAGGCTCTGTTCCTTTAGGAACTTTTTACTTTGTATTAATTTGTGATTCCACTTGTAGTTGATGCTTTGCAATGTATTTCAACACTAGAATGTAATCATCATGTCTTGAATTTGCCATCTTTTTTTGAAATTTGGTGTGTCTAACCCTAACCCTAAGCCATTAACTTGATTTGGTACACTAAGTATGCAGGCACTAGGCATGTCTTACTAAGAAGTTCATGGCTTAAAATTTTAAGTCTATTGCTTATCATAACTAAATTGCTCCCTTCCCAACAGACTTGACCTGAATGCATTCAGAAGCCTCAGATCCAGCCCTCTCAGTGCTGCTGGATGAAATCCTATCATCTGTACTCCAGGGATCCAGACTCTCCTCTTTGGTACTGACAAGATCTGACCTCAGGAAGCCAAGGTATTCCATGTGTGTTTCTTGTTAATGGTGCACTTTGATCCCAATCCTGGGATATGATAGACTTGAAGTCATGACCTGATTAAATAATCTCAGATCATCTATGTCAGGAGCAGAGATACCACCAGTCAAAATCTCCAAGGTAGAACTTGAGTTGTCTTCTCTGGTGATTGCCCATGCAGTCCTGAACCCCTGTGAGTACACATCTCCAGGTGCTTTATCTAGGTGTCTGATGATGGGTGAAAGATGTAACAAAATGGGATGTGGATAGGTTTTCCCAACCTGTTGGTAAGCATGTGGACAAAACCACATATTTCAAATATCTCAAGTGGGGGCAAATTTGGGACCCTGCCACAGTCCTGGACCTGCATGGTTGAGTGCTGGTTTGGTATCTCCCTGGTATCATGCCTTCTCAGAGAGTTGTATGGCTCTATTCCACCCTGGTGATCCAAGCTTAATGTTGAGTAGGAACATCTCAACCAAATTCACCTCCCACTGAAGGGCAGTCTTGTCAAGGAGGCTAAGAATAAGAACCAGGCCAACAAGAGGTTTGGTCATAGGGATGTCCCAGAGGTTGACCCTGCCATTGGGGATGCCATCTTTGGACATGGAAGGCTCATGACTGCCATTGCAACTTTCCAGCAGGGTCATATGGTCATTTCTCTCTCTCCCTTGTCTAGGTATTGAGGCTGATATTTCTACAGAGATTGGTTGATAGACTCTATGAAAGTCCACATCCTGGATCCCCAGCTGTAAAACAATATCTTCAAGATATTGCTTATGCAGAGGAGTTCTGGAACTCCATTACTGAAGTCACACTGCCAGATCTCACTTGTGTGGGCAAGCAGGCTATTGCAGCCAAGGATGACCTGGACAGGACCATATCTAGAACCACCACTCCTTGGCCCTCCATCTATGTGGGGATAGATGTCATAGTCAACCAAGAGACTCCTCCTCACCTAGACACCATTTCCACTCCCTCTCTGCTGGATTTGGTAGTGAGCCTGGGAACTCATTACTCACACTTTCATATTTCTGATCTTGGCATTATTTTTGCTTATCTCCCAGGCACCATGATTTACCTAGCAGGCAAGTTTCTCCACCACTCAGTGCCCAAGTGGGAGAAGGGTGAGAGGATAGCCCTGGCTCACTACATGAAGGACATGGTCCATAGCAGGTTTGGGGTTCAGAGGCCAGCTTTCACCCAGCAAAAGGACATTCTTGGCAAATTTTTACAGGGTTAGCACATCATTTAGCTTATGTCAATGACCATGTCAATTAGCCAATGTCACCCTCTACCAAATAGCATAGTATCTGATGTGTCAGAAATGACAACCAATATTCCAACACATACAGCAACCCTTACACATGGGAAATTTCTATATTTTGACACAAGCAGAAGATAATTCCGAAGCCAAATGTAGAATATCATATTCTGATATAGTATTATTCAATTTGCATAATTTTATATTTGGAGGGGCATCAGAATGTTTGTGAATATATATACTTGTGTGAACAATCAAAACTTTCTCAAAATGGAAAAGCAAATTATATATTTGATGAGCAACAAAATGGTTGTTAGTACATTATATTCTGCAGAAGATTTGAAGGCTGACCAAAAAAAATATTTTGACCACTCTGACAAAACATTATATTTGATCAATTATTTTGATGCACGTCAGAATATAATATTGCACCGAGATCAAAATCAATGGAGTAAATAATATATTCTAACCATGGTGAAGGTTATTGCCCCCTTTATCACCCCCTGAGTGCCTGCTCAGTGCCCACTCATAGACCACTCAGCCCCCACTCACTACCCACTCATGACACTTCCATGGGCAAAAGAGTGCCATTTATCCACATCTACTTCCCAAGTAAATTATCTATCGGTCTCCATCCTCCCTCACTAGTACCTCCCAACTTTGTAAGATGGCAATCATGCATGACCCACAAAATATGATGAGTGTGAGACTGAAGAGGGAATTCAAGGGAAGAAGCCAATATGTGGCATCAATTGTGGCTGCAAGAAGGAGCATAACTACTGCTCCAATGCTGATTAAGAAAAGCCTCTGTAGAGTATGTGTGATAAGCCTAGTGGGTCATATTGGTGTCAAGTACTACCTGGATCACAGATGGATATGGCAGTGGCATCTCATCCTGCCTTGTGTATGGGAAGGGGAAATGCTATAATATCATCAGATGGATGTTCACTCAAACCATGGAAAATTCACATTCATTTTTCACTGCATATTGGTGGTGCCAGGAGGCATTCTGGATTCTTGATAGGAAGGTCTGGAGTGATTGTGATGACCTGACCCTTATAACTGTGGGGGAGAAATGAAGAATCATGAGACATGAGTCCTTGTAAAACCTTAACAATTAGATGTAATTGTCATGAAGTGTAGAGACACCTGGGGACATAATAGGTGCCTGGATACAGGTTAGGAGTTTATGGTATCAGTTAATAGATTGCCATACTGAGTTTTCACAATTGTGACAAGGCAAGACAAAAAGGAGAGATATAATAAGTCCCTCATATGCTTTGGTACATCCATTCACATCATGACCATGCATTCCTCCAAATCCCATCCAGCCCCCACATTCTACAGCACAGATGAGCTGCCACAGCCAATGCTCATGTTGTCTTCACAGGTGGAAATGTACTACCAGCCTAAAACTCATGTATGTGTATCTGCCATGGAAGAGATGGTCATATCACACCTTCCAAGTGCCATATTCACAGCCAATGCGAAGTCACCTGCCAAAATATGATGCATGAGTACACCCAGAACAAGCTCAAGAGCAGGAACTCCCAGAGAGGTGACCCCTGTCATAAAATGCTCAGATAAAGTAGTGGAAAAGTCAGTCACCATCCTTGAAGATGAGGGAGAAATGTCTGACTCACCCTCATCATTGGAGTCAAGCTTGTCATCCTGGGATGATGATGAAGAAAGTTGCACAAAGAAAATCCCCAAACTGAATGGTGAGGTGGGTTGGCCAGGCTGGGGAGGCTACAATTTGAAGGATCAGTTGGGCTGGGGCGAAGATGGCTTCAAAAAATTGAAGGTAAGTTTAGTTTTCTGGTGGAGTTCATAACATTCAAGATGATAGAGGTTCATAAAGAAAGCAGTGAAAAAACACCTAGACCCAACGAGATGTTGAAGTCTGCAAGATCATAAGGCATTGGAAACTGTGAGCAAAATGATAAGCAGCGCTGTAACAGCATCATTATGCTATACTCACTGAAGTGAGCTAGGCCATAGCTGAATTTCCTGACCTTGACAACTTTGATGAGTGCTGGCCAGTGCAGGACTTGGTGCAACTTCAACTGAAGTATTTGTCCTTCAGGGCTTGGCAGCAACAGTGGACTAGAGTAACTCCTCTGGGCAAGGGCATAAAGACCAATATGAGAAGCTGAAGAAGGTAGATACTTGCAGGGAGGGGGGGAAGGACTACCTTCTTATACTGCAACAAGTAGATTACCACTAAGATGCAGTGCCTTGGAGCCCAAAAATTTTTGATAACTTATTTGCTATCAAAGGGAAGGTGGAAAGCAAAAGGTGTGGCTGAATATGATTTTGTAAGGCAGGATGGGTCTTCCAATGGTACAAAGGGGAGCACTCACCTGTGAAGATGTAACCTGCAGGGCATTGGATTAGCCAGCTGTATGTTTTGTGACTGGTACCATGGAAGTGTTTGTGGTGGTTGAAGGGGGGATTGTGGGCAATCAGTGGGATGTATTCTGTGATAGTGTTATGCTAAGGTGTCATCCACTCCTTTATGAGTACTTTGACCTTAATCACAAAGGAGCACAGATCTTACACCAGATTTGCAGAATATGTTAGGTGTACTAGCAGTGGGTTTGTCAGAAAAAAAAAACTCATTACTATCGATTTTGACATCACACTTTTGTCACATTTTTACCATATGGGGTAAGCTTAGTCATTGAAATTGATTTCAACTTGTATTGTGATGGACAAAATGCTACAATGAAAACATGACAAAATTGTGACATCATGCAATCATCACAATTTTCATTGTGGCATTTTGACAATTTTTGAGTGGATTTCAAGCATTGCAGTCAAATGCAATCACCAAGCTCTACCAAATAAGGAAAAAGCATGACAAATGTCACCATTGCGATCCATTTTCCTTTTTTCCAACATTACAGATCTGTCACTGACAACAAAGCTGCCAAAGGCTGACAGATTTCAATGAGCACTTGCAACAAGGCCTCCAAATTGTTGCTAGCAATTCATTCAGTAACTAGTAGTAATGGTTGTGATGAACACTTATGACAAACACATTAGCATAATAACAGGACTGGAAATGAGATTACAGGGAGCCAAGATCGATTGTCATCCTGTGTGAAGACCCTGATTCATAGGAATCTTAGATGCACTATGGACCACATTATGTTGAGCATGAAACACAACATCACTTACTATAGCACATAGCATGGATATCTCTCCAAGGATCCTATCAACAGAAGGGATCTGGCAATCTATACTTCATGTCTAACTGCACAACATAATTAGAATGTGGCAGACACCAATTGTTATGACTAACTACATATGACATGCATTATACTACCATTACTAGCTATGCTACATGAAGGACAGAAAGAAGTGAAAAGAAGAAAGAAGTAACATGTGAAAATGGCAGCCTTATAAACTGAATGCCACTGAGCCCACATGTGACCACAAACTCCACCTGGTGAACCATTGTCTGCCATGCAAACTTCTGTCAGGCTTTGAAATGCCATCCAGTTTAAGAAGGCATCAGCTGCCATTCATGCTTTTCTTTCTTCCCATCTTTCTGTGCATCCTCCTACTATCACATATCACACTGTCCCTACGAAGTAGTAGTATGATAATAATAATAATATAGTAATTAATATAGTGGTTGCATTTTGTCCTAAAATGCCCAGTTGTAATAGATGGATCCAGCCTAGATTGGTATTGGTAGTAATTGTTATTGAGATATCATGTTGTAGTGGATACAGAAGGTTGGGATCAACAGAAGGAAAAACAAAACTATTGCATCTAAACCTGCAGGTCACATGTTATTAAGTATCAGCAAAAGGTATGATTGTATCAGCTTCACCTCACCAACAATGACTCCTAATGAACTGTGCTGTAGATCATCCTACTGTGGCCTTGTTTCCTGTCTCTGCAGATCTACCTTCATCTTGGTATAATGTCCTTTTGTTCAATTGATTTCTTTCTCATCACATTTTGATATATATATATGTAGACTCACTTTACTCACTTTCATATCGAAGGGAGCATGCTTCCCACCTACTAAAGTCTGAATCCTGGTGGGAATACATTGACCATAATTAAACAATTATCAGGGCACACTCATGACTTTATTGCTAAAGAGATTGTTCAACACAAAGATCAAGTTATTGATTAACTGTGGCACTCCAGGTTGTCTGCCAATTGTTGGGTCTGGTGTGTGTAACAGTGCACTGGTGGTTCTTCTGTTGTCTCACAATCTGTTTATTGTCAAGGGAGATCTGTATGCCAGAAATTGATTGTAGTCATTGTTTTGTGGTATTCATTAATCACATAACTTTGGAAGAGTGACCCTCTGCTCATTGTCCTCACTGGGATGAATATAATACAATCTCCTATTTATTCAAAGTGCATTCATGAGAAATCCAAGAGACACCCAAGAGACCATGGCTTTCCTCAAAGCATTGTTTGGGAATTCCACTGATATACAAGATGAATCCTTTGCACTAGAATCTCTTGAAACACCCGCATCCACTGTGGACCTCATCAGAGGTAAGAACACAACAACTAGCATGCCAGTATCTAAAATGTCTTATGGTATTGTCAGCTGGCTCAACACCAGTGATGGCTGCACCAATGGATGCTGTTCTGACACTGACACCAGTGACACCCACTGATCCTACACCAATGGATGCCCAGCCCACACTAATACCAGTGATACCTGCTGGTCCCACACTGACACCAGTGACACCCACTGATCCTACATCAATGGATGCTCAGCCCACACTAATACCAGTGATACCCACTGGTCCCACACTGAAGGATGCTGGTACCACATCGACACCAATGATACCTGCCAGTATTGTACTGATGGACACCAATACCACACTGACTGCAACACCCACCAATGTTATCCCAATGAATGCCAATATTGTACCAACAACCACAGGTGACAATACCCTAGGACCACTGCTTGTTCAAACCTCAAACTCCACTGAACTGACTCTTGGTGTGGATTACTACTGGGGAAGTGTTTTTGTTCACCAATGTATTTTGTCAGGTTTGGAAGGTGGTAAAGGCATGGTGACCCTCTCCAAGTGACCTTGCCCACCTGAGACTGCCTTGGTTACATTGGTGCATTGAATTCCTATGCTGGCAACAATTTATTCATCTGCAATGTCAGCCCCCATCCAAGGACCTCCTAAGAGAAGTTGATGAGTCCAGTGAAGTACTTGCATGCTCAGGTCTATGATTTGAAGAAGGGTGTCTTGAAGGCTCAATTTACTGTGTGTTCCACCTCATGCACACCTTCTATCCTGCTAACTGTCATGTGTAGATACTGGAAGGAAAATTTCATCTAAAAGATGCTGGTACCAGTGTATGTGTCATTGCCCACTGACTGTGCTCCACTTTCTCAGAATCTGTAGGAATTGGAAGCACAAATCAGGCAGAGGGATGTCATCATCACCAAGTGGTCTCAGCTCCTTTCTCAGCTCAGGAAGGACCTAGATGAGGTGAAATGGCAGACTGCTGCACAGAACTCAGTATTAGCTCAGGTTGAATCAAAAGATGCAGTCATTGCACAACAGTCAGAAGCACTTCAGAAACTTCAAAGGGATCTTAATGAAGTGTGGAATCAAGTTGTACTGGAAGCAAAAGCAGAAATCCAACAGCTACAGGTGCACAATCTCCTTGCATTGTCTTCACTGGTTAACCAATTTATTCTTTAGGTTGACAGGGAGTCTGAACTACTGGCATTAAACCAGAAATATGAGACCACTCTCCATAAACTACAGGAGGTAATGTTTGCCCTGCTGCCATGAACCAACACTCATGCATGAAATCCATAGCTCCAAATTTGTTCCCTGTCTGACCCATCCTCAATGGCAAAGTACACAGTCCACCACAGGTCAATGTTAGGAAGTGGGAAACTAAGTTGTCACTATCTTGATGTAAGATTGTTCATTCTTGTCCCTCTTTTACTGGTCATTGAGTGTTGCACAAGGAACCACAGGACCAGGGATGGTCCAAATTGCCAGCTACAGAGCCAGTAGTTCCAACATCACTCAACCCTAGTGATGCTCCATGAACTTCTATGTTGACACCTGCCAGGAGAGGCCAACAAAAAGCACAGGGATTGAATGAAGAAATTGAGACAGATGAGCAGCAAATATGGAACCTTGTAGGTGTCTTCATAGCCAAGTGTCCTACAGAGCATCTTACAGCAATCCCTTATCCCATCAGGCACATGTTAGAGATCTATTCAAGACAGTGTTCAACATTACTCAAGATGAAGACTTTCTATGGTGTGGTGGGGTGTCCAGTCAGTCACAAAGGCATTTATTGAAGGAACTGGCCCTGGCCCTGGTCCATCACAGTTACAATGGGATTTTAATAATCCTGCTTTGTCTGCTTGGAACCAAGCAGTCATTTCTCAACTGATGTGCTGGTTAGTGGAAATGCAACAGAAATTGACCATTGAGACACAATCAGACCAATACTGGGTCCATAAAATCACACAGAAATTCACTCAGATTAAGAAATGTGTTGATAGGGCAAAGCCTCACATTAACAATAATCTCTCTGTCAAAACCAGTGCAGATATTGCTAAGAGGTTAGTGAATGAGAAGGATGAAGCTTTAATGAAAGCTAGGAGGGATATGCAGAGGCAAACAGTAAGCCATTTTGATAGTCTTTGATTTATGTGCTGATCCAGCATAGAAATACCAACATCAAAAGGAAATAATGGAGAATATGGTGGCTGTCAAGGAAGCAAAGGGTGATGACAATGTAGTTGCCTGGCAGTTCCTCAGCAGTGTCATTGCAATGTTGGGCAGTGATGGTATGAGTTCTGAAGACAGTGATGGTGAGGATACCAAAACTGTCTATTGCACACACATGCTTCCTTGGAGGAGGGACATTGTTAAGGAGCTGAATCTCATTGACCAGCAGAGGCTCAAAGATTCGAGTATTTTTTCTCCCAGAGGTGCAAAGGCTGTGAAGCACATCAGGAGTGACAAGTTCTTGCAATCAGAGTGGAAACCTGTCAAAGGTCTACCTTGCCCCTTCTATGATGCAGGTTGGTTGGCCTGGAACAAAGAGATGTGCTCAGATGTGCCATTCTGCTGGATGACAATCTATGCCCAAAGCTAGTTG
This sequence comes from Pisolithus marmoratus, assembly GCA_024613145.1. Lineage (NCBI taxonomy): Eukaryota > Fungi > Basidiomycota > Agaricomycetes > Boletales > Pisolithaceae > Pisolithus > Pisolithus marmoratus. Next base: position 220,442 of record JANFAE010000143.1, read on the forward strand.
ACCTAGCTAGAATTTCAAACTATCTATGTACAATGTACAATGTATAGCTGTATAACTGTATAACTATCTCAAGTACCTGGAGTTTGATGTTGTGAGTGTGACAGCCACCACTTAGTAAATATTGGATTTTCTACAACATGATTAGGTGATGCAGGTTTATTGGACTTGCGAACCTCCTACAATATTTTTGTAAATCAATGCTCAAACATTTGTGTCTATATCCTATGACATTGTCTACTCAACACTATGAGTTACAGTACTTCTGACCAAGGGGAACCCCAGAATGTCTGGTAGAAGGGCCAACAGCCAAGGCAAAATTTGAGGCAGTGTCTTACTAATCCTGAAGGGGAGGTGTAAATAAACTTAACCACTGGTATCAAAACACTCACTTGCAATAATGGCAATATGACAACATGTTCCTCTGAAAAATGCCACTGAGCACAGTGACAAGTCACCCATTCTAGATGAACCATCTCCAAGTCTTCACTCAGCACAGCTGAATATAAACATGCTGGGAAGTACAGATAGTGCTGGAATGGATCAGTTATGTTCTCCCTGGCAGGGAGCTGTCATTGGACTGCCAATTGGATTTGCCCATTATCTTTGAAGATATATTTGATGCATCCCAGAACAGGGGGATATGAATGACTCCCTCCAGGATAAAACATGATTAAGCTGTTGCCTTGATGGGTCGAATGTCGATTGAAGGCAATGCCACCAAATTTGTGTGTGCATGGAGTACCAAGTGCTTCTGGGAAGTCAGTAACTGAAGGCTGGTCAGTATAGATTGTTTTTGTGCTCTCTCAGAAACATTGGGAAATGACTTCTCATTGGAGACCCCATTGTTAGCTACATATTTGTCAAAGAGGAGCTTACACTCCTTGATGGCAGTGGGGCAGTCTGATCGAGCAAGCCAGTGATGGAGTTTGGATCCTTGAATGAAGGAATCCAGGACTCATTGTTCCAGTTGACCTGATTGGGGGGAGGGTCAGAATGTGGTCCGATGCCCAAAAGAAATGAACCAAATTTGTGATTTATCAGTAAACATTGCAAATGACTGATTAGATGCTCAAATGGGAAACACCACCACAAGCACACAGGTCCAAAGAGCTTGAGGTAATTGTATATATGGCAGGTCATGTGACAGTTTGGGCAAGGCTTGGTGGCCTGGTAAGACATCCAGTAATGTTGACAACAAAGTCATTATGCAAGTATGGTATGTCATGATGTGGGACTGTGTCATAGTATGGGAGCAGGTGATGTGAATTGCAGACACTAGTGCCATTGTGTTTATCCAGGACATTGTGTAGGTGAACTGCTTGACATGGCTGGTGAATTGAACCCTCACCCCAAAGGCTCACCAAAGCTAAAGGGAGGTAGATAGTAGCTAGAGTACACCATTTGTTGGCTTTCAAGGTACCTGCTCTCACCTCCCCAAAGTTCTTAGGCACAGATCTGACCCAGGACAGAATGGTTGTTTCCTTGATAACATTCTGAATGCACTGCATAACTTCTGGCATAGACATCATTGTCAAAGAGCATGCAACCATTGGCATCATCCTGCGCTGTGGGGGCTAGTGAGATCAAACTAGAAATGTGCAAAAAGCCATACCCATTTCACTAAGGCATTAACCCAATGTATTCTGAGTACTCTGTGTGCAACAAGCATGGTATCTCCTCCTGCAACCTTGTGGAAGGGCTGTAATTCCAGCCCCTCCACTACAAATTTAAGGGCAACAACTTTTTTTTTTCATAAGCTTTGATTCTAAGCAGGCGATGCCACTTTCAACATCAGAGAGGGTCCCTCCCTCCACATGGCCTTCCACAGCACTCATAAGCAGGATCTGAATGCTCTCAACAGGAGAGCAGTCATTCTTCAAGAGGCCCATTGCTTTGGGAGTATTGAGGGAGCAGAATGTATGGTAGAATGCAGGTTGCAGATCAGCCTCTGACTGAGCCTTTGTCACAAGAACAGTGGTAAGTCCAAGGTATTCCTGGAAGTGTGCTTGTGCCAGACCCTCCAAAAGACAATGTATCGAGTTGACAACAAGCTGTCATGCAGGGTCCCAATAGGGAAGGTGCCACAATGGTGACCATCACACACTGTTGCTACAAAATAATTTGTTCTGCTCTTTGACTGATGTAGCATCCCTGTAATTGAATGTGCAGGCCTGCAACTCAACCTTGTCACAAAATTGCCAGTCCTTAGAATTGACATCTGTATGGCCAAGTGTTGAATTGCGAACACAATGACAGGTGCTACAGTAGAAGTGGCTGGTGACACTTGCTAGTTGAGTGGATTTTTCTGGCAGCTGGAAGATCACAAATGACAGAGGTGATAACAGAATGAGTGATGCGATCTGTTTCAGGAGCACTATGGGAGAATTGAACCCCTCTTTCTCAACTCTCTACCATGTCTTTGATGAGGGGTTCAAGGAAGTGGTTAAGTTGGTCACCAGAAGGCTCTGTTGGACCCAGTATAATACTGGCCAGGCACATATTTTCTGGTTTGTAGTGGATATCCAGTGGCAGGTTAAGACATGCACAAGAAATGATGCCACACAATGTTGTGGCATTTCATTGATGATTTCCCTTGACATTGAAGAAGTCAACATTGAGAGAAAACAGCAGGCAGCCTTTGCCTTGGCAATCCACAAACAACCTTCCAGCATGTGGCCCCCTCCAAGGTGTGAAGGAACTCTGCATCCCACATGACCTTCAAAATAGATGGGGCCACACCAGGCAAACTCTGCATCAGATTATCACAAGGTTTGTCCATTAGGTCTTTGAAACCAGGCTTAGCAAGCAAGCTAGACACATAGTCATGAAAATGATGGTAGACAAACACTTTGATAGGGGCACTATCATCAGAGTCATGGAGGAGGGGATGTATGACATGGACTACCACCCAGAATAGGTTGGTTAGTGCAGCAAGGAGGATACTTTGGCTTAACTGGGGACCCTAAGGGCTTGTGAAAATTGCACTGCAGTGGGGGCAAACACATACATAGTAGTATGCCCATCAAGGTTGAAACACTGGAGGGGTGGTCTTCATATTCTGGGTATCTGCACAAGCACATGATCACAAAGGGTATCACCTCTTGCACCAAGCAGTTGAAATGCTAAGGTGAGGATATCGACACAATACTGAGGACAAAATCTCCAGTCCACCAGCTCAGACCAAAGAGGATGACAAGAACCATGCCAAGAAAGACAGAGACTTGTGCAACCTCATCACATAGATTGATGGGATAACTGAAATGATGGCCTTCAATAATTGATCAGGGTAAAGCTTGTCATGATTCACAACCACCACTCACACAAATCATATTTTTACAGCCCCAGCATCAGAGTCTCCTTAGCCAGCTGTGATATCCTCCCCTAGAAGCTTTTCTTCCTACCCTGCTGAGCAAGAAAAGGAGCTGATCCTTCTGACTGACAACCAAGTGTTCATGTCAGTTGATGGCAGTCAGAGCTCTCCTAACATCTGAAAGCTGTGAATGGGCAGTATGTGCATCCACTGACACCAATTCCAGAGTACACTGCTGGATAGTCCAATCTGAGCTTTGATAGAATCAAGAATTTGATGGGCCTTGAATTCCTTCTGTGGGAACATTTTGCTGTCCCCACAAAAACAATGATGGTGAATGGGAATGAAATGAGGGGAAGATGAATTACATGGACTGCAGCTGGTTGGAGCATATATCCAAACTACTAACCCTTCTGGAGAGAAAGAGTAGATTGTTTAGTATGGAGGGGTAGGTGCAATGGACTAACAGACCTATCTTCAGTAGAAATCCAGTGAACAGCATCAACCGCATCACAGATGTTGGGAGCTCCAATGTCACCAATATTTGGACTTGTTTCTGCCTGAAACTCTGCACAAGAGGCCCATAGTTTGCTGGGTTGTGAGTCAAGGTCTGGCCCATGGTCACAGAGGGAGGATGCAAAGAGCATGGCAGACAGGGAATCAATATCAGGGTCACCTTGCTGAGGAGTGGCTTGTAAGACATTATTTGTGGCAGCAAGCTGGCAGACATGGGCATACAGTCCAATGAAGTGGTCTCACAAAGGTGGATAGCCTTGTGTCTCTCCAGCTCAAGTTTGCCAGAGGGATTGCCAGCAGTGCCACCTTGATCCACCTTACAACAGTCCATACAGTAGCACCAATATAATTTGTCATGAGATAGCATGCAGAGGATTAAAATATTTTGCTTGGAAATGTCAGATGCTAGACTATAAGTATGGCCAATGCTCTTGTCTTAGAATTCCCCTATACAGTAAGGGGAGTCACCCCTATTGTACTAGTTTGTAATTGGTGATGGACTGGTCATTGACAACAATGCTAGTCTTTTGTTGTCTTCAAGTCTTCAATTAATATAATCCTCAATTACATCAAATACAATACTATGCACCTCGACAACAGTTTTGTTCTTGTTGTCCTCAGACTATCCTCAATTATGACAACCTTGTCCAGGCCTACAAGAATGCTGTTGACTGTCATCAAGACATCATGAAGAATACACACAGACAAAGGCACTGGTGATTGTCACCAGACCAGCATATAATCATGGAGGCCCAAGGAACAAGGAAGCAACAACTCAATACTCACAATGTCCCTCAAAAGATTTCTTTGCCTCAACTCCAGTAGCAAGTATACATTGGAGTATCATTTGTCAGGACACAATGATGCCATACTATGTTTAGCAGTATTGAACAGTGCAAAAATACTGGCCAGTGGAGGTATTACACTTCATTAATTGCTGAAAAAGAAAATACTGATCCTTGACAGGATGCGATGGACTGAGACTGTGGGACTTACAAAAAAAGATAGAACTAAGCAAGCCCAGTCAGACACGGAATCCCCAAGATCCCATTACTTGCATAGCATGGCTAATGCCAAAAGATGATAACAAGGAGTTGTTATGTGGTGGTATGGGCTTGGGAGATCTGTTCCTATGGAAAGGATGTGGTCATGAGTTCAAGGAGATCACAGCAAGATGGATAGGTACAGGTCAAGAGGTCATGGCTATCAGCTGTGAAACTTCAGAAATAGGGATGCAGGTATTCACCAGGACACGAGACAAATGTGCACTGCAAGCATTCCACAATTTTTCTTCAGAAAATGCTGAAAAAATTGAAGAAAGTGATACTCTTTTTGACAGGTGTTTTCAAAGAGCAAAGGCAAAAATAATATTTTCTTTTCTTTGCATGACTTGCCACAAAACATTGATTGATGGTAATACTGATTAGTGTAGAAGCTAATCAGTACTACCATCAATTCATGTTTTGGCACAGAAAAGACGAAGAAAACAAAATATTATATTTGCATTTTTTCTGTGAGCACAGCCCAAATATAAGAGTATCTCTTCTTTCAATTTTTCAACTTATTTTGGCATGAAAAATTGTAAAATGCTTTCAGTGGTGTCCAGGTTTGGACCCTTGATTCCAGACATCTCTGTCAAACATCTTCACTGTGGAGCTCCCTATGATTGTTCCATGTGCCATATACTCACATGGTGCAGATATTATTGTATTTGGAATGTACAATGGGGAAATGTAAGCGTTTGATGTGTCACATAGACATGGACCTCACCTCACAGATGCTCCAGTCATACACTTCATGGTAAAGACAGTGTGGTTCTCTTGATGAAATCTATGGGAAGAATGATGTAAGTATTAATCCACAGCAAATCTAGAAACCTCATGGTTACCCTCCAGGGGTGGTGCTGCCATTGACCTGAGTCATACATTCTTCATCATTGATAATGCCATGAATGGGTTCAGTTTGCATTGCATGGATGATGCTGTACACATGAAAACATATGATATGAAACCGATAAAAACATTCCCAAAACAGGTTGCACTCGCAGAAGAGGCAATGGTAGTGGTTGGTGGAGGGGAAAATGGATGTGTTCACATGTTCAACAGGGCAACAGGGCAAGCTGTACAGACATTGCAGCACTCAAACAGTGGTAGGGTACAAACAGTTGTGGTAAGAGACATATGATGACTACCAATAAACTAACTTACCACTGAAGACACATGATGCTGGGAATTACCATCTTATTCTCACAGCCACATTGAGTAATGAAATGGAAATGTTGATTTCTGTGTGAAGAAAAGAAGCCTGCATACAAGCCAAACCTGAGACTCAAGGGGAATTGGGGCTCTTGTTCATGGTATGACAGACTCTGCAAGCAGTAGCACAGCTTGTGACAGTGGTGGTGGTGGTACTTCTAGCCATCCAAATGATGGTAAGTAGACTAAGCACAAGACAACCTAAACTCAAAATCCTTTCACAGCAAGGGAACATATCACTCACCAAGTTGCATGGAGAGGTGTAAACAACAGTGTCTGCAAGAGTGGCA
>JANFAE010000144.1:0-226439 GCA_024613145.1 Pisolithus marmoratus
AAAAGTGAAAAAACCCATTCCATGGACATGTTGTTTTAAAATGGCCATATCTCCAGACCATGGGAATGGAATCACATGACCTAGGAGCCAAATTGCAGCCAGGACTATGTACTATTTATGACTCCACCAAAGCTTAGTGTGATTCTCCATGTGTCTGGCAGTACACTGCATGTGCTGAAAATAGGGCAAACATGGAAAGGGTTTTTGGAGTCACTGTAGGTGAAAACACTGCCCTGGGCAATCTCTACAAATGTCAAGCCCAAGAATCAGAAAGAAGATTAGAGAATGCTGAGACCAAGCTTGGGTGCATTTGTGATTCTATTCAGATGAGTGGAGGTAAACTTTGTGATGATTCTGCACATAACCATTGTCATTGTGTGTCAGGTTCAAGCACCGATACTAGTACATATTTCTTTCAATGATGATAATCCCCTTGATCTCACAAGCTACTTCCTGCCAAGGCATCATACCTGAGGTCTGATTCCACAATATACTTATATTCATGTTGTAGTTCACATTGTTTCTTTTATGAGTGAAATTTGCACACTCAATAACATCCTGCTTTGTTCCTCAAGTTTGACTCTCATCAATCCCTAGCCATTGTCTCTATCCCTGACCTTGCCTGTTGCCAGTGACTCTAGTAGCACCAACATGTGCTGTGAGATCATTAGCAAGTGGTGTATCAAGTTGGAGCAGAGGCACCATGGGGAGCTTTGGGATCATCACTGACAAGTCAAGGATGCACTTCCAGTTCCAAACCAGAAGTCAAGCAAGGTTTCCCTCCTTGAGGCCAATCATGTGTCTACCTTCCTTCACAAGTGTACTACATGGTAACCAAATTGCCCTGCCAGACCTCCTTCCTGCATCCACCCTTCTGTCACACCTACTATTTCTCTACATGTTGCCTTCCCTGCACAATGTGAAGGTGAGCAGCAACACCCATAACCCAAAATCATGTGAAGGAGGTAAGTCATGCATACTCCAGAGCAGACCAAAATGAGTAGAAGGCACAGTGTGGGGTAGCTACCATGGATGCCTACTGTTTGGAGGTGGAGTAACTTGACAAGCATGGAATCTGTGAAAATTACAGTAAACCACATGAATATATGTTTCTGTGATCAATAACTATCTTCACACAAGCTGTAATCAGGCCGAAAAGGCTGAGTTGCAGCTACAGAGTCACATACCAGAGTAAGTGGACAATAAATGGGCACATCCCATCATTTGGTTCACAGGTTTACATGCTCTTATTCATTGGTACAAAAATACTCATAAGTACATTCCACTGTAACCACAATGGGCACTGTGATTGTCTGGACCACTGTGCCAATGCAACACTGTGTGCCACTGTGAGCTATGATGGGCCTGTGATCAACCAGGTGGCTGTGTCCCTGTAGTGCTGTGTGCTGCTCTAGACTATAATGTGTCTGTGATGGACTGGGTGGCTGTGCCATGGGAAGACTGTGACTGTGGTGACATATTGTGGGCCTGTGGGTCTGTGGCCTTGCTGAGCTGTCATGCTGTAAGGTGCTGTCATATGCAGTCATGGTGCCATGGTTACTGTTGGCACTGTTCCAAAAGAAGGGGTTTGCTGATGTATGTCTGGAATATGATATGATTGCATCTTGAAAGGGGAACAAAGCAGATACATCTGGGATATGATACAACTGTGTCTTGAAAGGGGAATGAAGCAGATATGTCTGGAACATGATACAATTGCATCTTGAAGGGGGAATGAAGTGGATATGTCTAGAACACATTATGGTTGCATCTGGAACATGATATGACTGCATCTTGAATATGTTATGAGCAAAGCAGGTGCATCTAGAATATGTTATGAATGCATCTTGGAAGGTCTTGGAAAGTGTCTTGAATATGTTACAAATGAAGCAAATGCATCTAAACAAAGCATCTATGTCACAAACACATCTCAAAAGGGTCTGGAATGCAGCTGGGTCTCAAAGCAGCTGGTGGGGTCTCAACAGGGCTTCGACTGACTCTAAGATGGTGGGAAACAGTTCCCTACAACTCAAGAGGGAGCTAAAACATGAGGGAAAGTGCCAGGGAGCATAAGCTGTGGTAGGGGAGGAGGACAGCAGTGCACTGGGGAGGAACTGCTTGATGGAATGCTACAAAACTCTGGAGGGTGGTAGAGGTGGGTGAGGGGAGCTGGGAAAATGAAGAAACATGGGACATGGCTCACCCAGTCCTGAGTTATTCCAATTTTCATCCTACAGGGCCTTTCTCCACAAAAACAGGAATATCTCCAGAAGTACTGAAGTGGATGTGACGAAAAAGACCTCGTTCGAAAGGTCTCGTCGGGTAGAATCTGAATCCAGAAAAGCGAGAGGTCTGGCGCATCGGTTGTCGAGAAAATGCATGTACAAGCTTGGAGGCAGGGGAGGAATAGGGTTACCAAGCAAAACAGCCCCCTTGTGGTGGGCTCCAGATGTAAAGATGACACAGTGGCAGTTTCAATATTTTCACACACTCTAAAGAATATTCGAAAGTGAAAATGCAATGTTTTATTATGATTCAAATTACCAGGCTCTCACAAGGTTTTATTCCAAGAAGATTTATAATTTTTATTACCAGTCTATATTGGGAGAAACATTAGATATCCATTCAAAGACAATTGAAAATTATATATTGCATGAATGTCATAAGGTTATTGACAATAATATCTGCCCAATACTCTTTAGAGAGTGAGAAAATATTGAACCAGCCAATGACGAGTGAAGGTTCAATGTTTTCTCATGCTCAAAAGCATATTGGGCAGATATTATTGTCAATAACCTTATGACATTCATGCAATAAATAATTTTCAATTGTCTTTGGATGGATATCTAATTTTTTTCCCAGTACAGACTGGTAATAAAAATTCTAAATCTTCTCAGAATAAAACCTTGTGAGAGCCCTTTAATTTGAATCATAATAAAACATTGCATTTTCACTTTCAAATACTCTTTAGAGTGTGTGAAAATATTGAAACCACCACTGTGTGAGAGATGAAAGGAGTGTGGGAGGAGACTAGAGAGTCTCCTGTTGGAAGGGGGTCTCAGTTTGACCCAGGAGGCTTGAGTTGCCTGGTAGAGGGAGTCAAAGAGTATGGTGAAAGACTGAACAACATGCCCTAAAGCCCAAGAGAGACTCAAGAAAACATTTATAGAACATCAAGGGAGGAGAAATAATATTCTGAGCCCTCAGGCTCAGAATTCCATCTGTTTTGTCTCTGGTGGTACATCTATTATTCTTCTAAGTATGTACACTGCTCTCAAAGTACTTGTGCAGGCTTACATAAGCCACAATGCATCCAAACACAAAGTAAAAAGATAAAGAAAAAGAAAAGAAAACAATTCAGTAAGTAAAAACAAGGAAATAAAACAAATATCCTAGTAGGGAGGATATTCTCCCTACACCACCCTACATGGCATGAAATACTAAACCTACCTTGCTGTACTGTTGACATGAGATTCAGGTAATACTGCTACCTCAGGCAGACATGCCAGAAAACATTGCTGGTGGACAAGGACAGTCTTTGGTAGAACATCAGCAACTATTAACAAAACAGTGCTTACAAACCTATGTCATACTCCAAGTTCTCTTGGTAAGTTTCAATACCTCCCACTTTTGGTGGCTGATACCTGTGGAATGCTTGATGGTGAACTGGCACAGTCTGGGTCCATGCATCAGTGACCAGATAGTGGATGTACAATGAAATACACACATCCTGCTCAACACACCTAATGGGGTGATACAGAACCATTCGATGCTGATGGGGGTGATCATATTTAACATTTCTGGGAGCTTTCATCTTGAGAGAACTAGTATATGGAAAGTGACCACATTGATTTCACTCACTTTATAGGATTGCAGAAAGAGCAATTTGGTGTTTTCCACTAAATCATGGGGAATCATGGCAAGTCTTTCAAAGGGATTTGAGTCATTTGTTGGACCAAGAGGCTTTGAGAGCTTGGAGATGACAGAAAGTATAAGAGCTTGCACTGCAAGCATCTCACAATTTTTCTTCAGAAAACATGCTGAAAAAATTGAAGAAAGAGATACTCTTTTTTGACACATGTTTTCAAAGAGAAAGGGCAATAATAACACTTTGTTTTCTTTGCATGATTTACTAAAAAACATTGATTGATGCTAATACCCATTAGTGAAGAACCTAATGGGCATTACCATTAATTCATGTTTTTTGGCAGAAAAGACAAAGAAAACATTACATTATATTCACCTTTTTTTTTGAAAACAGCTGAAATAAAAGAGTATCTCTTTTTTCAATTTTTTCAGCATATTTTGGGATGAAAAATTGTGAAATGCTTGCAGTGTTGGTGATGACAGAAAGCAGGTGGCTGACACATTGGTAATGTACTGAAACAGGAAAGGGTGTCATGATATTTTGGGAACTTCCACATCATACTCATGAATGAAAGTCTTTCATTCTTTGAGGCCCTCAAGTGGCAAGGAGATCACAAAGTGAACAAAACCACCCAGGTCTGGTGTTTCATCTCTATTGCCCCCTTTTCCTTCTTCTCTATGACCATGTGTCTTCAACACCCATGTCGATTGTCCACTCACAAGCTGCCATATGATCACACCAAGAGTCATAGCTATGGCCTATGTACATGAGCATCAAGGTCACCATGATCCCCCACTCCCAATTCATTAGTTACCTCTTCACCTTCCACATCCTCATCATCTTTGTCTGCATCATCCTGGTCCCCCATTTCAACTGCTCCTACAATGCCTCTTTCATCCACCTCAGCATCAGGGCCACTATCTCCCCTGGAGAGTGGAGTCAGAGAAACTATTGAGGTAGGCATTCCTTGGATGTGCAGTGTTATAAACAGCCCTGATTCCCCCAATTAGAAAATTACAGAAGTTACCCAACTTCTTGACATAGAGCTTAAAGCATCCTGCCAGGTCCATTCACTTGTGTGCAACAGTATTTTTTTTTCTCAGTCAATTTACATTCCAAGAGCAAGACAAAGCTATGGCAGAGCTGGTGAGGGCTAGAGATGCTGCTGACTTGCATGTGGTGGAGATCTCTGAGCTAAAAGCCTTCTGCAACACTGTATGTTCTTCCTAATTTATTTGAGCAAATATGATACTCATCCAGACCACTTTCCAAGGTCATTCAGGCAAGAGACAAAGTGTTCAAGTGCAGTGCCTGTCAATTGCCATGCATACATCCATTTCTGTGAGTGACTGCTATCATTTGATGATGATTAGGCTTATCAATTATAGGACTCAGGAATGCCACCATTTGTTCTGTCTACCCTGCCTTCACCAGCACTTTCAGGAATGCCTCCATCAACAACTGAAATATCAAGTAATACCTGCCCACCTCAGCATCAGCAAAGCACCCCCATACACAGCCACAATGTTCTCAGCATTGATTGCAGAAGATGTAATACAACTTCTTTTATACCACTGCCCAGCATGTAGTGCACCAGTGTGGGAAAGTCCAAAGGAACTCCATCCTTTAACACAGATTGTGGAGGCTTTGAACAGCATCCTTGGAGCTCCCACTCAGGCAATGGAAGTAGAGAGCATAGATGGTGATATCTGGGCTGGCATTTTCCCTAGCAGGCATTGTACATGTTCTTGATTTGTACATCCTGAGGATGTTCATCAGATACCAATGCTTCTATAATTACTGCTCTAGTGGTTCTTAAGTATCATCAAAACTACTAACACAATTTGTACAATATCAAACATAGGAAATATTGGTTTAACCAATTGGTATCATAAGTCTCAGAATTGGTGGGATTACCTACTGAGGAGCCTGAGCTCCCCTGTAGTGCCACAATTCATTAGGTTGATGGTCATATGGCCCATCATAGCAAAGTCACCACTAGTACTGTCATGGCCATGCCTCAGCCTTGTGATTCCCATGCTCCTGCACCACCTCCAACACCTTCCAACACATCCCTGACAAAGTCCAATGCTTAGTAAGCCTGTAGGTCACTCAGCTGACCAGCATGCATGTGCTGCACTGTCAGCCACTGTCAGACTTGTCATGTGACCACCCTCAGCCCATGTCAGGCCAACACCATCTGGGTCATATGACCCCAGGGTCAAGGTGCCTGTGCAGTATGTCATCCTGAAGGGTCACACATTATTTTTAGGTTTCAGCCTCATTGCTAATTGGCTGTTGATGGGTGCTCCACTCTGAGTACATGATTGACTTTCTGTTTATAGATAGTATCTTTGTTTCCTTCCATTCCCCACTATCAGTGTGACTCCTTGTGCTGAAGTTTTCTGACATCTGCTCTCCTGAAAAAATTCAATAACTCCATATGTTAATTCTGACTTTCTGGTACTGTAGCACCCCAGCTTCACTGTGGCCTATAAATACTGTACAGTACAAGTCTTGTATTCTTTAATGTGGTTCTAAAGAACTGGAGGTTCTTCAAACACAGAGGAAAAATTGTCTGAACTGTATTAAAGGAGTGAACTCAGCTTGAGTGTGTCAAGACTATATATACTAACTAACCTGTATTAAAGGAGTGAACTGGTATAGTCAGAACATATAGTAAAATGAGTGTATCATAAATATCTCACCTCAGCTTGAGTGTGTCAAGACTGAGGTGTGCTCAAAGGAGAAAAATGAACACAACTACAAGAGGGTATTATGTAAGCTGTATCACTGACTAATGTAGAAAGAATGTGCTACAACATGCCCACTCAGTGAAATAGAACTTAAAAAATAATACCCATGCCACTAGAACATAAAAGATGCCTCTCACAAGACAGACCCTTGGTAAGAACATCAGCTGTCTGCTCAGTAGTGGGAACAAACTTGACAGAAACTTCACCTGAGTCCACCTTCTCATGAATGAAGTGGTGACAGATTGCAATATGCTTCAACTGATCATAAAACATAGCATTCCATGCAAGGGATATTGCAGATTGATTGTTGATATGTAGTATGGTGGGTTGTTGAGAGGGAGGGGGGTCCAGTTCATCAATGAGGTTCCATACCCAAATAGCTTCTTTTGCAGCTGCACATGTGGCCATGTACTCAGCTTCTGTGCTTGACAGGGCAACAGATGTCTGCTTTTTCGATGACCAACTAATAGCACTGCCAGACATAATAAACACATAGCCTGTGACTGAATGTCAGTCATTGATGTCAGCTGCCCAGTCTGCATCAACATAGCCCATAGGAGAGCCATCAGCTGATTTCAAATATGTGAGACATGAATCAAGGGTTTTATGAAGGTACCTGAACACTCACTTGAGTGCAGTCTGATGCTTGATCCCAGGGGTAGCAGCATGACAACTCAGAACTCCCAGAATGAACCCTAAGTCAGGTCTTGTAGCCAGCATGGCATACATAAGTGCACCCACAGCACTCTGATACCCTGCAGCATCAATCTCTGAGTCCTCCAGTTTGACAAGTTTCAGATTTGCTTCAATCAGTGTAGACACAGAGTGGCCCTCACTCATACCAAATCACTCAAGGACATTCTCAAGATACCTTCACTGAGACAATTTAATAGTTCCTTTATCACAGTCTCAAATGATTTCAATACCTAGGATCCAGTGAGCCTTGCCCAGGTCTGTCAAGTCATACTCTTTTGAGAGTCAAGTCTTGAGCCACTCAATGGCATCATGAGACCTGGAGACAATAAGTTTATCATCTACATAGACAGTGACTATGATCAGTACACCATCTTCAACCTTATAGAATAAGCTGTGGTCAGCATGGCTGTGTGTGAATCTGAGAGATTTGAAGACAGCCCTGAGATGAGTATACCATGATTTTGGGGCCTGTTTAAGGCCATAGAGGGCACAGTAGAGGAGCCAGACCTTATTGTCCTCATGAAAACCCAGGGGAGGTCTCAAATACAGTGGCTCAAAAAAGTGTCCCAATGTTGGGTCATTTTGGAAAGATCTTGTATTTGTGAGTGAACTACTGAGAGCCAGTTCTTGAGCCTGCAGAGGGGCTGACAGTGCTTGGTCTTGGAATTCCAAAATTGTATTGGTCACATGATTTGGTTGCCCAGGAGGCGAGATATGACCATTTTGAAATGGCAACTCATTGGGACACTTTTTTGAGCATGTTTCTAATCAGCAGTTTTGGGATTCAGGATGCCCTCCTTTTGTTTGTTTGGTTCTAAAAACAAAGTCAGATTGTGTCACATGATCTTATACATGGTTGGTAAGCATGTAAACAATGCCAAACATTGAATTTAGCCCTTTAAGCCTCAATCCTAGGCACAAGTCAAGAAGTCATCTTGCTAGCTCAGCAGGGCTAGTATCTCATGAAGGGAATCTGGTAAATACTGGTGTACACCACAGCATCATCCATTGATACACTCAAACCACTAGGGGCCCTTCAAAATCCAGCTGGAAGCCATTCATATGGTGTTTTCCCTACTCATGCCCAAGGTATCTTGTCATTAATCCATACTGGGCAAGCTGAAAATGTCAAGAGAGTGAATGTCATGCTTCAGGACATGAAGGATAAACTGATCCCCTCTCCACTAATGCATTTCCAATGATAAAAAGATGATGCAGAGGCTGAGGTGAAGCAAAGCCCTTCCTTACATTCCAGGTGTATGGGAAGGATGGTCCACTGAGCAGTCAGGGTGCAGATACTTTGCTTCCATTTGACCTTGGATATTTCCTCAAGTCACTTATGAGCCAATGACCCCTTCCTGGTCAATCACAGGTCAACTCAAGCTGCAGTCTAACCAACTCCCATATGATGCTTGGATTGCACAGCAGGGATTTGTTTCATCTCAGCCTTCACAGGAGCTTTCTATCATTGGAAATGCATTAGTTGAGAAGGGATCAGTTTATCCTTCATGTCCTGAAGCATGACATTCACTCTCTTGACATTTTCAGCTTGCCCAGTATGGATTAATGACAAGATACCTTGGGCATGAGTAGGGAAAACACCATATGAATGGCTTCCAGCTGGATTTTGAAGGGCCCCTAGTGGTTTGAGTGTATCAATGGATGATGCTGTGGTGTACACCAGTATTTACCAGATTCCCTTCATGAGATACTAGCCCTGCTGAGCTAGCAAGATGACTTCTTGACTTGTGCCTAGGATTGAGGCTTAAAGGGCTAAATTCAATGTTTGGCATTGTTTACATGCTTACCAACCATGTATAAGATCATGTGACACAATCTGACTTTGTTTTTAGAACCAAACAAACAAAAGGAGGGCATCCTGAATCCCAAAACTGCTGATTAGAAACATGCTCAAAAAAGTGTCCCAATGAGTTGCCATTTCAAAATGGTCATATCTCGCCTCCTGGGCAACCAAATCATGTGACCAATACAGTTTTGGAATTCCAAGACCAAGCACTGTCAGCCCCTCTGCAGGCTCAAGAACTGGCTCTCAGTAGTTCACTCACAAATACAAGATCTTTCCAAAATGACCCAACATTGGGACACTTTTTTGAGCCACTGTAAATTTCTTTGTCCAGGGTTCCATTCAGGAAGGCTTATTTGACATCCATCTGATGCACTTCAAGGTTATACTTCACAGCAAGAGCAAGGAGAAAGCATATGGTTGCAAACTTGGTCACTGGCACAAACATCTCAGTGTAATCCACTCCATGGACCTGGGTAAAGCCTTTCTCAACCAAGCATGCCTTATACTTGTCTATTTCACCAGTCAGCCCTCATTTCACCTTGAAAACCCATTTTGAATCAATGACCTTGTGGCCAGGCAGTGGGTCAACCTCCTCATACAGTCCAATAGACCTAAAAACCTTTAATTCTTCCAGCATCACAGCATACCAGAGGTCTGCATCAGTGTGTCACATCACCTCATTGAATGAGGTTGGTTTGTTGTCATGTGTTGTGGTCACTTTGTAAGCAACCTCAGTTTGGCTGCATGCACATTCCTCTGCCTCACTGCTCATGCTTGCTGTTTCAGTGGTCCCCAACCCATCTTGCTGAGTGTTGGCAGCCATTGCCTTGTTTGTTTGATTGGTAAGAGTCCATTTATCATAGGCATTGATGAAATAACATTGATCATCATCTCACACAGGTGCTTTTCTTTCTTGTGATGAGCGCCTTACTTCTGGAGGGGGGATTGGATTCGGATAAGGCTGAGGAGGGCAGCAAGAATCTGTCATGACCCTTGTAGACACTGTAGGTGTCCTTGTGGGTCATGCTGGCTGTGGGATACCAGGCAGAATGGCTGGTGTTGAGTCTTTGATGCTTGTCCCAGTACCAGGTTGATCTGTGCCTGATAACTGACCATCTGCTGCATCCATAGCTTCATTTTTGATGACAATGGGCTCGTCTGGTCCTGGGTGACCCTCTGACTCAACAGATTCAAGATCCATGCCTCCATCATCTTCATCTGGCTTGGATGTGCTTGCACCCACATCAGATGTGTCCTTGGAGATTCTTTGGAGTTTTGCAATGGTTTCTGTAGGTTTCTTTTGAGTGATTGGGTGGTCCTCTACTATCTGAACCCTATCAGGGCCTCCAGTATCTCCTTTGTCAAACACAACATCCCAAGTCTCAAAAATTCGACCAGTAGGTCTGTGCAAACACACATATGCCTTCTTGTGATGAGCAAACCCCAACAGAATACATTTGAGTGACTTGGCATTGAGTTTCTTGTGCTTTTCCTCAGGTATGTGGACATGTGTCTTGCAGCTGAACACCCAGATGTGTGAAACTGAGGGTTTATTGCCAGTGAATGCCTCATATGGCATTAGGTCACCTTCTATTGAACAGGTTGGCACTCTGTTAATTAGACATGCCACATATAGGATAGCATCACCCCAGAAGGAGTTAGGGAGGTTGGCATTGCTGAGCATAGCTTGGGCTGACTTGACCAGAGTCCAATTCATCCTTTCTGCAACTCTGTTTTCCTGAGGAGTATACATGTTCATCTTTTTGTGGTGAATACCCTTGGATTTCAGGTAGGTACTAAACTCTACTGAGCCATACTCTCCCCCACCATCACTTCTCAGGAAATTTGGCTTCTCTCCAGTTTCAACCTCAGCTTGGCTGAAGTAGTCCTTTGTGAGGGGGAAGACCTCATCCTTGGTTTTAATTAATTTAACCATGAGATGGTGGGAATGTCCATCAATGAAGGTAATGAAGTAATGGTGACCTGTGTGTGCAGTAGTCTCCACTGGTCTGCAAACATCAGAGTAAGTCCTATAGAGGACATGCAGGCTTTTCACACTTGACTTTGATGTTATCACATTCCAGTGTTGCTTTCCCTCAAGGCAGGCTTGGCATGAAGAGGTATGATTTGTCTTTGAGTTGACAATCTCCATCCCTTCTACCATTTCTTTGCTGACAAGCTGCTGAACAGATTTATCACTCATGTGGCTGAAGCATTGATGCCAGGTTTCAAGAGATGCCTTAGAGGTCAAAGTTGATGCTGTTAGAGCCATGAATTTGAGTGTGGGATTTATTGCTGGTGATGGTCCATATGCAATTTGCATCACATGCTGCAGTGAGGAAGTCTTTGCTGCAAGGATAAAGAGCAAGTTGCATTTGTGACCTATGCCAACAGTTTCTCCATTCATCTTGATTCTGCACTTGTTGCATGTGAAGGCTACTGTGATGTCTTGGCTGGTGAGATAAGCCACTGAGAGTAGGTTTGAATTTAGATCTGGAACATAGTAGACATTCTGGAGTAGTACATTTCCAGTTTCCCCATTTCCAAGATCCATTTCAAGCTCAATGCGACCAACTGCAGTCACTGGTATGGAGCTGCCATTGCCCACTATTACCATCTGAGGGGGTGAGAGTTTTGTTATGGTCCTGAACCATGTACACTGACAGCACATGTTTATGGACACTCCTGAGTATACTATCCAAGAGCTTTCCAGATCAGGACCACTACTTGAAGCCATAAAGAGTTTGAAGGGGGCAGGGTTGCCACTGGACATGTGAGCCATTTTGGCCACTAAGTCTGCTTTCTCTGTTGGCTTTTCCTTTTCCTTCTCTGCCAAAGTTGAAGACTTCGCTGCCTTGTCAGCTTTCTTCTTCTTGGCATCTTGAGACTTCTTCTTCCATTTTTGATCATCCTTGCCCTTGCCCTTTTTATTAGCAGAAGCTTTCACAGTGAGCACAGTTTGAGCTGCTGCAGTTTGCCTTGCCTTCTCCTCAATGAGGACACTGGAGATGACTGTGTCAATTGACAGTTTGGCATCAGAGGACATGAGAATAGTACAAAGAGTCAAGTAGGAGGTGGGTAGTGATATGACCATAGCAATGGCCATGAGTGAGTCTTCCAGTGGCTGGCCTAGCAACTTGAGCACAGTTGCCTTTTGCCACATGGCATTCAACTGAGTCTCCATGGACATATCATGGACATATCATCAGAGAGAGTACCACAGAATAGCTCACCTATCAGGTAGGCTATTGTCTGTTTTCCTCTTCCCTCATAGTGCCCACATAGTTTCTTCCAGACTTCAGCTGCAGTACTCACATGGAGCACACCACTAAGTGGTTCATCTTTCAGAGTTAAGGTGATTTGCACATGAGCTTCTTTGTCCCTAGCTAGCCATTCTGCATACCCATTGGGGTCTGCATTTGCATTAGGTGCAGTGGTTTGGTTTCCACCAACAAGTTCCCAGAGTCCTTGCACATCAAGTATCATGTTGATTCTATACTTCCATGTCTGGAAGTTGGAACCATCATTTTCTAGTGATGGAACATCACAGAGTCAGCTACTTGCTTGTGTGGACTTGGCAGATGCTGAAGCAGTAGATGCTGGGATGGACATTGCTGTTCCTGAAGGACCAGTGGTAGATGCAGAAGGGGGGGACAACATGGTATTAGTTCAGTAGAGATTGGATCCAGCTGAATAGATCTAGAGTCTGTGAGAGCCAGGGCTCATAACCTAATGTAGTTTTAAAGAACTGGAGGTTCTTCAAACACAGAGGAAAAATTGTCTGAACTGTATTAAAGGAGTGAACCCAGCTTGAGTGTGTCAAGACTATATATACTAACTAACCTGTATTAAAGGAGTGAACTGGTATAGTCAGAACATATAGTAAAATGAGTGTATCATAAATATCTCACCTCAGCTTGAGTGTGTCAAGACTGAGGTGTGCTCAAAGGAGAAAAATGAACACAACTATGAGAGGGTATTATGTAAGCTGTATTGCTGACTAACATAGAAAGAATGTGCTACAACATTCTTCAGTACAAATATCAACTAAAGTACCTCCTCTGAGTTTCTCCCTAAGTCCTGACACCTCTCTCACCTCTGAAATATGAGGGCCAAGCTTGTACAAGGGGGCAGCACATGAGCTGAACCTGACACCTTCTTCTGTCCTTCTGCTCCACTAGTTGGAGGTCTGTTGGCCCCTTTCAGCCCTGCCCCACTCTGCTCTGCTAGCCAGGGATTCATCAGCCCACAGATCATTGCATCAGCCTAGCCCCTATTTCATCAGCCCATCATCAGACCTACCTAATTAGGTAGTCCCGATGCTCAGGTACTCCTTTCAGCCTTGGAGAAGGCCTGACTCTGACAAGTTAGGCCTGTGAGGTATACCTTGCCACTCAAAAGTATTAAGTTGAGATTACCTCCAGCTTCCAGAACAACTGATTGCCAGCCAGTAGTTTAAGTCACAGTACAGTAGAGTCTTAACAGATGTACATTTTTTTACCTGACCTAGCAGTCACTGAGCTGATAACAAATCATCTGGGTTTCAACTGGGCCCATGCCCATGGTGTGTAATACCTTTGAAATCCACATAGTGCATGAAATTGGGTATTACATTTTTGTAAATGAATTTATACTGCAAATTTTGGCCCTGTTTTCTATTGTTCATCAGTATATGAAGTTTCGATGACCATACTTTTGATGCTGATACTTCCCATTTGGGACACCATTCACATGCAAGCAATATGACTACTGACTTATCAAATTGTCACCAACATTCTTTCCACCAAAAATACTTCAAATTGTGTCAACACACAGATGTCAGATTAAACTTAAGATTTCTTGTTCACATTTCCCACTACATTTACTCCCAGTTTAAATTCTGCTCACTGCATTGTGTGACCTGTTTGTCTCATGAATCAGTTGGTGAGTCAGAGCACTGCCACAGCTGTCTTTCATCCACGGAGGTTCCGGACCAGAATGTCCGGTGCCCGGCCCGTCTCCAGCGCGAACCTTCCTCCTGCCGACCCACCTCAGTCGCACTTCCAATGCCGACGGAGGATACGACCCCCGGCACATTTCTCCCAACACACACTGCAACGGTCGTTTCAAGAATGCCGTCGACAGTGTCAAGGGAAGTCTGCTACGACGGCTCTGGGTAGGCACTCTCGGCAGTAACACAGTTGGGTTCTGCGATGCGCAACAACATCGACAATAAAATGAGAGACATGCGATAGCGTGCCAGTCCGGATTCCTGACGTCGCATTTGAGAGCTGCTATGACAAGGTTTGCCACCGGGCAAGTGCATTCGCGTCCACCGTGGTTCTCAGAGGTTCCTTACATATCATACAGGTTCTATAGCCTTGTCTCCACTATGCAGTACCCAACGCACCAAAGACTAAATGCTTCTGTGAGAGCGCGTCATTCAAGCAGTACAGGTCCGTCAGTCAGCGTTTCGCAGACATCATAACTGAAAATTACCCCAATGGCAACATGAGTGCGTATATCTAGTGTCCCTTCTATCTGCCCTATTTAACTTACACCGCGGCTGGGGTATATAGTCTTGGTCAATGATTATCGTCTCATGCTTCTTCCCGCCCTGCTCCGATCACATCATAACTGCTTTGGCACCTATCGGTTTCTTCTTCCGCGTTGCCTTCTTCCGAAATCTTCCGATGCCTTTCGATGCGCGGCTCCCTGCTAAAGGGGGTCCTCAGTGCAGATCTAGTTGGCTTCCAGACTGCCAACTGCGCCAGGCATTTCAGGCAGACAGTATCTCACATCCTTGCATCTGAGTCTCTGCCAAAGGGTATACAAGTCGAGGGCTCTGTTGCTCCCGTCAGCACGGGCGGCGAGGCTGAGAAAGAGTGGAGTGAAAGTGCCGAGGGAAGGAAAGGAAAGGAGAAGGGACGCTTCGTGGACGTCGGTGTCTTCCTGATGGGTATCGACGCGAACTCTCTGAAAGAGAAGAAGTGAGTCTATGATCGTATTATTCAATCATTGACATTGAGCATTTTAGGCCCCAGCCTGAAGTTCAATATTGGGACCAGTTACTTAGACAACGGTACGCAGGTATGAAGCTGATAGTGGGACGGGACAAGCTCGATGAGATTCAGGTTGGTGTTCGTTTGTTGCACACCTGTCCGCACGAATTTACGGGGTGTGTATATAGGGCGTACGCCACAAGCTCGAGGCTTTCGAACACTTCCTCAAGGCAAACCCGGAGTTCCAGGGCAAGGTATGTCTCGCTCTCGGTTTCTCATCGACCTCACCTCAGCCGGCATAGGTTGTCTTGATTCAAATAGCCCTCCAGACCACTGGATCCAATGAGTTGGCGGGCGGCGTCTCCGACGTCGTGGCGCGCATCAACGCTGCATTCTCTACGCTCACTTGCCAACCCGTCGTCTTCTTACATGTGCAGGAAGTCACGTTCAGCCAATATCTTGCTCTTCTCACTGTCGCAGATGCATTTATGGTGACGAGCTTGAGGGAAGGCATGGCACTTCGGACGCATGAGTACATTGAATGCCAAGAATAGAGGAACAGAGCATTGATCCTGAGCGAGGTGAGTAGCCTGCCCCGTGTTGAGTCACTGTATTTGACGGGGAACAGTTCACGGGAATGTATAGTGATTCTGGTTTCCGGTCGTGTTTTGCTGTCAATCCATATGATGCGCGTGGTACAGCCAAGGCTATCTATCAGGTCCGTGTCCTACGCCCTTTTGGCAGAAACGTCTCCCTCATCTCACATACCCGGTATCGCTACGCCCTGCAGGCTCTAACAATGTCAGACGAGGAAGCCACCTCCCGCTGGCAAGATCTCCATAATCATGTCGTCACTCAAACCCCCCAGGCATTCACCACCTCTTTCCTCACCCGATGTCTCCGCGCACACAACGAGCACGCGTTCTTGTCTACCGACCCGTCGCCTGTCCCGTCACTTGACCTTCCTCGTTTGAATCCAAAATACCGTTATTCTGCCTCGCGGCTGATCTTTGTCGATCTGGAAGGATGCCTGTGGGTGCGGGATATGTCCAAGAGCGCGATGATGGAAATGTCGAAGAGTGGGAAAGGACCTACGGTGGAGCTTCCCGAAGCCACGATGTGGGTGCTCGAGAGCATAGCAGATGATCCCAAGAACGAGATTTGGGTGCTCAGTAGGTTGCCTGTGAAGGGGGCTCTGGAGAGGCTTGCAGAAAGAGTTCCCAAGGTGGGCATTGTTGCGGAGAATGGATTTTGTGGACAATCTAATGGGGCAAGGTGGATTAACGTGGTTGCCAACCTGGATTTTGCATGGAAAGGGCCATGTGTCGAGATCCTCAACTACGTGAGTGACGTGGATAGCGAAACGCTTCGCGCTGACCGTTGTTATTTACATTGTATCATGGTTCACGGAGCGGACACCAGGCTCCTTCGTCGAGGAGCGCGACATCTGTTGTATGGCGCTTCTGGACAAGTCCTCCGGACTCCACCGCCCCGATTGATGACGATGCCACTACCAGTACACACGACATTTGTTCTCCTGTGAACACAGCTGCACCACCATCGTCTGACTCGCACTATTCTGATCACAGCTGGGCTCGACGTCAAGCTGCCGAAGCACAGAACCATATTTTCGACTCCCTCGGAGAGCGACACGGTCTTCGCATTATCCCGGGTCGAAACTCGTTCCTTGTCCTGCCGAATAACATATCGCGTTCAACAGCCGTCGGCACGATTTTGTACCCTGGAGGACCCGCTTGTTCACCACTTGGCGGAGGCGCTGGGTTGGTGACGCCGACTAAGATGGCTAGTAGAGCAGCACTACGGTGGGGAGTGGTGCCGGAAGGACGAGTGGTACCACAGGTGGAAGGGTGAGCTCTGCGGAAGAATCTACCCTCGCGCTTGGAATTGGAGGGGACGAGAAGTTGTTGAAACGGTTGAATGAACTAGACGATGCGGAAACGGTGTCGACGAGTAGGAGGGGGACTGATGCGAGGTGGAAGCTTGATCCTAGGGAGGTGTTGGGTGTGTTGGGGACGTTGGCACAGGTCCGATGAGGTGAGGGCCTTGGCACTCGTGTTCTGTTTTGCTCTCTTCTTTTCTGAGTTAGATGCTTGACGTATACACGGGTCTTGCGCGCATTCGAGCCACAGCTTTGTTTTTATTCTCAGTCCAATTCTTGCATTCCTAGACATTTGTGTTCCTCCATGCCAACTATGATTTTCCCGTATTGCTGCATATACGTATTGTGGCTTACACCCCGTTGCAATATCACTTGTACGGTAAACTGATATACGGTTGTGGAATAGATGGTTTTTTTTTGTCTGACGTTGGCCACCAAAACCGGGATCTCCACCCTGTACTCCATGAACGGTACGAACATTTTCGCCAGGTTCTATACCTGCAACTCGATCATCACCATCAGCTGGTTCTGCAGATTAGTGGTACTGTCCGAGTAGGTGACGCTTATATCAGAAAACTAAGCGGAGGGAAGGAGGTCAAAGGTAACTAAGGGCATTACTGATGAGCGATGTGGACGATAACTTCTCGATCTTATCTTCCTAGTCAGACGAACAATGCGCCGGCCAAGAGGCAAATTTTATTTTGATCGTACCCCTGAACACGGCAAGAATGCATTGTACTGATATTCTTCATTTCATGCTTCTTTTCGGTGCCCTCATCCGAATAGCACCGACCTCTTGGTCGGCTGAGGCGCTGAGGGTCACGCACATGTTCAACACGTGTGCCCTTCCTGACTGCTCTTCGCCAGACACATAAAACTCACCAACTGAAGAACCACCCTAGATACCTAGGCAGTACGTGGGATGATATATAATTGCTGATCCAGTCTTGACTGCTGGAGCTTCCTAGGAAGATGTGGCTGTTGGATGTAAGAGCTGTGCTTGACAGGGAAAAGGATATCCAAGAAGTGGACGCCGAACTCGAGGTCCTGAAGGAGCTCGATGACAAGAGTACAAGTTATGCCATACTTTCGCATCGGTGGGGGACTGAAGTTAATTATGGTGCGATGACTGGACTCGCAGCGATGGAGGCACGGAAGAGGGACAACATCAGGAACCGGGACGGCTACCAGAAGATCATTAGGAGTTGTAAACAGGCAGAGAAGGATGGTTACTCGTGGTTGTGGATCGATACGTGTTGCATCAACAAGGACAGCAGCACGGAGCTCTCCGAGGCGATCAATTCAATGTATCGATGGTACCGCAATTCGCAGAGGTGTTACGTGTACCTCAGTGATGTCGACGAATCAGCCTTTCCTACAGTACAAGACTTCAGCAGATTTGACGGGTCCAACGGTTGGCCCGAGTGGTTCTCGCGAGGCTGGACACTTCAGGAACTCATTGCTCCGAAGGAAGTCGAATTCTTCAACAAGAACTGGGTGTCCATTGGCACGAAACAGGAGCTGACGTCCACGTTGCAGGAGATCACGCGAATTCCGGTCGAGGTTTTGCAGGATGGACAGGCGTTGAGTATCAGTCCGTGGTGGCGTCCATGCGTCGCTCAAGTGATGTCGTGGGCCGCCGACCGAACGACGACGCGAATGGAAGATCGAGCATATTCGCTGCTGGGCTTATTCGACGTGAACATGCCGTTGCTGTACGGAGAGGGGTCAAAAGCATTTCAGCGACTGCAGTTGGAGATAATCCGAGTATCCAGTGATCACAGTATATTTGCATGGAATCCAAAGGGACAGCTTGGAGACCATGAAGGTGTCCTTGCGGATGACCCAAGCTGCTTCCGGGGCTGTCATGACGTCGAAAGGGTGTTTCCCTATGAGTTTGTCGACTCACTAAGGTCGTATATGCGCCAGGACATACTCGGCAGGACAATAGACCGGGTCAAGCTCATGCTGTTGCGGCGGCGTGCGCGTTCCCTGAAACTCTCCAGGTGGGATGTCACCAACCTGGGCATCCAAGTGACGTTGCCGGTCTTACCCGGTCGCAAGTACCCTAGAACTGACTTCACGGCCGTTTTGCCGTGTCGTGACCGTTATGGAAACCTGATCACCCTCGACCTGGAACCCGAAGGAGATGGCGTCTACAACTCTCAGCTCCATGGACGCTACAATGGATTCCCAGAGTTTAGCCCGCTTTATCTTGATTTCTCTCGACACAATGAGGAGAGCCACTTCGATCTTAGGTTCGACGACAGCCGCACTTCCTGGTATGGCTTCACCCGTTGTGGCACCTTCCCGCGCGAGGTCGCAGGTGATACTATGAGATTCTCATCCCAAGGAAACACTCTCAACGTGTTAGTCTACGTCAATAATGATACCAGATCTCGCTTTGCAGTTGGACTTGGATACTACCATGGTGACGTACGGGCATGCTTCTCCTGTGATGAATGCCCTGCCAATCCAGAGGCCTGGTCATCGTGGACAGGCTTTGCAAAGCAAGCTTACGATACCCTATGGAATGCACCTAGGCACGAGTACGCTCCTCAGGACGCTCATCTTCCCCGATCCATTTGTCATGCAAGGATTGTCTTTGGCAGCGAGGAGAGCGGCTACACCAACGTGATGATTGACATCGAGCAATGTGCTGGTTGTTGTGGGCCACATGAATACGTGTCGTCTGTCAGTACTTTGTCCCATATATGCATTCCGATCTAACCATCCATATAACCATAGTTGAGAGCCGAACTGCGGCCCCCATGGACTGGCTTACATGAGTTGCAATTGAATGGGATATCTGCGGGGCTTGACAATTGTTCTCATCAAGAGATTGCAGTGAGTCGTAACGTTACCTCTTTAGTTGTGTGGTTAACCTAACGTACATAGCTAGGCGATTATGGTGACTCTTTGGATGGCAATTTCAAGCGTTGCGGCAACATATTCGAAGATATGCGGGAGCTTGGTGTCGATCTTACGGATTCGGCTTATCGCCCAGTTGTCTCTCGCGTATCCAATTGCGAAGGTGTGAGGCGTGGACTGCAAACTCAGAATGATGTTGTCGTGACATCCTCGGAAACATGCTTGGCTCGACCAAAGGGCCTTTCGCTTCCGAACAGCAAAAAATTCAAGCTGCTCCTGAAAGCCTTGTCCACCCGTGTTGAAAGTAAATGCCTGATATGGACGGTCGTACAATGCTCAGAATTCTACCATGTCGATTTTCACGGAAGGCGGGTGGACGTGGAGGGCGGTGAGTTTGTCCAATGGATGCTTTCATTTTTTGTTTTGATCATAGGCATCGGATGCAGCACTGGAGGGTGGTAATCAGTCAGCAGACTCAGGCACCTTCACCCCCCTATGCTTCATCGCAGGCCCATTAACTTGGCCTAAACCGACTTCTGCAAGGAGAAGGCAACAATTCAAAAGAATTAGGTGATCCTTTTACACGGATCGTGTTGCATATCGTCACTCATACCATGTTCTGTACATAGAGAACACTTCTACAGCGTGGCGAATATGGTACTTCCTGTCAGCCAGGTTCAAGCGTTAGGTTTATCTAATTGATCTTGTTGGCTGCAGCATCACGTTGCTGGGATTAAAGCTCGTTACAAGTTTGCAGTGCGTTGTCCAACTGCATAAAACTCATACCCACACCCTCATGACGACGGCAGGACCAACAGAAGACAAGTGGAGTGGTCGACTTCTCAGCCATATTCGGCTTAAACTACCTGAAAACTTTCGTGCGTGTTTATTCTTTAATACCTCAGCCTGTGTATACTGTCGAAAACTAGGTTGGCGAAATAACGTTCTTCGAAAGGCTCCCTTCGATAATGGAAAGTCAGCTATGCAATGAGCCGGGCGAAACCTCTGTACGTACGGCACAAGGTTAGCGTGTTACACCATGTGTGTTCGTCGGCAAACTTACATGTTAACATAGGAAACGGTTTACCAGCGCACCCAGAAAATCCGTCATTTGTCAGTTTGGCGTTGACACGGAATCTGTTTGAGTGCTGACTTAAGTAGGCACAGCAGAACTCTCGCTGTGCATCCCCGTTACTTGTC
The DNA here is from genome assembly GCA_024613145.1 of Pisolithus marmoratus. Classification (NCBI taxonomy): domain Eukaryota; kingdom Fungi; phylum Basidiomycota; class Agaricomycetes; order Boletales; family Pisolithaceae; genus Pisolithus; species Pisolithus marmoratus. Next base: position 21,080 of record JANFAE010000144.1, read on the forward strand.
AAGCGTATACGTTACTGGTCGCGTGCGGCTGACGAGCGTCGAAAAACGAGGAACGAGGTAAAACTCATATCGCAAACTCTCAGTGTTGAGGCAAGCGCTGCTGTCAGCGAAGAGGGTCAAATCTGATTTTAGTAACAAAAGCTACTCGATCGCATACGTTCTTCCCTCCTCAAAGGGTCCGAGGACGAACAGTAAGTACTTCTTTCTCCTTTTATTTTTTTTCTTCCGCATTCTACCGCACTTTGTGTCCTGGTTTCAGATCGGCAAGTCAAGGTAGTCGCCCTGACTGCGATCCGGTTGGTACCATTTTTAATGTTCATTAGTTCAACTACTAGACGCTCCAGGCAGGTCAATATCCGTTCCACCGTACAAGAGATAGAATCTCTCCAAGGAAAACTCCAAGCAACACACGACGAAGGTGAACAGTGTGCGCTGGAGGAGGATATAACTGGAAAGGAAAGTGATCCTTGAAATTGAGACGTGGTCGAAGCTGATCGTTTGTTTTCTGCAGATCTTGTGGTTTCATTGGCATGGAATCCGTTCAGAAGTGGACCAGCTATTACCAAAGGCAAGCTATCTGTCATCTCCGCGAATGTTGTTTCACTTAATAGTTCAGGTCATGGATCGCATTCGGAACGACGCGAATGAAGACGACCGCGCAAGCTTGCGCATGATTGCAGAGATTATTAAGAGAACCCCGCATGAAATGCCAGACGACGATATAGTTCATTTGCGGCGGTAAGTATTGCCATTAGACGCGCGCAGCCATCGGTGTGAATTGCTGAGTATCAATCGTTCCAGAGTGATGTATGATGCCGGTACTGGTGTATCGAGACACAGATTATGGCTTGATGCCCAGGCTATCGAGCAAGCTGAGTTGTCAAGAATCTTTGGCGACAAGCCCATTCTTGCCATCGAAGAGATTGCTTCGAGTACAAGCCCCGAACTGCCGTCCACATCAATTGCTTAGCAAATGCTGGCTCCTGGCAATAGGAAGTTTGATTTCGCTTCAGCAGATTCAACCTGTAGACGAGGGTCGCAACGTTGATGGGGATCATGTAGTCTAGGCATACAGTAACTCCAACTCTGGGCTGAACGAGCTTTGGACGAGAGGGAGGCGAAATGCTACCGTCTTGGTTGTCACACGCTCAAATGTATATCTACGCAGTCTATGTACATGCTGCTATATCGCAATGTAGACTGACTTCTGACAAATTTTACACCGGCGAACTAACTGTCATCCCGACTTCCTTTTCGACACCAAAAGTGTCATTTTTAGCCTACAGTGTGATGATAACCTTGGGGCTACTGTTGCTGAGATGGCCGATATGGTGATGGTGGCAAAGATAAAGCAATCTCTGGACGTCGGTTCAATGATCGGTCCAACCCAGAACGGATTCAGTGAGTGACATAATCGGGGTCGTAGAAGCGAGCGATTTGCATAGATGATGCCTACTTGCACGCAGCCTGACCACTTCACTGTGCAACTGAGTTGTTCCGTGGAAGGTTCTTGATGCTTAGAGGTGTGCTACCTCCGCAGGTCTCACGGCACTCGGATGACCACCTTCGGAATTTGCAAGTCACTCCAATGCAGTCAACAGGTTGCAAGTCTGATACAAAAGCGTGAAACCCAAGAGCCACTTTCACCTGCCGTACCAAGAAGTCGCAGGTGGATTTCATTCATATTTGCAACGCTGCATTGCACACGAACTTGTCATGCGACGCAAAGGACGGGAGTAGGATAGACAGAGTCCGCTGTAGTGTTGCCATAACTCGGCTATGTCACCAACTCTAAGTCACTGGCAGCTGGTACCTAGCTAGCCAGGCCATGTGGGAACTTCAGCCACTGAAGTTGCAGCTTGCCAACTAGCTTTGAAGCTGACATAGAGTTTTAAAATTGCTGCACACTGGCATGCTTCTGCTGGTTGGTGGCTGCACAGTACACAGTGTATGCTCAACAGCCTCAAGTCACCAGGCAGAAACTACCTTTTCTGTATGGGCATATGGCCCTTACACATACAGCAGTGTTGCAGGACTGCCAAATGACAAGAGTTGTAAATGTCATTATCTAGTTCTGAGCTTGCATGACATTGTGCTGAAGGTAGTTCCTACTATTGAATAATGTAGTACTACACAAATGCAATACATCTGCAAACCACTGTTTTTGGCCCAGTGTTCACAGTGTGCCACAGCATGCCACAGTTCAGCCACAGTGTGACAGTGTGACAGCCTCCCAGGACTCAGTGACCACAGCCACAAAAACCATGTAACAGTAACCCACAGCAACCCACAGCACCACAGTGCTACAGTGACCTACAGTGACTACAGTACTACAGTGCCACAGCCACACAGTGTCACAGTGGTACAGTCCACCAGTTGATTAGGATTTGATTAGTGTTTGTTAGGGTTTGATTAGTGTAGTGTTGTGTGCCCTTTTGATTAGCAAAAGTGTAGTAAATTTCACATTTTTGACTAGTAACTAAGTGTAGTGTTTATTAGTGTTTGATTAGTGCAGTGTTGTGTACACTTTTGATTACCAAAAGTGCAATGTAGTCCGCTTTTTTGACTAGTAACTAAGTGTAGTGTTTATTAGTGTTTGATTAGTGAAGTGTTGTGTACACTTTTGATTACCAAAAGTGTAGTGTAGTTCGCTTTTTTGACTAGTAACTAAGTGTGGTGTTTATTAGTGTTTGATTAGTGTAGTGTTGTGTACACTTTTGATTACCAAAAGTGTAGTGTAGTCCGCTTTTTTGACTAGTAACTAAGTGTAGTGTTTATTAGTGTTTGATTAGTGTAGTGTTGTGTACACTTTTGATTACCAAAAGTGTAGTGTAGTTCGCTTTTTTGACTACCAAATAAGTGTAGTGTGACTAGCAAATGTAGGGTAATGTGTGATTAGCAAAAAAGTGTAGTGCTCATTAGGTTGTTGCCTAATGAGGCACAGCCACTAATCACTCGAAATCTGTTGGAGTCCGAAAAACAGCCCACATTGCAACATAGTGGGCACAAATACCCACACCCGCCACACAAGCTGGCAAACCTGACCAAACAAATGTGTTTTCCTACTATGAGGGGGCTACTTTGTTAGTGCACTAGTAAGTCAGTGCCATAGTGGACTATGGAACTAGTGTAGTAGTCAAGTAGACTAGTGACTACTAGGACTATTTGCTAATGGTTGAGTTTGCTAATAAAGCTAGGTGGTAAGTACTATTAGCTAGTGCTTAGTACATTAGCTGAAAGGTAAGTAGTAGTTACTAGGGTGGTGTCTGGTTTATGGAGTAGTCAGTCAGTAGTACTAATTAGTGTCAGAGTTGTGGGTTAGTAGTAGTGATTAGCATTGGTGTAGTAGTGTCTTGTAAGTAGTAGGTGTCTGATTAGTATGGTGTAGTAGGACTACTGATTTGCAATACACACAAGTTAACTATCTTTTGGTTGTTGGGTGACTGGTCTACTAAGTAAGGACTTGAGGTGTTGGACTACTACTAGTAAGTGAGTTGTCAGGTTATGATGTGTAGTAGGATTGCTTGCTCCAGAGTGTAGTGTCTGTATGGGTTGTACAGTGTTGTCTAGCTTGATACAGAGTGTAGGGCTGTGTTGGGTTGTACAGTGGTGAGATTTTGAAAGTGTAGTATAGTGCAATGGTAGTGTACAGTACTGGTATGGGACTGTACAGGGCTGTGGTAGTACTGTACAAAAGGGGACCTGTCTGTAGCACTGTGGGTGCTGTAGTGGGCTGTCAGAAGCTGTACAGTGCTGTACAGTGAGTCAGGGGTTTGCTGATGTAGATAGACAATTGAATGAAGTGGCAACTTGGGGCAACCTAGACAGGACAGTAGTGAAATTTGAGAAGTGATGGCAGTACACTGCCATACATGTGCTTGTCCAAGTGCCAGAGAAACTTCACTTCCTCTTCACTTTCTCTGCTTTTTGGGATCTTTGTGATTGTGGCTCAGCACTGGCAGTTGTTGGTGAACTGCTGGTATTGCTGGGCTTGTGCTTGAGTAGTGCAGTGCCAATCTACAACATGGTTGTCAGCTCCACCTGTGAAGGGGATGTCACAGCTTGGTGGTTGTATAGCAGTGCTATAGCCCTGAAAATGATCTTAGAATCAACATGGAATGTAGCTACCCATCAGCCATTCCAACATGATCAACACATTTGTCTGACTCATGCCCTTGGCCAACAGCAAAGTCTGATGATCAAAGTGGGTTGTGGACTTGTCTTCAGGGATCACATGGTCACCTGTGGGATACCAAAAGCATTCGCAGGCCAGATGTGTTGTTAATGAGCATCCAATACTTTTCCTACTGTCTGTCTTCTTCCACATGACAGCTACCCAGAGCACCATTCAGGCTAGGTGTGAGGTCATTGCATGCCCTAGGTGGCTTGGATGGCAATACCATGATTGCCAGAAATGGCATCCAGACTCCTTGTGTATGTTTGCACTGAATCAGAAAGCTTAATTTTGAGTAAACACAGAAACTGTTGTGAAGCAGAGCTGTGCATGATAACATGTGAATGGTCATTGGTATACTTGTATGTCCACACTGCAGTAATGCACCTACCTCTGCATGAGCCAGGATTAGTAGTCATTCTCATGCACCATCAAGCAAAAGCAATGCTGACTTGATACCAGGCTATGTTGTCACCAGAAAAAACAAACCAGAGTAATATGGAATAGCCAATTTCTGTATGATGTGTGTGAATAAGGCAGCTGGGTGTGTGGCAGATGCAACTGTGACATGTACCAAGAAATTTGACCTTGACTCTCTGGTTGTCCTTCCACCATGTGATTTTCATCATAGTTCTTGGGGTAAAGTAGTCCTTTACTGGGTCATCCCAATGCCATAGTTGGTGTTTCTGGCAGGTGGTCCCTCCACTCCCACCCAAAAGCTGGCCCCTAGACTGTAACCAGTCCTAGTGGAAACCTAAAGATGGGGACCCAGTGTAGGAAAAGATGAGAGAAGAGCTGGGGATGGGTAGAGATGATCTGAAGGGGAAGATCTTCCAAAGGGGCTTCTATAGCCTGGTGAGAGAAGCTGTCTGGGAAATGTCTAGGGCTGTCTGAGACTGTCTGAACACTGCAGAAGGCCACTCAAAACCTTCTTGAACTTGAACTTGAAACTCCTGCTGTTACTTCAATGTAGAAGAAAAGTAAGTACAGGCTAGGTAATAAAAATTGCTGACTAAGCAATAAAACCTCGCACTAAGGTAATAAACATATAATAAAAAGAACTGGAAAGCAAGAATATGAGAAACAAAGAATAAAAAATAAAATCCCTTGGTAGGGAAAACCCATTCCCTACACCAGGGAGATAGCATTTGCAGGTCAGGATCATTTAGGATGTAGTAGATATGCTGTACTCACCTAAAGATGGGGCATCACAGTTGTGGTGCACCTGGATATGATGCAGCAGGGTTCATAGGTGTGTGGTGGGTGATTGCACTGGTAGCAATTGTCATTGCTGAAGGGATACACTTGGGGGTCAAGTGCATGCATGAGCTCACAGTAACAGAGGCATCAGTGCAGGCAGGGTGATTGTGAGGTCTGTGGGGAATGTGATGGTCACCACTAAAGTTACATGGTGGGAACAGCCATGGCCCATGCCACTTACAGTTCAGCTGGCTCAAATAGTAAAGTGCTCACTCACAGGGGGGTAGACTTCAGTCATAGTGAGTGAAAGCAAATCAACATTCTATGGTGAATGTTACATGTGACTGCAAAGGTGTAAATAATGCTAGAGACACATCCTCAGAGTTCAATTCTGTCACCCTCATCACCTGCAATCACAACCATAATATCATCCACTACTTGCATGAGCTCCTCCCTGGATAGATGAGTATCAGCAACCTTGGTGAGAATATCCTTGTTGATCTCCTGCTGCATATTGTGTTGCAAAGTTACCCAGCCTGCCATGAAGTTCAAGCATTCTTTCTTCAGGAAGAACTTTGTCATTTGCAAAGCTTCCATCAGTACTGGGCTGATGCAGTTTTGGTGTTTTGTCATTGTCTCCCCACTAGATGAGAAGGCACACTCACATGGGACAGAGGATGCCTGGATTGGGAGATAGTCCATGGTGATGTGGAAGAGAGTTGGATATAAGGTTTGGGAAGCCTGTGTAGCACACAGTCAACCAAGCAGAATTTGTATACTGAGTACTTACCTGCCAGAAATGAATTGGGTCAGTATCTTCCTGGACTTCAGCAGTGAGGTATGCATCGAGCTCCTCTTGAATTGTTCAGACAGTCTTGGCAATGGGTCAGCCCTTGCTTTCTGAAGTTGTGATCCCATAAAGTGCAGCAAGTGACCACACCTGACTGTGTGCCTTCTTGCAAGGCTCAACCATATGGGCTTCAGGAGCATCAACTGCAGAGTTTGTTCCTACAACATGAACTCTATATTCTTTCATCTGTAGCAGTACTTCATGAGCATGATGTCTGATGGATTCACAAAAACATACCATTTCCAAAATAACTTCCTGAGCTTTGGTCTTTTGGTCAAGTGACCAATGTGATGAGACATGCAAGAGATGAATGTTTGGGTTGACCACTGAAGAGGTATGTGGTGCCAAGTTAGAAGTAGCAGGTATCAGAGCACAATCATGTACACATAGCAATAAGATATGCATGGGTTTTGTCCAAGTGATGATAGTATTGCTTGGCACATTCTAACCCAGGATGGACAAAGGGGGCACAACATGGAACCAACCCACTCAAGCACTGCCAACGACTGATGAACTCCTTGAATGTCAGCACTACAGCACCATGTGTGGGAGTGCTCTCTGCTGACATCCCTTGCTGTGCAAGGTGGGGAATCTGGAACACTGATAGTTTCTCAAATTGTGTGGGGTACAACATGAGATACTTACTTCAAGGACAAGTTCTATGTCTTGCAGAATCAGCCATTCCATCTTTTCTAATTTGAAGTCAGAGATGTCATGTTGGGCTGGCAGCATGAAGAAATAATCCAGGGCCTATTGAGCAGTAAGTCAAAAAACATTCACAGCCAAGAAGAATGTACTCACTTGTCGCAATACCTGAAGACAGTTGATCATGAAGTAAATAGAGTCCCACCGCAATTTAACATCACAGAGGAGCTCTAATGTAGGGAGTTCAGCTTCCTCACCATCCTCATCAGTCCCCAGCTTCATCTTGTTGCCATTCTCAATGGTAGTGCAAAAGCTTTCTTGGTGAAGACTTGATATTCACACAGCACATACAACATCACAACTAAGCACAATAGGATCTCATTGGAGCAATTCAATGTAAGCATCCTTGTCAATGACATTTGTAATGGTATCACCCCATGCTTGACTGGCAACACTGAGAAAATCTGTGGATTGGTATTTTTCAGTAATGTGCTTTGAGCAGATGTTCAGTATGTGGGGAAGACACATGATTCAATGATCATCAGCATCAAACTGGATGCCACATGCACCAAGCAACTCAGAGAGCTTTCTCATAGCCACATTGTTGTTGGCTGCACTGTCAAGCATAAAATGTCTGATCTGAAAGAAATTACAGTGTTTTTATGTAAGTATCCAGCCAGTGGAATACTCACCTTCTCCATGACCTCTGCATGATCCAGGAGATGCAGGATTTTCTGAGCAATATAGTCACTGGTGTGACTGCCAGGAAGATGGTGAAAGGCAAGAAGAGCTGCCTTGAGCTGCAGGGATGTGATTCCTTCAGACTTGCTGATCCAATGGGCAGTGAGAGCCAAAAATGGCCTAAGCACTTCATCAGACTGAACATCAGCTGTGCAGGATATCCTTCCTTCTGCTCTCTAGATTGTTTAGTGACAATTATTTATGATACAGCATACATGATCTTGTGAACTACTCACTGCAAGGTCATTCTTCAGAACTGCAAAGTACTCTCTCCATGCCTCTATTATGAGTTCCCACATCTTTGTGCACTGCAGAATGTCTGCATCTTGAAGGTCCTTGTGAAGCAGGAGTAGCAGTTGATGAAACTCTGGGCATTCAATGACATTGATGGACTGTGAAGTAAATCAATAAGATCTAATGCATGTTGGAGAGACCACTGGAACGGGGAGGGGCAGAGGCATGTGCAGAGAGTCAGGGGTGGTAGGAGCGACAGGCAGCGAGGTCATGTGGTCGGGTGGCAGGGGTCTCAAGCAGGTGTAACAGCAGGAGCAAAGTACATAGAACTACAACAGTGGGAGAGCACAAGCATCTCAGTCTGGCATTCCCACCACATACCTGATCATTGGATACAATAAATCACACCAAGTAATGATGAAAAGTAGAAGGGGAAAATTCAGGTAAGCCATTGCCCAGAGAAGACTTGGAGCCCAGAAGCTTGGGCATTGTATCACTGAGTGGTTGAGGGGGGGGGCAGCTTTCAAATCAAGACTCCTGGGTTCTGAAGCACTTGGCATAGTGTTGTAAATGTGTACCCCATACTAAAGGCCATATTGATGCTGTTGATATAGATACACCACCCTTGCTTCTTGGCTTGTTCCAGAAACTCTAGGAGGTGGAAGTTCTTGATATGAATACAGAGCCCATAGTTACTTGTGTTAGAGCTGTAGGTATATGTTCAATTTGTAGGGAAACTCACTGGACCCTTCTCCTTCAAGGAACTACATTACTCTCAGAAAGACAATCCTTAGATATACAGTGGGTACTTGCCTGCAAACATTGCATATTGACAGTTGTTTGGTACCTTTTGTGAAGAAGTGGTGAACATCAGGAGCTCACTCCTCTGAAGATCTAGAGTCTAAAGGGTCAGTTGTCAATGAGTCCACAGTGAGTAATGGGTTGTCAGTTGCACCACAGCACCTTCATGCCTGAGGAATCAGCTGCTGTGGAGCTTCTTTGGCAAAGTCAGTATGCTCAGTGTCATTGTATTCATTGTCATTGTTGTCACCCTCATCTGCAGTCCCTTCAAGAGCAGCATTGATATCAATGAACTCAAGCTCCTGATTTGCAGCAGGAGCTTGGGTTTGATGTAGAGCAGATGGCACAGCTTGCACAGGTATGATCCCCATGGGTGTTGGGGATACAATCAGTGCTGGGTTTTGAATAGGTGCTGGAGAGGGGTCTGGATCATCTTCCCCAGGTGCAAAGTGGTGAGGAGGATGACACTTGTGTGGGCCAAGAACTTCAGGGTGCTGGACAGCAGCTGGTGAATATTTGACTGGTTTAGCATGGATGAGGTGATTAGAACCAGTATCAGCCAGGGACACTGCATGTTCATTGCTATGAGGTCCAGAGGTCCTGTTGGAAGAGAAGTAAGTGTAGGTATATGAACCCACTCCAGAATAAGTGGTCACCATCAATGACATGGTGGTTTCTTGCAGAAGGGATTCACACATTGAGCAGCTTAGTACTTACTAATCAGCTCTGTAATAGGACAATGCAATGATCTCATCATTGGTCCTGAGTTTCCTGCTGAGTTTCAATTCCAACCAACCTTCAAAACTGACAACTTACTGAGTGTCAAGATGAGCCTAGTTCTGATTCACATGGATGGTAGATATCATGTAAGAGAGCAACTTGGCACAGGAATGTTTGGTAGGTTCAAGCTGTAATGGGCTGATAACCTGCTTGTGCCATGTTCTGAACTGACCACTACCTTTGCAGCCAGTGTATACAAGGCAGTGAACATCTTTACAAACAAACCATATACCATCAAACTTGAACTCAGCATGACAGGGAAATCTTCTGTAGAACTTGAGTATAAGGTCCTTCAGGACCTCAACAGCAGATGTGGAATTCCCCACACACACTGGTTTGGTAGAGAGGCAAACTATGATGCCCTAGTTCTGGATCTTCTTGGCCCTTTGCTGCACAATCTCATGAACAAACACAAGAAATTCCATTTGTGCACAGTGCTGTACCTTGCAGATCAACTCATAAGTTTTCACCCATTGAAACTTACTATTTATTGAGAAGAAACTTTTGCAGATCTCTCACCTTCAGTATATTCACTCTCATGGTTACATCCATGGCAATATCAAACCACAAAATATTCTGTGGGGCCTGGGCAATGAAGCTCAAACCATATTCATTGTAGATTTTGGAATTGCTAGAAAGTATTGTGACATGGACACTGGAAGTCATGTCCCATTTTGCCACACATGCAGCCTCACAGGCACCCCTGCATTCACATCCATTAATAGTCACCTGGGAGCAGAGCTGGGGTGCCATGATGACCTTGAATCCCTAGCCTATTTGTTTGTATACTGCTTACATGGCTCTCTCCCTTGCCTAAATGAGTCTTCAAACCCTTGCAGCATCTTGATACTGCAGTTGAAGCAAATGACACCCATTGAGATGTTGTGTAGTGGGCTGCCTTGAGAGTTTGTGACCTTTCTCACATATGTGCAAATGCTCTCCTTTTCAGAGGAACCTGATTATGGATACATGCGATCTTTATTTGAGATTCTCTGGGCTACTGAAAGGTTGGAGTGGGAAGTCTCAGAATCATCACCTAACCTTTCTGATCTTGTTCTTGATACAGTGGATATCCCCCTTCCTCCAGACCACTTGTTGAAATCTTCTATTTGCAATGCTGTGGTAGCACAGCCCCTGCCAGACACCACACACAATGTGGCAGAAACACCAAAACCACTTCACAAAAGGTCTCTGAGGGTAATGTGCACCTCCACAAGGGAGCCAACAAAGTGAAGGTGCATCTCACTTCAATGGTTGAGCTCACACATTTCTTGTTCTCTGACATGTTCAAGTTTACACTTGGCACACCTTCAAACATAGCCAAATCCTCCAGTCAAATGAAGAATATGTTGGGTGGTATATGTGTGCTATCATTATCACTGTGCTCTGTGTACTACTGTATTAGTGCACGTAGACAGCATTTCCTGTACTTGTTGTGACACAATGGTTGACTAGAGTCAGACATTCATTAGTTGACTCAAGTCAGCTCAAGTCAGCTCAAGCTGGTCAGCAAACACCAATCAGCTTGAAGGTGGCTATTTTGGTTAGCCAAACCAGGCCAAGCTGTGTAGATCAGCTCAGCTGCTGTGTGGAACTGAGTTGCTATGGAAGCCAAAAGAAGCTGAAGTTGACTCTCTGCTAGCCAAGTCATGGCAACACTAAGTCCACTGCACTCTAGAAAAACATCATATCAAGGGATATACACAATGTGGTCCCAAAGAGGAAAATGGGCTACTAACATTCCATAAAATGGTGCTGGTGGATGGACACATCCTGTGATCGGTTTCTCTGATGACACAGGTCAATGCTGGATGAACAGTGACACAGTGGTGGCTTCAATATTTTCACACACTCTAAAGAGTATTTGACAGTGAAAATGACATGTTTTATTATGATTTAAATTAACAGGCTCTGACAAGATTTTATTCCAAGAAGATTTAGAATTTTTATTACCAGTCTATACTGGGAGAAACATTAGATATCCATCCTAAGACAATTGAAAATTATATATTGTGTGAATGTCATAAGGTTATTGACAATAATATTTGCCCAATACTCTTTAGAGCATGAGAAAATATTGAAGCAGCCAATGAGGAACAAGGGTTCAATATTTTCTCACACTCTAAAGCATATTGGGCAGATATTATTGTCAATAACCTTATGACATTCATGCAATATATAATTTTCAATTGTCTTTGGATGGATATCTAATTTTTTTCCCAGTACAGACTGGTAATAAAAATTCTAAATCTTCTCAGAATAAAACCTTGTGAGAGCCCTTTAATTTGAATCATAATAAAACATTGCATTTTCACTTTCCAATACTCTTTAGAGTGTGTGAAAACATTGAAACCGCCACTGTGTGAATGCATTGGCGAGTCAGGGCACTGCCACAGCGACGAAACCTGCCTTTTCTGGCTACGTCGCATTCACGTGTTTCCGTCCGCGGACGTCCGGCACTTCTCCAGCGCGAGCCTTTATGCACTCCGCCCACCACGGAGGATACGACCCCTGGCACATCTCTCTCAACACGCACTGCAACGGTCGTCTCAAGAATGCCGTCGACAGTGTCAAGGGAAGACTGCTACGACGGCTCTATTTAGGCGCTCTGGTAGCAACACGGATGGCTTTGGTCGCAAGAACATCGACAAACGAATGAGAGACACATGCGATAGTGTGCCCGTCAGGGCGAATTTGAGAACTGCTACGACGAGTTTTTCCGCCAGGCAAGTGCATTCATGCCATTGTGATTCTAAGAGGTCAGGTTCTATGGCCTTGTGTCCAATTGCTGTGTCAGACGCGCCAGAGACCAAGTGTTTCGACGAGGGCGCATCATTCAAGCAGTATAGGTCCGCCAATCAGCGCTTCACAGGGGCCCTCGTCGAAAACTGCCGCGAAGGCGACATGGGTGCGTATGTCTAGTTTCCGTTCTATCTATTCTTTTTAACCTATGCCGCATCTAGTCTGCGTCAATGATTATCACCTTATGCTTCTTCCTGCCTTGCTTCGATCACATGCTAAAACTGATTTGGCACCCATCGGTTTCTTCCTCCACGTTGCTTTCCCTTCTTCCGATGCCTATCAGTCCCAGACTCCGGGGGTCCTCGGTGCAGATCTAGTTGTCTTCCAGTCTGCCAACTACACCAGGCATTTCAGGCAGATGGTGTCTCGCATCCTGGCATATGAGTCTCTACCAAAGGGTATACAAGTCGAGGGCCCTGTTGCTCCCGTCAGCAGGGCGGGGAGGCTGAGAAAGAGTTGAGCGAAAGTGCCGAGTGAAGGAAAGGCAAGGAGAAGGGACGCTTCATGGACGTCGGTGTCTTCCCGATGTGCATCGACGTGAACTCTCTGAGAGAGAAGATGTGAGTCTACGATCGTGTTGTTCATGAATCATTACTTAACACTGAGCATTATAGGCGCCAGCCTGAGGTTCAATATTGGGTCCAATTGCTTAGGCAACGCTATGCGGGGATGAAGCTGCTAGTGGGACGGGACAAGCTCGATGAGACTCAGGTTATTATTCGTCTGTTGCACACCTGTCCGCACGAATTTACGGCGCATATATAGGGTGTACGCCACAAACTCGAGGCTTTCGAACATTTCCTCAAGGCAAATCCTGAATTCCAAGGCAAGGTATACTTCATTCCCGAATTCTGGTTCTCAATCGACCTCACCTCCAGTATAGGTTGTCTTGATTCAAGTGGCCCTCCAGACCACTGAATCCAATGAGTTGGCGGGCGGCGTCTCCGACGTCGTGGCGCGCATCAACGCTGCATTCTCTACGCTCACTTACCAACCTGTCGTCTTACATGTACAGGAAGTCACGTTCAGTCAATAACTCGCTCTCCTTACCGCTGCCGATGCATATATGGCGATGAGTTTGAGAGAGGGTATGGCACTTCGGATACATGAGTACGTTGAGTGCCAGGAAGAGAGGAACAGGGCTTTGATCCTGAGCGAGGTGAGTAGCCTGCCCGTGTTGAGTGACTGTGTTTAACGGGGAACAATTCACGGGGACATATAGTAATTCTGGTTTCCGGTCGTGTTTCGCTGTAAATCCATATGACACGCGTGGGACAGCCAAGGCTATCTATCGGGTCCGTGTCCTACGCCCTTTCGGTGGAACATTTTCCTCATCTCACACACCCGGTATCGCTACGCTCTGCAGGCTCTAACAATGTCAGACGAGGAAGCCGCGTCCCGCTGGCAAGACCTCCATAATCATGTTGTCACTCAAATCGCCCAGGCATTCACCACCTCTTTCCTCACCCGGAGTCTGCGCGCACACAACGAGCACGCATCCTTATCTACCGACCCGTCGCTTGTCCCGTCACTTGACCTTCCTCGTCTGATTTTCAAATACCGACACTCTGCCTCGCGGCTCATCTTCGGCGATCTCGAAGGCTGCCTGGGGGTGCGGGATATGTCCAAGAGCGCGATGATGGAGATGTTTAAGAGTGGGAAGGGACCTATGGTGGAGCTTCCCGAAGCCACGATACGGGTGCTCGAGAGCATGGCAGATGATCCCAACAACGAGATTCGGGTGCTCAGTGGGTAAAGGGAACACTGGAAAGGCTTGCAGAGAAGGTTGCCAGGGTGGACATTGTAGCGGAGAACGGATGTTTTGTGAAGACGAGGGAGATTAGCAACAAGTCCGGCAGACAATCTAATGGGGCAAGATGGATTAACATGGTGGCCAATCTGGATTTTGCATGGAAGGGGCCATGTGTCGAGATACTCAACTACGTGAGTGACGCTACTGAATTCCCACCCTCTCCCCTTTTGTATTGCGTTGAGCATTATTGCTAATGTTGTGTTTCACAGTTTACCGAACGGACGCCAGGCTCGTTCGTCGAGGAACGCGCTACATCTGTCGTGTGGCGCTTTTGGACAGGTCCTCCAGATTCCACCTCCCCCATCGATGACGATGCCACTACCACTACCAACGAGCTTTGTTCTCCTACCGTGAACACAGCTACATCACCGTTGGAGTAGGGGAGTCGGGAGTAGCCGCAGGAGGATGAGTCAGCAGGAACAGAGTACGGGTACGGACACGCGCATGTACGGTTCAGTTTGTGTTACATCCAGCAGGGATCATCACCATCCACTGCCACAACGTGGTGACGAGAGTAGATCCATCCCACACAACAGCACCGTATCACCGCATCACCGAGTATCACCGAAACACTGAACCACCGAACCACTGAATAAATACGTATACCGACCCACAGCACGCTGCCACCGCACGTACTACACGTGAACAATGAGATAAAACCAGCTATGTAGCACCCAACCCCGTTCAAACTAACCAAACTGTCTCGTAGACTTCCCCAACATGATTCGCGGGGACGCTTCCTGCCCGCAAATCCTAGCACCCCACCGGCTGTCCCTTCACCGTTAGGCACAACGCCAACAGACACCGAATATCTGTTCCCGTCGGAGCCACAGTCTCCCACATCACCACAGGTACTCGCGTCTATACGTGGACTACCACCGCCCAGAGCAGAGTCGCCGAGCTCTGAAGCAGACGAATACTACAGACCGCACCCCACAGGCCCATTACCGACGCCACCAATATCGGTAATCCCAGCCAACGGAAGAGGACGAGCCCTCACAGTACCGTCCACAGTCTCCAACGTCCCACCAGCACCACCACCAACGCCAATCCTACCGCCCCGCCAAACCCAACCAACACAACCGGTACCGCCAACCAATACAACAGTACCAGCACGCCCAAGGATCATGGCGGAAATAGTCCCACTGTTCTATGGGGACCGGTCGACATCGGAGAATGCCAGCGACTTCATAAAGGCATTCAATAGAAGCGTGATGTTCTCGAACCCCCAAGCTACCGATACCCAAAAAATAACAGCACTGTTGAACTACTTAGGAACGGGGTCACCCGCAGAAAAGTGGTACGCGAGCCTGACGGGAACGCAACTAACGTCATGGAGCGACTTCTCGCAAGCGTACAACGCTAGATGGCCACCCATCGAAAGTGCCACACAAATGTCGGAGGAATACCAAGCGGAGCTGCTGGCACACAAGATGGTAGAGGAGGATGTCGGAACAACCAAAATGATCGGAAGGCAAAAAGTATGGGCACATGTGAAGTGGGCAGAGGAAGCTTGGGAGCTAGCGATGCTAGCAGGGATCGAAACCGGCCCAACTCTAATCTGGCAGGTCAAGAAGCAACTGCCTAAGGCCGTACGAAAACTGCTAGACGACGAATACAAGGACTGGGCGATGTTTATCAAAGCGGTGAAAGAACTGAACACGTCGAGGCTGAAACAGGAAAGGGAAGACATAGAGGAGAGGAGAAAGAACGAAGAGGCGAGGGACCAGAAGCTGATGCAAAGGGTGGAGGCGTTGAAGCAGGCAACAACCGCGGATATAACGGCGCAACTGCAGCGCCTCACGATAGGCCAAGTCGCAATGTCTCGAACCACTGCCCGTATACCATCCACAACGGCGCCATCCAGCACGAGATTCGCTCTCCAGCAAACGCCAAGACGTAGCACACCATTCGCGCCGCCCACAGAGGAAACCAAGGAAATAGTACGCAGGGGTCTGGAACAGTTCCCCCACCAACAAGCCGATGAAGACGGACAAAAGAAGTACCTAGCCCAACTCGCAGCGTGGACCACGAAGCACGGAGAAGCAACGCGGATCACAGAGAGTACGCCGTACCCTCTCAAACCGGGCACAGCGACGATCTGCTCGGGAGAATGTTTCAGATGTGGTACGCATGGACACGGGAGCAAGAACTGTCCAATCCCAGAGGGAGATGCATCGCGGTTAAGCCGCAACGAAACAGCATGGAGAACGCTGTGTAACAGGACCCTTGGACTGTTCAATAGGAGTAGCTCATACAACGTCAGACTCGTAACCTTAGATGAGCAGGGAAACGAGACAGGGTCGCTGTGAAGGACAGCACAACGACCCAGGCACTCAGCGTATCTATGATAGTATCGAACGACTCACGTGTACCGCGCAACGAATCGAGCACGATCGACTTGTATTCAGCAATATGCGAAACACGGAGTCACACATCAGATCTATCAGATACGGCAACCAAACCTGTCCCATTCATGCACCCGATCGTACTCAAGAACCCAGACGGCACGGGGATACAAGTCCAAGCGCTGTTTGATGATGGAGCAATGACAGGCGCTATGGCAGCATCGACGTTCAACACAATCAAACACAACCTAGAAGGTTGGACGCCGTCAACGCAAACACTGCGTATGGCAAATGGAGCGGTGGTACCATCAGAAGCGACGTGGAAAGGTACCATAAATGTGAAAGGAACCAAAGTAACGGGAACCTTTGAAGTCTTCGATAGTGCAGGGGGATGGTCCTTTCTCTTCGGAAAACCACTACTAAAGGCATTCCGAGCAGTGCACGACTATTCATCCGACGAAGTAACCATTACGGACGGTAACACAACAGCGACACTGCACAACCACTTCGCCGAAAACCCCCAACAATCGGCAGTCATGACGTGCAGCGACGCAACACGAAAAGCAACAAACAACACTGACGTAAAGGAAACGAGCACAGAAGACCACGCCAACGTCTTCACGCGACAAACGGACCCCTTCAACCCGAAACGGGTCGAGTACATAGTGAAAAACGTCAAGATCGGTGACGATCTAACCGACGAAGAGAGGGGTGAAGTGGTCAAACTGCTAACTGAGTTCGCAGACGTGTTCGCATGTTCAATCAGCGAAGTGTTGCCCATACCCGGAGCAAAGATCGAGCTGAACATCCCGAGCGACATGACGTTCCGCACCACGGTGCACCAACGACCAATGAACCCACCGCAACGGAAGTTCATGAACAAGTGGCTCGAGCAAATGCTAGCCACGGATCTGATAGAGCAAGCCGACATACCAAGCATTAAACATGTCGCACCGACGGTACTCACGCAGAAAGTGCACGACAACTATGGTAATGTGACGCTGGAAGACCTGCAACGGGAACTGAATAGACAATGCGTGGAAGCAAACATGCAGCGTCCGTTCCAAGAGCACCCAGACGTACTGGAACCCGGTGAAGAAATAACGAAGACAGAGAACGAATTACCGAAGTGGAGGGTAACGCAAAACTTTGTGGAACTAAACAAGGCTATGCAACTGCCCCCCATGTTCCAAGGAGATATCAGAGCCAAACAGCAACGGCTGAGTGGACATCGGTACGTGTCAGTCTTCGACTTCGCATCGGGGTTCTATGCTGTCGAAATCCCAGAGAAGTGGCAACCATATTTCACATTCTTCGTGGATGGACGGGGATACTTCTGGTATAAGCGAATGGCGATGGGATGGACAGGAGCACCAACGGTGTTTTCTGCAACGGCAACAAACTGTCTCCATGACATGCTAGTCAACGACGTACTGGAGCTTTTTGTAGATGACGGCGGATGCGGAGACAACTTCGTCGGAGGAATGCTAGCAAAACTACGACGAGTATTCACGCGCTGCAGGCAGTACAATCTGTCCTTGTCACCGACCAAATGTTGGTTGTTCATGACGGAAACGACGTTCGCAGGAGCAACCGTAGGCCCGAAAGGAGTCCAGCCAGATGTAGCGAAACTGTCGGCGATCGTCAACTGGAAACAACCGGACACAGCATTGAAGCTGCTGTCGTTTCTAGGACTTACAGGACATTTCAGGGACCTTATCAAAGGATATGCCAAGATGGAAAGCCCACTGTGGGACCTCGTCAAGGACGTAGAAGTCCCAAAGCCAGTATCAAAGGCTGCATACCGCAGAGCGATGAACAACTACAAGCTAACGGACAAATGGAAACAGCAACACATGGAAACCTTCTTGAAGCTAAAGGTCGCGCTAACAAGCCAACCGACGTTACACGCACCAAGATATGATGGCACACCGTTCATAGTAACAACGGATGGCTGTCAGGAAGGGTTCGGTGCGGTGCTAACACAGAAGGTCAAAATCCAAGCTCCGAATGGCAAAACAGTCTACAGGACTGTCCCAATAGCGTTCGCATCGAAACGAACGTCAAAAGCTGAGAGAAATTACAAACCGTTCTTACTGGAATTCGCTGCACTGAAATTCAGCCTAGACCGCTTTTCGGACACGATATGGGGCTTCCCAGTCGAGATCGAAACCGACTGCAAGGCACTCAAGGACGTCCTATCCAACAACAACATATCAGCAGCGCACGCAAGGTGGAGAGACGGGATCATCGCGCATAACATAGTAGCGGTACGACACGTCCCAGGACGCCTCAATGTGGTAGCGGATGGACTAAGTCGCCAATGGGACGACGCTGAACGTACAGATGGGGACGACGAACAGTGGACAGTCAGCCCAGACCCAGGAGCAACGTCAGGGCTGATAAACGACATATTCATCGTCAGCAAACTCCCGCAGGACAAGCAGGACCTAAGAGAACGTTTCAAGCATGAACCGCTATTCCTACAGGTAGTCGACGCCATTCTCAACACAGATACTGACGCTCCAGTAAGGGATCGTAGCAGGGCAAGGCACCGTGCAACGCAATACCTGATCGAGCAAAGCAAACTGTGGTGAATACACGGTGGCACAAGCGTCAGACCAAGGCACAAGGTAGAATGCATTACACGGGAAGAAGCCTACAGAAAAGCGAAGTACCTACACGAAACAGGAGGACATTGGGGTAGGGACGCACTAAAAATAGCGCTCACAGATAAATATTACTCGCCGAAGTCGGATGCCTCAGTAATGAGGGCAATACAAGAGTGCGCAAAATGCAAGAGCTTCGGGGCACCAAAGCTAAACGCATTACTTGAACCAATAACGCGACAGCACCCCTTTGAACTACTGGTGGGGGACTACTTGTCGATGCCAACAGGAAAGGGCAGGTACCATACCCTGGGCCTCTTCCTAGATACCTTCTCCCAACATCTGTGGGTAACGAAGTTCAAGACGGCAGGAACGGCAAAAACGACAATCGACAGTTTAACCGCCATCTTCAACAACTTCGCACCAGCGGAAACGTTTATGACAGACGGGGGAAGGCACTTCAACAATGAGGCGGTCAGAGAGTACTGCGCTAAGTGGTCATGCACGCATCATGTGGTCGCAGCTTACTCACCCTGGATCAATGGACTAGTAGAAGGTACTAACAAACTACTGCTCCATGTCCTCAAGCGACTGTGTGCACCTAGCATAGGCGAAGACGAGGCCACAGACGATGACTGGGATAAACTTCCCAAAACGTGGCCAGATCACCTTGACGACGCAGTCCGTGCGTTGAACAATCGGTTACTGCCGTCCCTCAAGTTCACGCCGAAAGAGCTCCTGCTCGGGTTGGTAGTTGACATGAGACGAACAGAACTAACCCATAGCACGACAGAACCACTCGGTACAGACGCGGCAGTCCACATGGCATACGTAGCACAACAGCAGCTTGATGGATACGACGAAGCCATCAGGCACGCGATCAAGAGAAAAACAACCTTCGACCGCCGAGCGCTAAAACGACACCAAGCGGAGGTCGTTTTCACACAAGGACAACTCGTGCAAATATATAGGAGCGACCTGGACTACACGTTCAAGACAGAACGAAAAATTCTGCCTAAGTGGTCGCAACCTCATAGAATAGTAGCGCGGCTAAGAAACTCATACAGGTTGGAAACGCTAACGGGCACTCCCGTCACTGGAGAAATTAACGCGAGATGCCTACGCGCTTTCATACCGAGGGAAGGAACACGGCTGTATGAAGATCAACAAAAGTACATGGAAAAGCTACAGGGAAGCATAAGGAAAGGAGACGAGGGTAGAGATGAAGGCGTCGCGGACGCTGGGGAATGGACAGAAGAAGAGAAGGCCAGGAGTGGGGACTGCCCAGATGAAGAAGACGGCACAACGAGTTGCGCTGTGTCAGATGGGCCACCGGGAGAGCTGCAGAGGAGAGAGGCGCAGAGCGAGAGTGCAGACGACGTGGACGTCGTCATTTTTCAAGGGGGGCACATGGAGTAGGGGAGTCGGGAGTAGCCGCAGGAGGATGAGTCAGCAGGAACAGAGTACGGGTACGGACACGCGCATGTACGGTTCAGTTTGTGTTACATCCAGCAGGGATCATCACCATCCACTGCCACACCGTCATCTGACTCACACTATTCCGATCGTAGCTGGGCTCGTCGTCAAGCTGCCAAAGCACAGAACCACATATTCGACTCCCTCGGAGAACGATATGGTCTTCGCATTACTCGTTCCTCGTCCTTCCGAATAACATCTCGCGATCGACGGCTGTAGGCACGATCCTACACCCCCGAGGACCTGCTTGCTCACCACTTGGCGGGGACGCTGGTGTTGGCGACGCCGACTACGATGGCTCGTGGAGCAGCACTACCGTTGGGAGCGGTGCCGGAAGGACGAGTGGTACCACAGGTGGAAGGGTGAGCTCTGCGGGAGAATCTACGCTTGTACTTGGGATTGGAGGGGACGAGAAGTTGTTGAGACGGTTGAATGAACTGGACGATGCGGAAACGGTATCGACGAATAGGAGGGGGACTGATGCGAAGTGGAAGCTTGACCTAGGGAGGTATCAGGTGTGTGGGGGACGTTGACACAGGTTCGGCGACGTGAGGGTTTGAGTACTCATCTGTTTGCTCTCTTATTTTCCGAGTTAGATGCTCGACGCATACACACGGGTCTTGCACGCATTCGGGCCACAGCCCTGTTTTTATTCTCAGCCCAATTCTTGCATTCCTAGACTCTTGTGTTCCTCCATGCTTACTATGATTTTCCCGTGATGCTGCATACGTGTATTGTAGCTTACACCACGCTGCAATAACACTTGTACGGTAGACTGATACATGGTTGGGGAATACATGTTTTTTTTTTGTCTGGCGTTGGCCGCCAAAACCGGGATCTCCACCCTGTACTTCATGAACAGTACAAGCACTTTCGCCAGGTTCTATACCTGCAACTCGATCATCATTATCGGCCGGTCCCGCAGATTAGTGGTATTGTCTGAGTAGGTGATGCTTATACCAGATTGAAACCAAGCGGAGGAAGGACGTCAAAGGTAACTAAGGGCACTACTCATGAGCGACACGGACGATAACTTCTCGATCTTACCTTCCCATTCAGACGAGCGACGCGCCGGCCAAGAGGGAAATTTCGTACCCCTGAAGGCGGCTGGCAGAATGCAAGTCCGCAGTGTACCCTTCACTTCATGCTCCTTTCCGGTGCCTCCCGAATAGCACGGGCCTCCTTGTCAGCTGAAGCGCTGAGGGCTGAGGCGCTGAGGGTGACGCACATGTTCAACACGTGTGCCTTTCCTGTCTGCTCTTCGCCAGACACATAACACTCACCATCCGAAGAACCACCCTAGATACCTAGGCAGTACGTGCGATGATGTATAATTGTTGATCCAGTGTTGACTGCTGGGGCCTCCTAGGAAGATGTGGCTGTTGGATGTAAGAGCCGTTCTTGACAGGGAAAAGGATATCCAAGAAGTGGACGTCGAAATCGAAGTCCTGAAGAAGCTCGATGACGAGGGTACAAGTTATGCCATCCTTTCGCATCGCTGGGGAGCTGAGGTTGATTATGGTGAGATGACTGGGCTCCCAGCGATGGAGGCACGAAAGAGGGAGGTGATCAAAAGGCGGGACGGCTACCAGAAGATCATCAGGAGTTGCAAACAGGCCGAGAAGGACGGTTACTCGTGGTTGTGGATCGATACGTGTTGCATTAACAAGGACAGCAGCGCAGAGCTCTCGGAGGCGATCAATTCAATGTATCGATGGTACCGCAACGCGCAGAGGTGCTACGTATACCTCAGTGACGTGGACGCGTCAGCCTTTCCTACAGAACAAGACTTCAGCAAGTTTGGCAAGTCCAATGGTTGGCCGGTGTGGTTCTCGCGAGGCTGGACACTTCAGGAGCTCATCGCTCCAAAGGAAGTCGAATTCTTCAACAAGAACTGGGTGTCCATTGGCACGAAACAGGAGCTGACGTCCACGTTGGAGGAGATCACGCGAATCCCGAGCAAGGTTTTAAGGGATGGACAAGTTTTGAGTACCGAGCCATGGAGGCGTCCATGCGTCGCTCAAGTGATGTCGTGGGCCGCGGACCGGACGACGTCGCGAGTGGAAGATCGAGCATATTCGCTGTTGGGCTTGTTCGACGTGAACATCCCGTTGCTGTACGGAGAAGGGTCAAAAGCATTTCAGCGACTGCAGTTGGAGATAATCCGGGTATCCAGTGATCACAGTATATTTGCATGGAATCCAAAGGGACAGCTTAGATCGTCTGGAAGTGTCCTTGCAAATGACCCAAGCTACTTCCGGGGCTGTGACGACATCGAAGTGCTTGACTTTGGCTTTGTCGGCTCACTAAGGTCGTATATGCGCCAGGACATACTCGGCAGGACAATAGACCGGGTCAAGCTTGTGTTTTTACGGCGGCGTGCGCGTTCCCTTCAACTCTCCAGATGGGATGTCAGCAATCTGGGCATCCAAATGTCATTACCGGTCTTACCCGATCGCAATCACCCTAAAACTTTCTTCGGGGCCATTTTGCCGTGTCGCGACCGTTATGGAAACCTGATCACCCTCGACCTGGTATCCGACCGAGATAGCGCCTACAAGTCTTGGTTCCATGGATACTACAATGGATGCCCGGAGTTTCGGTCACTTTATCTTGCTTTCTCTCGAGACAGTGAGAGCCACTTCGATCTTAGGTTCGACGACAGCCGCACTTCCTGGTATGGCTTCACCCGTTGTGGCACCTTCCCGCGCGAGGTCGCAGGCGATACTGTAAGATTCTCATCGCAAGGAAACACGCTCATCGTGTTGGTCTACGCCAACAATGATACCAGATCTCGCTTTGCAGTTGGACTTGGATACTACCTTCATGAAGTACGGGCACGCGTTTTCTGTGATGAATTCCCTGCCCATCAAGAGGTCTGCTCATCGTGGACAGGCTTTGCCAAGCAAGCTTATGATACCCTGTGGAATGCACCTAGCCACGAGTATGCCCCTCAGGGCGTTCACCTTCCCCGATCCATTTACCATGCAAGGATTATCCGTGGCTGCTCGGTCAGTGGCTATACAAACGTGGTGATTGACATCGAGCAATGCGCTGGTTGTTGTGGGTCACCCGGAGACGCGCCGTCCGTCAGTACTTGTCCTATATATGTATGCATTCCGATCTAACCACCCATATAACCGCAGTTGGATGATGAAATATGGCCCCCATGCACTGGCTTGCATAAGTTGAAGTTGAATGGGATATCTGCGGGGCTTGACGAGTGTTCTGGTCAAGAGGTTGCAGTGAGTCGTAACGTTACCTCTTTAGTTGTGTGGTTAACCTAACGTACATAGCTAGGCGATTATGGTGACTCTTTGGATGGCAATTTCAAGCGTTGCGGCAACATATTCGAAGATATGCGGGAGCTTGGTGTCGATCTTACGGATTCGGCTTATCGCCCAGTCTTCTCTCGCGTATCCAATTGCGAAGTTGTGAGGCGTCGACTGCAGACTCAGAATGATGTTGACGTTGTCGTGACATTCTACCCGGGCAAAAGCTTGGCTCTGCATCAATCAAAGGGTCTTTCGCTTCCGAACAGCAAAAAATTCAAGCTGCTCCTGAAAGCCTTGTCTACCCGTGTTGAAAGTAAACGCCTAGTGAGAACGGTCGTACAATGCTCGGAGTTCTACAGGGTTGATGATCACGGAAGGCGGGTGGACGTGGAAGGCGGTGAGTTTGTCCAATGGGTGTTTCTCATTTTTTGTTTTGATCATGGGCATCGGATGCAGCACTGGAGGATGGTAATCGGCCAGCAGGTCCAGGCATCGTCACCCCCTTATGCTTCATCGCAGGCCCACTAACTTGGCATAAACCGACTTCTACACGGACAAGGGAACGATTCAAAGGGATTAGGTGATCTTTCTACACGGATCGTGTTGCATAACGTCACTCATACCATGTTCTGTACATAGAGAACACTTCTACACCATGGCGAATCTGGTACTTCCTGTCAGTCAGGCTGCAAGCGTTGGGTTTATCTGATCGATCTTGTTGGCTGCAGCATCACGTTGCTGGGACCAGAGCTCGTCACAAATCTGCAGTGCGTTGGCCAACTGCATAACACTCATACCCACACCCTCATGACGACGGCAGGACCAACAGAAAGCAAGTGGAGTGGTCGACTTCTCAGCCATATTTGGCTTGAACTACCTGAAAACTTTCGTGCGTGTATAATCTTTGATACCTCAGCCTGTGTATACTGTCGAAAACTAGGTTGGAGAAATAACGTTCTTCGAAAGACTCCCCTCGATAACGGAAAGTCAGCTATGCAACGAGCTCGGCGAAACCTCTGTAAGCATGGCACAAGGTTAGCGCGCCACACCAAGTGTATTCGCCGGAAAACTTACATGAATAACATAGGAAATAGTTTACCCGCGCACTCATCGAATGCGTCACTTGTCAGTTCGGCGTTGATAAGGAACCTATTTGAATGTTGACTTAAGCTTGGAAGGACCCTCGCCGTACGCTTCTTTTACTCGAGAGGTGTAAAGGTCTTGTCCGGCGGCCGTATGACTGGCGTCGAGAAATACATAACGAAGCTAAGCTCATATCACAAAGTCTCAGTGTTGGGGTAAGTGTTGGTATCAGCCAGGACGACTCCAACCTGATTGTAGTGACGAAAGCTACTCGTTCGCATACGTTCTTCCTTGCTCGAAGAGCCCGAGGACAAGGAGTGGGTACTTCTTTCTCGTATTGTTTTTGAGTATACTACCATACTTTGCGTTCTGGTTGTAGACGGACGGGTCAAGGAGTTCGCACTGATTACGACCCGGTTGGTACCATTCTTGATATTCATTAGCTCAACTCCTGCACACTGCAGGCAGGTCGATGTCCGTTTCACGATACGAGAGATAGCCTCTCTCGAAAAAAAACTCCAAGCGACACATGACGAAGATGAACATTACGCGCTGGAGGAGGATATAACGGGAAGGGCAAGGCTCCCATCGGGTTGAAACCGGGTCGACGCTGATTGTTCGTTTGTTGCAGATCTTGTGGTTCTGTTGGCATGGAATCTGCTCAGAAGTAGATCAACTATTACCAAAGGTAAGCTAGCTATCATCTCCGCGAATATTATCTCACTTATTTCAGGTCGTGGATCGCGTTTGGAACGACGCGGATGAAGACTGCCGTACAGGTTTGCGTCGGATTGCGGAGATTATTAAGAGAACCCCACGTGGAATTCCAGACGACGATATAGCTTACTTGCGGCGATAAGTATCGTCATTCGACGCGCGCGGGCGCGGGTATGAATTGTTCCAGAGTGATGTTTGATGCCGGTAGTGGTGTATCGAGACATACACTATGGCTTGATGCCCGGGCTACGGAGCAAGCCGAGCTGTCAAGAATTTTGTTAGGCAAACCCATTCCTGCCACCCACGAGACTGCTTCGAATACAAACACTGAAGTGCCCTCCACATTGACCATTCGGCAAACTTTGGGCAATGGCAAGGGGACCCTTCGACTTCTCTTGATTATGTTTGGGATTTGCATGGGAATCGCAATGTTGATGGGGATGATGTAGCCTAGAGGTACGGTAACATTTAACACTGGGCTGAGCGAGTGCCAGGTGAATGCATCCATCTTGGTTGTTCATACGTTCAACTATATAGTCTTATGTACAACATGCTATACCCTACTAGTACTGTAAACTCACCTCTCATGAATTTTACATTGGCAAACTAGCAATCAAAACGTTACTTCTCACCTTTCATTCCGACACAACTCGAGGTGTCGTCCTTAACACAGGGTGTGACGGCAAAATGGACCGGACTGGCCCTTTGAGATGGCTAAAATGGTGATGATGTGAAAGACGAAGTATATCCGGCCGCCGCTTCGATGATTGGTCCATCCAGAATCGGTTCAGGGAGTGAGGGAGCCGGGCTTGTAGAACCAGAAAATTTATGCAGATACCGCTTCCTTGCTGGCCATAGCCTTATCACGTTACCCACGTTGCTCTCGGTTGTTCAAGGGAAGGTTCTTAATGCTTAGAGACGGACTGCCTCAGTAGCTCTCACGGCGCTCAGATAACCCACCACGCACAAGACCAGAGAAGTCCTCCACGAAGTTGAGCAAATGAGGACGCCTTTGAAGAACCTGGATCAAGAACCAGAATCTGTACGTAGTACCATGAAACACCTAACAAGTTCGGCACAATTAGAACTGCTGACACCAATAGCATTTCACTTACGCGCGACTTGGTAGACACTCAGCTTGCGAACGAACGAGTTTTTCCCTAGCTTGCCGACTGCCGACGCCCACCAACAACCTTCACTTGCAGAAAGCAGGAAATACTGAACGCAAAATAATGCTCATCGCAACCTGAGGCGTTTGAACAGGGCGGTCTTATGGGCTCTCGCGATACTGTGGGTGAACATATTTAAACAGGTGAGATACAGCAGGTAAAAATGTTTACCTAAGCGTGTCCAGGGATACGTACTTATGCGTACGAGTAATGAGGTGTGAAGGGTGCTGTCAAAGTACCCATGTGAAGAACAGTCGCATCATGAAACATGGTACGCCGGGAGTGGAATCAATGGCACCGAACGAGCTTCGGGCAGTACTGTCTGAGTAACCTTGGTTCGTTGGAGATACGATGATGCGTTGGGGAAACATGATCTTTCATTGGTCCCGTACGCGATAAATTGCGACGTCTTTTAGATTCACCACCCAGACACGAAGTCGTCGCTGGACGGGAGTGACACTGCACAAAACGGTGGAGTCAGGAACTCACAACTAGCGGCGATCCTGTAACACTGCCGAATCACGATGAAAATACCATCGGAAGCGTTTTAGACTAACCTTCGGAATTCTGCAAGTATAAACGACATTCACCCACTCCAGTGCAGTCAACGGATTGCAAGTCTGATTCGACATGCTCCGAACAAAAAAGCGGGCAAGCCAAGCGTCACTTTTATCGGCCATGCCAAGAAATTGAGTTTCATTCATAATGCAACGCTGCAAACCAACTCGTCATGCGAGGAGGCAAGTGACGGCAGTAGGATGACCAGAGTCCAGATGAAGCCACTGCACACTAGAACAGTGAGATATCAAGGGATGTACGCATTGTGATCCAAAAGAGAACAATGGGCTACTAATGTACCATGAAATCGTGCCAGTGGAAGGAAACATGCATATGTGGCCTGTTGTTCGATATGGAGTCAGTTCGTGAGTCGGGCACCGCCACAGCTGTCTTCGCAGGTTCCGGACCAGGATGTCCAGCACTCGGCCCGTCTCCAGCGTAAACAGTCCCGCTCCACACCACGTCGACCCACCTTAGTCGCACGTGGTTCCAATGCCGTCGATAGTGTGAAGGGAAGACTGCTACGATGGCTCTCTTTAGGCACTCTGGTAGCAACACCGATGGCTTTGGTTCTGCGATGCGCAAGAACATCGATAAAAGAATGAGAGACACATGCGATAGTGTGCCCGCCGGGGCGAATTTGAGAGCTGCTACGACGAGTTTTGCCGCCAGGCAAGTGCATTCATGCCATTGTGATTCTAAGAGGCCAGGTTCTATGGCCTTGTGTCCACTATGCTGTGTCAGACGCGCCAGAGACCAAGTGTTTCGACGAGGGCGCATCATTCAAGCAGTATAGGTCCGTCAGTCAGCGTTTCGGAGACGTCATCATCGAAAACTACCGCGAAGGCGACATGAGTGCGCATATCTAGCTTCCCTTCTATCTTCTCTTTTTAACTTACACTGCGGCCGGCGCATCTAGTCTGGGCCAATGATTATCACCTTATGCTTCTTCCTGCCTTACTTCGATCGCATCCTAAAGCTGCTTTGGCACCCATCGGTTTCTTCCTCCATGTCGCCATTGCTTCGTCCGAAATCGTCCGATGTCTTTCGGTGCGCAACTCCCTGCTAAAGGGGGTCCTCGTCGCAGATCTAGTTGGCTTCCAGACTGCCTACTACGCCAGGCATTTCAGGCAGACAGTATCTCGCATCCTTGCATATGAGTCTCTGCCAAAGGGTATACAAGTCGAGGGCCCTGTTGCTCCTGTCAGCACGGGCGGCGAGGCTGAGAAAGAGTGGAGTGAAAGTGCCGATGGAAGGAAGGGAAAGGAGAAGGGACGCTTCGTGGACGTCGGTGTCTTCCCGATGGGTATCGACGTGAACTCTCTGAGAGAGAAGAAGTGAGTCTACGATCGTGTTGTTCATGAATCATTAACACTGAAGCATTATAGGCGCCAGCCTGAGGTTCAATACTGGGTCCAATTGCTTAGCCAACGCTATGCGAGGATGAAGCTGCTAGTGGGACGGGACAAGCTCGATGAGACTCAGGTTGTTATTCGTTTGTTGCACACCTGTCCGCATGAATTTACGGCGCATATGTATATAGGGTGTACGCCGGATTCCGAACGCTTCCTGATGGCAAACCCGGAGTCCCAGGGCAACGTACGTCTTGCTTTCGGTTTCCGGTTCTCATCGGCCTCACCCCAGCTGGCATACGTTGTCTTGATTCAAATAACCCTCCAGACCACTGAATCCAATGAGTTGGCGGGCGGCGTCTCCGACGTCGTGGCGCGCATCAACGCTGCATTCTCTACGGTCACTTACCAACCTGTCGTCTTCTTACATGTACAGGGCTCTTCTGACCGTTGCCGATGCATTTATGGTGACGAGCTTGAGAGAGGGTATGGCACTTCGGACACATGAGTACGTTGAATGCCAAGAAGGGAGGAACAGGGCGTTGATTCTGAGCGAGGTGAGTAGCCTTTCCCGTGTTGAGTGACTGTGTTTGACACAGAACAGTTCACGGGGACATATAATTATTCTGGTTTCCGGTCGTGTTTCGCTGTAAATCCATATGTACGCATGGGAAAGCCAAAGCTATCTATCAGGTCCGTATCCTACACCCTTTCGGCGGAACGTTTCCCTGATCTCACATACCTGGTATCGCTACGCCCTGCAGGCTCTAACAATGTCAGACGAGGAAGTCACGTCCCGCTGGCAAGATCTCCATAATCATGTCGTCACTTAAACTGCTCAGGCATTCACCACCTCTTTCCGCACCCGGTGCCTCCGCGCACACAACGAGCACGCGTCCTTGTCTACAGACCCGTCGCTTGTCCCGTCACTTGACCACCCTCGTCTGATTCCCGAATACCGACATTCCGCCTCGCGCCTTATCTTTGTCGATCTGGAAGGATGCCTGTGGGTCCGGGATATGTCCAAGAGTGCCATGATGGAAATGTGTAAGAGTGGGAAGGGTCCCATGGTGGAGCTTCCTGAAGCCACGATGCCGGTGCTCGAGAGCATGGCAGATGATCCCAAGAATGAGATTTGGGTGCTCAGTGGGTTACCCGTGAAGGGGGCATTGGAAAGGCTTGCATTGAGGGTTCCCACGGCAGGCATTGTTGCGGAGAACGGATGTTTTGTGAAGACAAGGGAGATTAGCAACAAGTCCAGTGGACAATCTAACGGAGCGAGATGGATTAACATGGTTGCCAATCTGGATTTTGCATGGAAAGGGCCATCTGTCGAAATCCTCAACTACGTGAGTGACGTGGATAGCGGAACGCTTCGCGCTGACCGTTGTTGTTTACATTATATCATAGTTCACGGAACGGACACCAGGCTCCTTCGTCGAGGAGCGCGCTAGATCTGTTGTATGGCGCTTCTGGACAAGTCCTCCGGACTCCATCGCCCCGATTAATGACAATGCCACTACCAGTACACACGACATTTGTTCTCCTACCGTGAATACAGCTACATCACCATCATCTGACTCGCACTATTCGAATCTTAGCTGGGCTCGCCGCCAAGCTGCCGAAGCACAGAACCACATTTTCGACTCCCTCGGAGAGCGATACGGTCTTCGCATTATCCCGGGTCAAAACTCGTTCCTTGTCCTGCCGAATAACACATCGCGTTCGACAGCTGTCGGCACGATTTTGTACTCTGGAGGACCCGCTTGTTCACCACTTGGCGGAGGCGCTGGGTTGGTGACGCCGACTAAGATGGCTAGTAGAGCAGCATTACGGTTGGGAGTGGTGCTGGAAGGACGAGTGGTGCCACAGGTGGAAGGGTGACCTCTGCGGGAGAATCTACCCTCGCGCTTGGAATTGGAGGGGACGAGAAGTTGTTGCGACGGTTGAATGAACTAGACGATGAGGAAACGGTGTCAACGAGTAGGAGGGGGACTAATGCGAGGTGGAAGCTTGATCCTAGGGAGGTGTTGGGTGTGTTGGGGACGTTGGCACAGGTCCAGTGAGGTAAGGGTTTGAGTACTCATCTATTTGCTCTCTTCTTTTCTAAGCTAGATGCTTGACGTATACACGGGTCTTGCACGCATTCGAGCCACAGCTGTTGTTATTCTCAGTCCAGTTCTTGCATCCCTAGACACTCGTGTTCCCCCATGCTTACTATGATTTTTTCATAGTGCTGCACATACGTACTGTTTTTTACACCACGCTGCAATGTCACTTGTACGGGTAGACTGATACATGGTTGTAGAATAGATATTTTTTCTGTCTGATGGTGGCCGCGAAAACCGAGATCTCCATGTTGTACTTCGTGAATGGTACAAGCACTTTCGCAGGTTCTATACTTGCAACTCGATCATCATTATCGGCTGGTCCCGCAGATTAGTGGTATTGTCTGAGCAGGTGATGCTTATACCAGAAACCTAAGCGGAGGAAAGGAGGTCAAAGGTAACTAACGGCACTACTGATGAGCGACGTGGACGATAACTTCTCGATCCTACCTTCCTAGTTGGACGAGCAACGCGTCGGCCAAGAGGTTTTTTTTTTGGATCGTACCACCTGAACGCGGCTGGCTGACAGGGTGCAAGTGTACTCCTCATTTCATGCTTCTTTTCGGTGCCTTCGTCCGAATAGTACCGGCCTCTTGGTCGGCTGAAGCGCTGAGGGTGACGCACAGGTTCAACACGTGCGCGTATACTGTCAGCTCTCTGCCAGACACATGAAACTCACCATCTGAAGAACCACCCTACATACCTAAGCAGTACGTGCGATGATGTATAATTGTTGATCCAGTGTTGACTGCTGGAGCCTCCTAGGAAGATGTGGCTGTTGGATGTAAGAGCCGTTCTTGACAGGGAAAAGGATATTCAAGAGGTGGACGCCGAAATCGAGGTGCTGAAATGGCTCGACGACAAGAGTACAAGTTATGCCATACTTTCGCATCGCTGGGGGACTGAGGTTAATTATGGTGAGATGACTGGGCTTGCAGCGATGGAGGTACGAAAGAGGGAAAAGATCAAAGGGCGGGACGGCTACCAGAAGATCGTCAGGAGTTGCAAACAAGCCGAGAAGGATGGTTACTCGTGGTTGTGGATCGATACGTGTTGCATCGACAAGCGAAGCAGTGCGGAGCTCTCCGAGGCGATCAATTCAATGTATCGATGGTACCGCAACGCGCAGAGGTGCTACGTGTACCTCGGTGATGTCGACGAGTCAACCTTTCCAACCGAACAAGATTTCAGCAAGTTTGACAGGTCCAATGGTTGGCCTGAGTGGTTCTCGCGAGGCTGGACGCTTCAGGAGCTCATCGCTCCGAAGGAAGTCGAATTTTTCAACAAGAATTGGGTGTCCATCGGCACGAAAGAGGACCTGACATCCACCTTAGAGGGCATTACGCGAATTCCGAGCGAGGTTTTGAGGAGTGGTCAGGTTGTGAGGGGGAATTCCAGTGTCGCTCAGATCATGTCTTGGGCCGCCGACCGGACGACGACGCGAGTGGAGGATCGAGCGTATTCGTTGTTGGGCTTGCTCGGCGTGAACATGCCGTTGCTGTACGGAGAGGAGTCTGGGGCCTTTCAGCGACTGCAGTTGGAGATAATCCGGGTATCCAGTGATCACAGCATATTTGCATGGAATCCAAAGGGACAGTTTGAATGGATTGGAAGTGTCCTCGCGGATGACCCGAGCCACTTCCGGGGCTGTCACGACATCGAAAGGGTGCATCCCGATGAGTTTGTCGGCTCACTAAGGTCGTATATGCGCCAGGACATACTTGGCAGGACAATAGACCGGGTCAAGCTTGTGTTGTTGCGGCGGCGTGCGCGTTCCCTTCAACTCTCCAGATGGGATGTCACCAATGTGGGCATCCAAGTGACGCTGCCGGTCTTACCCGATCCCAAGAACCCTCATCGCTTTGCGGCCGTTTTGCCGTATCGCGACCATTATGGAAACCAGATCACCCACAACCTGGAATCCCTCGGAAATAAGGTCTGCAAGTCTTGGCTCCATGGATACTACAATGGGTGCCCGGAGTTTAGGTCACTTTATCTTGATTTCTCTCGACACACTGAGGAGAGCCACTTCAATCTTAGGCTCGACGACAGCCGCACTTCCTGGTATGGCTTCACCCGTTGTGGCACCTTTCCGCGCGAGGTCGCAGGCGATACTGCGAGATTCTCATCGCAAGGAAACACGCTCATCGTGTTGGTCTACGCCAACAATGATACCAGATCTCGCTTTGCAGTTGGACTTGGATACTACCTTGGTGACGTACGGGCATGCGTTTTCTGTGATGAATGCCCTGTCAATCCAGAGGCCTGGTCATCGTGGGCAGGCTTTGCCAAGCAAGCTTATGATACCCTGTGGAATGCACCTAGCCGCGAGTATGCCCCTCAGGGCGTTCACCTTCCCCGATCCATTTACCATGCAAGGATTATCCGTGGCTGCTCGGTCAGTGGCTATACAACGTGATGATTGACATCGAGCAATGTGCTGGTTGTTGTAGGCCACACGGATACGCGTCGTCTGTCAGTACT
Organism: Pisolithus marmoratus; assembly: GCA_024613145.1. NCBI lineage: Eukaryota > Fungi > Basidiomycota > Agaricomycetes > Boletales > Pisolithaceae > Pisolithus > Pisolithus marmoratus. The sequence continues at coordinate 54,299 of JANFAE010000144.1, forward strand.
TTGTCCTATATATATATTCCGATCTAACCATCCATATAACCATAGTTGGGAGCCGAACTATGGCCCCCGTGCACTGGCTGGCATGAGTTGGAATTGAATGGGATGTCTGCGGGGCTTGAAGAGTGTTCTGGTCAAGAGATTGCAGTGAGTCGTGACATTATCTCTTTAGGTGTGTGGTTATCCTAACGTACATAGCTGGGCGATTATGGGGACTCTTTGGATGGCAATTTCAAACGTTGCGGCAACATATTTGAAGATATGCGGGAACTTGGCGTCGATCTTACGGATTCGGCTTATCGCCCAGTCGTCTCTCGCATATCCAGTCGCGAAGTTGTGAGGCGTGGACTGCAGACTCGGAATGATGTTGATGTTGTCGTGACACGCGGTGCAGGCAAAGACCTGGCGCTGCATCAATCAAAGGGCCTTTCGCTTCCAAACAGCAGAAAATTCAAGCGGCTCCTGAGAGGCTTGTCCAGCCGTGTTGAAAGTAAACGCCTCGTGAGAACGGTCGTACAATGCTCGGAGTTCTACAGGGTCGATTTTCGCGGAAGGCGGGTGGACGTGAAAGGTGGTGAGTTTATCCAATGGATGCTTCTCATTTTTGTGTTGATCATCGGCATCGGATGCAGCACTGGAGGGTGGTAATCGGTCCGCAGATCCAGGCATCGTTACCCCCCTATGCTTCATTGCAGACCCACTGACTTGGCATAAACCGACTTCAGCACGCATAAGGCAACAATTCAAAGGAATTAGGTGATCCATTTGCACGAATCATGCTGCATAATGTCACTCATTCTATGTTCTGTACGTAGAGAACACTTCTACACTGCGGCGAATCTGGTACTTCTTATCAGCCAGGCTGCGAGCATTGGGTTTATCTGACTGATCCTATTGGCTGCAGCATGACGTTGCTGGAACCGAAGCTCGTCACAAGTCTGCAGTGCGTTGGACAACTGCGTAAAACCCATACGCATACCCTCACGATGATAGCAGCACAAACAGAAGACAAGTGAAGTAATCGACTTCTCAGCCATATTTGGTTTAAACTATCTGAAGATTTTCGTGCGTGTTTATCCTTTAACAGCTCAGCCTGTGTATACTGTCGAAAACTAGGTTGGAGAAATAACGTTCTTCGAAAGGCTCCCTTCGATAATGGAAAGTCAGCTGTGCAACGAGCCGGGCGAACCCTCTGTGTGCACAGAACAAGGTTAGCAGGTACACCAAGTGTGTTCGTCGGCAAACTTACATGTTAACATAGGAAACGGTTTACCAGCGCACCCAGCGAATCCGACATTTGTCAGTTTGGCGTTGACACGGAATCTGTTTGAGTGCTGACCTAAGTAGTTACTCGCCACGCGTATACGTTACATGTCAGGTGACGGGCTTATGCGTTACTTGTCGCGTGACGAACGTCGAAAAACGAGGAACGAGCTAAAGCTCATATCACAAACTCTCAGTGTTGAGGCAAGCGTTGCTGTCGGCGAAGAGGTGTCAAATCTGATTTTAGTAACAAAAGTTACTTGATCGCATACGTTCTTCCCTCCTCAAAGGATCTGAGGACGAACAGTGAGTACTTCTTTCTCCTTGTATTTTTTTCTGTATTCTACCGCACTCTGTGTCCTGGTTTCAGATCGACAGGTCAAGGTAGTCACCCCGATTACGATCCGGTTAGTACCATTTTTGATGTTCATTAGTTCAGCTCCTGGACATTCCAGACAGGTCAATGTCCGTTCCACGGTACGAGAGATAGCATATCTCCAAGGAAAACTCCAAGCAACACACGACGAGGGTGAACAATGTGCACTGGAAGAGGATATAACTGGAAAGGCAAGTGATGCTTGAAATTGAGACGAGGTCGAAGCCGATCATTTTCTTTCTGCAGATCTTGTGGTTTTACTGGCATGGGATCCGTTCAGAAGTGGACCAACTATTACCGAAGGCAAGCTAGCTCGCACCTCTGTGAACGTTATCTCACTTAGCTCAGGTCGTGGATCGCATTCGGAACGACGCAGATGAGGACTATCACTATCGTACAGGTTTGCGTCAGATTGCAGAGATTATCAAGAGAGCCCCGCATGAAATCCCAGACGACGATATAGTTCATTTGCGGCGGTAAGTATTGCCATTAGACGCGCGCAGCCACCGGTATGAATTGCTGAGTATCAATCTTTCCAGAGTGATGTATGATGCCGGTACTGGTGTATCGAAACATAGATTATGGCTTGATGCCCAGGCTACCGAGCAAGCCGAGTTGTCAGGAATCTTTGGGGACAAGCCCATTCTTGCCATCGAAGAGATTGCTTCGAGTACAAGCCCTGAATTGCGGTCCACACCAATTGTTTAGCAAATACTGGTTCCTGGCAATAGGGAACTTTGACTTCGCTTCAGCACATTCAACCTGTTGACGAAGGTCACAACGTTGATGGGGATCATGTAGTCTAAGCACACGGTAACTCTAGCTCTGGGCTGAACGAGCTTTGGACGAGAGGGAGGCGAAATGCTACCGTCTTGGTTGTCACACGCTCAAATGTATATCTACGCAGTCTATGTACGTGCTGCTATATCACAATGTAGACTGACTTCTGAGAAATTTTACACCGGCGAACACTGTCGTCCCGACTTCCTTCCCGACACCAAAAGTGTCATTTTCAGCGTAGAGTGCGATGCTAACCTTGGGGCTACTGCTGTTGAGGTGGCCGACATGGTTATGGTGGGACAGATAAAGCAATCTCTGGACGTCGGTTCAATGATCTGTCCAACCCAGAACGGGTTCAGTGAGTGACATAATTGGGGTCGTAGAAGCGAGCGATTTGCATAGATGATGCCTACTTGCAAGCAGCCTGACCACTTCACTGTGTAACCCTGGGTTGTTCTGGGAAAGGTTCTTGATGCTTTAGAGGTGTGCTACCTCCGCAGGTCTCACGGCACTCGGATGACCACCACAATGCACAGCACAAGATGAGCCCTCGATTAAGGGGGTAAATAAGACAGTTATCCGTTGAACCTTCGAAGAACCAAGATCTAGAACTTCGTATGTAGTGCCAAACGCCTCAAGTTCGGCACAATTTAGAACTGCTGACACCTATGTGAAACAAGGCACTGTTAACCACCAACACCATTGTAGATACGCACCACTTGGTAGATGTTCAGTTTGCGAACGAGCGGGTTTCTTTTTCACTGGTTGGCCGACTGCCGACGCACACCAACGATCTTCGCCTGTAGGAAGTGGGGAATAGAGTGTAATACCGAATGCAAAATAACGCTCTTTGCAATCCTGAGGTTTTGGACAGGGCGAATGATCTCGTGGGCTCTCGCGATGCCATGGATGGACGTATCTAAACAGGTAAGACAGCAGGCGGACATGCCTGCCAAGCATAACCAGGGATGCGTACTTATGCGTGCAACAGTTGAATTGTGAAGGGTTCAGCCAAAGTACCCATGTGAAGAAATGGCTGCATCATGAAACACGGTACGCTGGCAATGAAATCAGCGGTACCGCACGAGCTTCGGACAGTACCATCTGAGTGGCCTTGGTTCGTTGGAGATACGATGCGTTAGGGAGACATTGTCCCCATACGAATTCTGACGTCTCTTAGCTTCACCGCCTATGATGTTGCTACTGCCCTGCGACACGAAATCGTCGCTGGACGCGAGTCACATTGTACAAAACAGTGAAGCCAGGAACGTACCTGACAAGTAGCAACGATCCGGACATGCTGGAGAATCACGGTGGACATGCCATCGGAAGTGCTTTAGACTAACCTTCGGAATTTGCAAGTACAAACGACAAACCAACGCAGTCAACAGATTGCAAGTCCGATTCGACATGCTCCGAACACAAAAGCACGAAAACCAAGAGTCACTTCCACCGGCCATATGAAGAAGTTGCAGGTGGCTTTCATTCATATTTGCAACGCTGCACTGCACACGAACTTGTCATGCGACGCAAAGGACGGGAGTAGGTTAGACAGAGTCCGCTGCGCTCTAGAAAAATGTCATATCAAGGGATATACGCAACGCGGTCCCAAAGAGGAAAATGGGCTACTAACGTACCATAAAATGGTGCTGGTGGATGGACACATCCTGTGATCGGTTTGTCTGACGACACAGGTCGACGTCGGACGAACAGTGAATGCGTTGGCGAGTCAGGGCACCGCCACAGCGACGATACCTGCCTTTTCTGGCTACGTCGCATTCACGTGTTTCCGTCCGCGGACCCTCCAGCACTCGACCCATCTCCGGCGCGAACCTTCATGGACTCCACCCACCACGGAGGATACGACCCCTGGCACATCTCTCTCAACACACACTGCAACGGCTGTCTCAATAATGCCGTCGACAGTGTCAAGGAAAGGCTGCTACGATGGCTCTCAGGCTATTTAGGCACTCTGGTAGCAACACCGATGGCTTTGGTTCTGCGATGCGCAAGAACATCGATAAAAGAATGAGAAACACATGCAATAGTGTGGACGTCAGGGCGAATTTGAGAGCTGCTACGACGAGCTTTGCGACCAGGCAAGTGCATTCATGCCATTGTGGACTTGTAGTTCTGAGAGGTTCCCTATATGCCATACAGGTCCTATGGCCTTGTCTCCACTATGCAGTACCAGACGTGCCAAAGACCAAGTGTTTCTACGAGCGCGCGTCATTCAAGCGGTCAACCATCGCTTCCCAGATGTCATCGTCGAAAATTACCGGGAAAGCGACATGAGTGCGTACATCCAGCTTCCCTTCTATCTATTCTTTTAACCTATTCCGCGGCCGGCGCATCTAGTCTGGGTCAATGATTATCACCTTATGCTTCTTCCTGCCCTGCTCCGATCACATCCTAAAACTACTTTGGCACCCATCGGTTTCTTCCTCCACGTTGCTTTCCCTTGTTCCGAAATATTCCGATGCCTATCAGTCCGAGACTCCCTGCTACGTGGGGTCCTCGGCGCAGATCTAGTTGGCTTCCAGACTGCCAACTACGCCAGGCATTTCAGGCAGACAGTATCTCGCATCCTCGCATATGAGTCTCTGCCGCACAGGGTATACAAGTAGAGGACCCTGTTGCTCCCGTCAGCACGGGCGGCGAGGCCGAGAAAGAGTGGAGAGAAAGTGCGGAGGGAAGGAAAGGCAAGGAGAAGGGACGCTTCGTGGACGTCGGTGTCTTCCCGATGGGTATCGACGAGAACTCTCTGAGAGAGAAGAAGTGGGTCTATGATCGTATTATTCAAGCATTGACATTGAGCATTTTAGGCCCCAGCCTGAGGTTCAATATTGGGTCCAGTTACTTAGACAACGGTAGGCAGGGATGAAGTTGATAGTGGGACGGGACAAGCTCGATGAGATTCAGGTTGGTGTTCATTTGTTGCACACCTGTCCGCACGAATTTACGGGGTGCATATATAGGGCGTACGCCACAAGCTCGAGGCGTTCGAACACTTCCTCAAGGCAAACCCGGAGTTCCAGGGCAAGGTATACCTCATTCTCGATTTCCGGTTTTCATCAACCTCACCTCCGGTATAGGTTGTTTTCATTCAAGTAGCCCTCCAGACTACTGAATCCAATGAGTTGGCGGGCGGCGTCTCCAACGTCGGGGTGCGCATCAACGCTGCATTCTCTATGCTCACTTACCAACCTGTCGTCTTCTTACATGCACAGGAAGTCACGTTCAGCCAATATCTCGCCCTTCTGACCGTTGCCGATGCATTTATGGTGACGAGCTTGAGAGAGGGTATGGCACTTCGGACACATGAGTACGTGGTAAGCTCTGCGGGAGAATCTACACTCGTGCTTGGGATTGCAGGGGACGAGAAGTGTTGAGACGGTTGAATGAATTGGACGATGCAGAAACGGTGTCGACGAGTAGGAGGGGACTGATGCGAAGTGGAAGCTTGATCCTAGGGAGGTGCTAGGTGTATTGGGGACGTTGGCCCAGGTTCGATGAGGTGAGGGCTTTGGCACTCGTCTTCTGTTTCTTTTCCAAGTTAGATGTTTGACGCATACACGGGTCTTGCACACATTCGAGCTACACTTCTGTGTTTTTCATGTGTATATTCCCAACCCAATTCTCACGTCCCTAGACACTCTCATGCTTACTATGATTTTCCCCTAGTGCTACATATACGTATTGCTGCTTACAACACGTTGCAATGTCACTTGTACGGTAGATTGATACACGGTTGTGGAATAGATGTTTTCGGCCCGATGTAGGCCGCCGACACCAGGGTTCCCGGGAGAAAAAGCCCGTAATTCCTAGTTGCTCATGCTGGCATTGTGGTTGATCAGAGGCCCTGGATCTATTTAGCTAAGAGACTCCCAACGCTGTCATGTACTGGCAGAACAACTTTCCGTGTGCCCAGGCCTGCCAACTCAGTCGATATCCATTTTCATCTGTAATTACATGGCTGGGTTCTGATCAACATTTGAGCACGCTCGTTGTGCCCCTTATGTAAAGGCAAGCTACGACTTTGTGCTTCTGGTTACGGACAGCGGCCAAAACACAGCTTAGTACTCGTGATTTGATGCTTCTTTGCCGTAGCTGCCAAGTAACACTGGAAGTCCGGGACCGAGCCTCGTGTTCGACGCCTGTGGATTTGCTGTAAAAGTGCGACTTCCAACGGTATCACATTGTCTTATTGCTCTTCGCCAGACGCATAAAGCTCGCCACGATCTGAAGAATCGTACTATACTCCTGAATACCTAGGCAGTACGTGTGGCATCCTGTAGTTCTTTATCCAGTATTGACTGTGAGCTCTTTGTTCACCTCTGGGAAGATGCGGCTGTTGGATGTAGGAGTTGTGATTGACCGGGAAAGGAACATCCAGCGAGCTGGACCTAAAACTAAGGTCTTGGAACGACTTGATGACAAGACTACAAAATATGCGATACTGTCACATCGCTGGGGAACGGAGGTTGATTACGATGAGATGACCGGACTCATGAAGATGGACGAGCAAGATAGGGACGATGTCAGGCAGCGTGATGGCTACCAGAAGATCGTCAAATGTTGCGAACAGGTCGCGAGGGACGGCTATACACGGCTGTGGATCGATACGTGTTGTATTGACAAGCGAAGCAGCGCGGAGCTCTCCGAGGCGATCAATTCAATGTATCGATGGTACCGCAACGCACAGAGGTGCTACGTGTACCTCGGTGATGTCGACGAGTCAACCTTTCCAACAGAACAAGACTTCAGCAAGTTTGGCAAGTCCAATGGTTGGCCCGAGTGGTTCTCGCGAGGCTGGACACTTCAGGAGCTCATTGCTCCGAAGGAAGTCGAATTCTTCAACAAGAACTGGGTGTCCATTGGCACGAAACAAGACCTGACATCCACCTTAGAGGATATCACGCGAATTCCGAGTGAGGTTTTGAGGAGTGGGCGGGTTGCGGGGGGGTATTCCAGTGTCGCTCAGATCATGTCTTGGGCTGCCGACCGGAAGACGACGCGAGTGGAAGATCGAGCGTATTCGTTGTTGGGCTTATTCGGCGTGAACATGCCGATGTTGTACGGGGAGGGGTCAGGGGCCTTTCAGCGACTGCAGCTGGAGATAATCCGGGTATCCAGTGATCACAGTATACTTGCATGGAATCCAAAGGGACAGCTTGGACAGCTTGGAGGGGTCCTTGCAGATGACCCAAGCTGCTTCCGGGGCTGTCACGACATCGAAAGGGAGTATGTCTTTGACTTTGTCGACACACTAAGGTCGTATATGCGCCAGGACATACTTGGCAGGACAATAGACCGGGTCAAGCTCATGCTGTTGCGGCGGCGTGCGCGTTCCGTCCAACTCTCCAGATGGGATGTCACCAATCTGGGCATCCAAATGACATTGCCAGTCTTACCCCATCGCAAGTACCCTGGTTTGTCCCTCGGAGCCATTTTGCCGTGTTGCGACCGTCATGGAAACCTGATTACCCTCAACCTGAAACCCCTCAGCAATAATGTCTGCATGATTTGGCTCCGTGGAGACTACAATGCATGCCCGGAGTTCAGGTCACTTTATCTTGATTTCTCTCGAGACAGTGAGGAGAGCCACTTCGATCTTAGGCTCGACGACAGCCGCACTTCCTGGTATGGCTTCACCCGTTGTGGCACCTTTCCGCGCGAGGTCGCAGGCGATACTGTGAGATTCTCATCGCAAGGAAACACTCTCAGTGTGTTGGTCTACGCCAACAATGATACCGGATCTCGCTTTGCAGTTGGACTTGGATACTACCTTGATTCTGTACGGGCATGCGTTTTCTGTGATGAATGCCCTGTCAATCAAGGGGCCTGGTCATCATGGACAGGCTTTGCCAAGCAAGCTTACGACAACTTGTGGAATGCACGTAGCCACGAGTACGCTCCTCAGGACGTTCACCTTCCTCGATCCGTTTGTCATGCAAGGATTGTCTATGGCAGCTGGGGCAGTGGCTACACCAACGTGATGATTGACATCGAGCAATGTGCTGGTTGTTGTGGGCCACACGGATACCTGTTGTCTGTCAGTGCTTTGTCCTATATATGGATGTATTTCGATCTCACTACCCATATAACCACTGTAGTTGAGAGCCGAAGTATGGCCCCCATGCACTGGCTCACATGGGTTGAAACTGAATGGGATATCTGCGCGGCTTGACGAGTCTTCTGGTCAAGAAATTGCAGTGAGTCGTAACGTTATCACTTTAGGTGTGTGGTTAACCTAACATACATACATAGCTGGGCGATTATGGCGACTTTTTGAATGGCAGTTTCAAACGTTGCGGCAACATATTCGACGATATGCGGGAGCTTGGTGTCGATCTTACGGATTCGGCTTATAGCCCAGTCGTCTCTCGCGTATCCAGCTGCGAAGATGTGAGGCGTCGACTGCAGACTCAGAATGATGTTGATGTTGTCGTGACACACTCTTCGGACAAAGACTTGGCACTGCTTCAGTCAAAGGGTCTTTCGCTCCCGAACAGCAAAGGATTTAATCTGCTCCTGAAAGCCTTGTCTACCTGTGTTGAAAGTAAACGCCTCGTGAGAACGGTCGTACAATGCTCGGAGTTCTACAGGGTCGATGATCGCGGAAGGCAGGTGGACGTGGAAGGTGGTGAGTTTATCCAATGGATGCTTCCCATTTTTTGTTTTGATCATGAGCATCGGATCCAGCACTGGAGGGTGGTAATCGGTCCGCAGATCCAGGCATCGCCACCCCGCTATGCTTCATTGCAGACCCACTAACTTGGCATAAACCGACTTCTGCACGGACAAGGGAACTATTCAAAAGAATTAGGTGATCGTTTTACACGGATCGTGTTGCGTAACGTCACTCATACGATGTTCTGTACATAGAAAACACTTCTACAGCGTGGCGAATCTGGTACTTCCTGTCAGCCTGGCTGCAAGCATTGGGTTTATCTGATTGATCTTGTTGGCTGCAGCATCACATTGCTGGGACGAAAGCTCGTTACAAGTCTGTAGTGCGTTGGCCAACTACGTAACACTCATACCCACACCCTCATGACGACGGCAGGACCGACAGAAGACAAGTGGCGTGGTCGACTTCTCAGCTATGTTCTGTTTAAACTACCTGAAAACTTTCGTGCGTGTTTATTCTTTAATACCTCAGCCTGTGTATACTGTCGAAAACTAGGTTGGTGAAATAACGTTCTTCGAAAGGCTCCCTTTGGTAATGGAAAGTCAGCTATGCAACGAGCCGGGCGAAACCTCTGTCCGCACGGCACAAGGTCAGTGTGTCGCACCAAGTGTGTTCACCAGCGAACTTACCTTATAGCACAGGAAATGGTTTACCCGCGCACTCATCGAATGCGTCATTTGTCAGTTCGGCGTTGATACAGAATCTATTTGAATGTTGACTTAAGCTTTAAAGGACCCTCGCTGTACACATCTTTTACTCGAGAGGTGTGAAGGTCTTGTCCGGCGGCCTTATGACCGGCCTCGAGAAATACATAACGAGGTCAAATTCATATCACAAACTCTTGGTGTTGCCGTAAGTGTTGCTATCAGCCATGGGGGCTCCGACCTGATTCTAGTGGCGAAAGCTACTCGATCGCATACATTCTTCCTTCCTCGAAGAGCCCGAGGACAAGGAGTGGGTACTTCTTTCTCGTATTTTTTTGGGTATTCTACCACACTTTGCGTTCTGGCTGTAGACGGACAGGTCATGGAGCTCGCACTGATTACGATCCGGTTGGTACCATTCTTGATATTCATTAGCTCAACTCCTGGACACTTCTGGAAGGTCAGTGTCCGTTCCACGATACGAGAGATAGTGTCTCTCGAAAAAAAACTCCAAGCAACACATGACGAAGATGAACAGTGCGCGCTGGAGGAGGATATAACAGGAAAGGCGAGGGTTCCTTCACGTTGAAACAGGGTCGAAGCTGATTGTTCGTTTGTTGCAGATCCTGTGGTTTTATTGGCTTGGGATCTGCTCAGAAGTAGATCAGTTATTACCAAAGGCAAGCTAACTATCATCTCCGCGAATGTTATCTCACTTAATTCAGGTCGTGAATCACATCCGGAACGACGCGGATGAAAAGTACCGTGCAGGTTTGCGTCAGATTGCGGAGATTATTAAGAGAGCCCCACGTGAAATCCCAAACGACGATATAGTTCACTTGCGGCGGTAAGTATCGTCATTTGACGCGCGCGGGCATCGGTGTGAATTGTTCCAGAGTGATGTATGACGCTGGTATCGGTGTATCGAGACACAAATTATGGCTTGATGCCCGGGCTACAGAGCAAGCCGAGCTGTCAAGAATTTTGTCAGGAAAACCCATTCCTGCCACCCACGAGACTGCTTCGAATACAAACATTGAAGTGCCCTCCACATTGATCATTCGGCAAACACTGGGCAATGGCAAGGGGACTCTTCGAGTTCTCTTGCTATGTTCAAGATTTGCACGAGAGTCGCAGCGTTGATCGGGATGATGTAGCCCAGAGGTATGGTAACCTTTAACACTGGGCTGAGCGAGTTTTAGACGAGTGCCAGGTGAATGCATCCATCTTGGTTGTTCACAGGTTCAACTGCATGTCTATATAGTCTATGTACAACATGCTATACCCCACTGTAAACCGACCCCCCATGAAATTTTACATTGGCAAACTAGCAGTCAAAACGTTACTTCTCACCTTTCAGGAGTCCGACACAACTCGAGGTGTCGTCTTTAACGCAGGGTGTGACGGCAAAATGGACCGGAGTATATCCGGCCGCCGGTTCGATGATTGGTTCACCCAGAATAGGTTCAGGGAGTGACGGAGCCGGGGTTGTAGAAGCAGGAAATTTATACAGATACCGCTTCCTTGCTGGCCATAGCCATATCACGTTACCCACGTTGCTTTGGACTGCTCAAGGGAAGGTTCTTAATGCTAATTAGAGACGGATTGCCTCAATAGCCCTCGCGGCGCTCAGATAACCCACCACAGACGAACCCTCCATGAAGTTGAGTAAATGAGGACACCTTTGAAGGACCTAAGTCAAGATCCAGAATCTGTACGGAGTGCCATGAAACACCTAATAAGTTCGGCACAATTAGAACTGCCGACACCAATAACATTTCATTTATGCACGACTTGGTAGACATTCAGCTTGCGAACGAACGAGTTTTTCCCTAGCTGGTCGACTGCCGACGCCCACCAACGACCTTCACTTGCCAGAAGCAGGAAATAGAGTATAATACCGAATGCAAAATAATGCTCATCGCAGCATGAGGTGTTCCGACAGGGCGGTCTTATGGGCTCTTGCGATACTATGGATGAACATATCTAAACAGGTGAGATACAGCAAGGTAAAAATGTTTACCTGAGCATGGCCAAGGATGCGTACTTATGTGGACAACAATTAAGCTGTGAAGGGTGCCGTCAAAGTACCTATGTGAAGAAATGGTCGCATCATGCAACATGGTACACTGGAAGTGGAATCAATGATACCGCACGAGCTTCAGGTAGTACCATCTGAGTGACCTTGGTTCGTTGGAGATACGATGATGCGCTGGGGAAACATGGACCTTCATTGGTCCCATACGCGATGAATTCTGACATCTCTTAGATTTACCACCCAGACACGAAGTCGTCGCTGCAAGGCAGTGACACTGCACAAAATGATGGAGTCAGGAACGTACCTTACAACTAGCAACGACCTAGGAACGCTGAAGAATCACGATGAAAATGCCATCGGAATCGCCTTAGACTAACCTTCAGAATTCTGCAAGTATAAACGACATCCATCCACTCCAACTCAGTCAACGGATTGCAAGTCTGATTCGACATGCTCCGAACACGAAAGCGCGCAAGCCAAGAGTGACTTTCATCGGCCATACCAAGAAGTTGAGTTTCATTCATAATGCAACGCCGCAAGCCAACTCGTCATGCGAGGAGGCGAGGGACGGCAGTAGGATGACCAGAGTCCAGATGGAGCCACCGCACTCTAGAACAATGACATATCAAGGGATACACGCAGTGTGATCCAAAAGGGAAAAATGGACTACTAACGTACCATGAAATCGTGCCGGTGGAAGGAAACATGCATATGAGGTCTGTTTGTCTGTTGAATCAGTTGGTGAGTCGGAGCACCGCCACAGTTGCCTTTCATCCACAAAGCTGACGTTGTTGGAGATTGAATCACCTCTGTGTGATAACCCTTTTTGGTGCGAGTTATTACTTGCTTACATAAGCGCTTAGAGCGCACTTTGTAGTACATTTTGGTACTGTATCCTCAGTAGTTGAGTCACTACTGAGGCTGCCTACAGGAACTTCAATATATATAGTAGTTGAGTCACTACTGAGGCTGCCTACAGCCCTTTTCTACAGGTTATGAGCCCCGCCTAGTGCAGAAAATTTTATTGTAGCAGACTCGCGGTCGACTCGAACAAAGAGAATACTCAACAAGTCCACAATACATCTCTACTACCTTCAAGGCTAATGGACTGCTACCTAATGGATCCACCTGAGCTCGGAGATCATGGCGAGAACTGGACCAACTATGGGAGTTGGGTCCTTGAAGCCATAGACATAGAAGGCTCGACAGGTATCCTGCTGGGGTCTGAAAGACGACCAAGGCATCCTTCACAGCTTGAAGGACATGGCCCAGGATGGGCACCTCAATCCAATGAGGAACGAGATGAAGTCGCGGTCTGGCAAACCGCCGACAACGTGTGGCGACAACGGGCTGCAATGGCCCACCACCTTATTATTTCGGGACTACCTGACTCGATTCTAATGCTATGTATGCACTTAGAAACCCCTTGCGAGATGTTCACCTACCTCGAGAATCGCTACGGTTCAATTCCGAGACCTGGAAACTGGCTAGCAGCTGAGGAAGCTATGCAGCAGCATGACACACAGCCTGAGCTGAGCACAGCTGGTGAAAACCCTCAGAACGCTTGCAACAATAACCACGAAACACCGAATCCACCTAGCAGTGAAGGGGACTCCCTAGACAGTCCAAACAACTGCACTGAGACCAAGACTGGGTACCTGACACCCGAGTCTGAGGTCGTAGACGTGCAGGGGGTGGAAGAAAACCTACCAGAGGTTGAGGTAGAGGTTGTAGATGCAAAATGGCCGGACGAACATGCAAACATGCTTGAAGTGCCTGACGAGAGGAGTCAGCGCACGACCGATGAGGTCGCGGAGAGCCAAAAGGTACTGGAGTCGAGATCTGAGGCGCCAGAGCCTGCAGATAACATGTCCAGACCCACCAGTGGTCATTCTATGGAAGACATACCACGAACACTTGTTGAAGAGAATCAGCGCACTCGGATGAACAGTGAAACGATCACCGAAGTACCTGATCCCCCGTGGTCACATGCCGAACCTCCCGCTCCACAAGCCGAACCTTCTACACTGCTACAGAATGGTTCCTCGGCACGAACGCATAGTGCTGTGAATATGAAAATTGACCGGGCACATGTAGGGTGGAACAATAAGCTGCAAGAGACGAAGTGTCTCGAACTCGACAGCGAGCAGGTATCACAACGCCTGCAGCAAACCTGCCGAAGGCACTCCACACGGGATTCCCTGCCTGACGAGGCTCAGGGGATGGGGGTGCATAGGCATTCTCAAATGAAGGGGGATAGCACAGACGTCAGGTCGACAACGACAGGACAGGAGATAAGGGCCACGAGCGCCCAAATGGTTGACACGTGGGCACATGTGGGCAGACGCCCAAAGGAGCCTGATAAGGGAGATGATGGGCGGTACAACGATACAGTTAGCATGGACATCGTGAACCTGCATAGCATCGAGAAAGCGCTGCTAACTGACAGAGAGTGTCAGGACAGCGAGCGCGAGATGAAGCGGCCAGATGACTTACCTGGGCCACACGGACTACCCCCAAACGGTCTCATGCACACTCCAAAGACGTCGCGGATACCCCACCGACACGGTAGAGTCAGCACGAAGCCTGTACACATCTGCAGCATCAAAACGAGAGGCTACAGACGCCTCGCCCTCAACGTTCCCACTTCGCTATCTCACGAAGTCTCGCGACACCTCTGGAATATCGCGGATACATTCCGGAGACAGGACACGCCTCCTAGACGGACTCAGAACCATTATGGACATTCTGACAGTCAAATGGCAGTCTCACGGCAGCAGCACGAGACTACGAGACAGGACAGCAAGGTACAGAGTTGCAACAAGCCTGCGACAGGCTCAGAGCGGGAAAACGAGCTCGAACGACATAGCACACTGGTGATACCATCAGCCTTACCAGAGGAAGGTAACAGGGTGAACAGCGATGCAACGAGCAGCAACGCCATCTGCTCACATGGAGCAGAGAAGGAGCTGCTGGCTGACAGCAGCAGTCAGCACAGCGAGCATGGGGCGCAACGCCTGAACGGCTCACCTGCACCACCCGAACCTCAACTTTACAAGATCCCGCACCGACGTGGAAGAGTCAAACGAATGACTGAAAGCGTCAGCAACGCTCGTACAAGGCAAAACGCCTACTGTGTCCAAGCGGCCCACATGCGGCCTCCCCAGCTCCTCTCAGCACCCTCAAAACGACTTGAATGCCTTGCGGGAGGGTTATGGACAATGAATATAGGCTATAATGAGATCAGGCGTGCACGACGGATCGAAACGAGAGGGCCCACATACCGGATAGCTCGCATTCTCATGCGGCAGCTCCAACCCTTCTCAACATCCTCGAAATGACTTCGACACCCTACAGGAGGGTTATGGATACAGAAGATAGGCTGTAGCGAAGTCAGGCATGCGAGACAAGTCGAAACGAGAGGGCACACGCACCGAACAGCTGGCATTTACATGCAGCTACCCCAAGCGCTCTCCAGTCCTTCAAAGCGACTCTGGAACATCGCCAACACCTACTGGCGGCAGTGGGAACCTCCTGGATCGATGCGGAACGACGCGAAACGGCCAAGAAGTCTTCCTATGGCCAAACAGCTGCCTCGCAGCAGCGGTAAGAGGGGAGATGACACGCATACCAGCATACACTCACCTGCGCCACATAAACGGCCTCCCGACGGCCTCACACACACTCCTAGGACCCTCAGGGACCATCACCGACGAGGAAGGATCAAAACAGAAGCTGAAAAAGTCAGCATCGTTCGTACGAGGCCCAGTGCCTACCGTACACTTGTGGTCGCCATACGGCCACTGCGGCTCATCTCGACGCCAACCAATCCATTCAAAATCGTTGCGGGGGGATCCACGACACTAAGCGTTCGCTACAACGAAGTCAGCGGCGCCAGAACCGTCCAAACGAGAGGGCATACGCACCCTGGTGAGCCCACACAAGGTTGTGCTACCATACAGCCATCTCGCGGACCCAGGAAACGCCGGAAACCCCCCTGGGGTGTTCCAGACACTTATCATCGGCAGGGGGTGCCTCCCAGACGAACTCGGAGCGACGGCGATCCTTCCGACAGTCAAAACGGCGGCCTTACGATCACAGTACAAGGCAGGAGCGCGCACACTACCATGCATTTCCGAAACGGGAAGTTGCCACATCGCGCGCCAAATACGACCAAACACCACTCGTATACCACCCGGACTCGAAGCTCACTCATTGCAGAAGCTACACTCGTTTATTGAATTATTTTTTGGGTATACATTCACTTGAGTTATATTTCTGCATTTCTACTTATCACACAGTGGAGCTTCAGGGGGTGTGTTGGAGATTGAATCACCTCTGTGTGATAACCCTTTTTGGTGCGAGTTATTACTTGCTTACATAAGCGCTTAGAGCGCACTTTGTAGTACATTTTGGTACTGTATCCTCAGTAGTTGAGTCACTACTGAGGGTAAGCACATACATTCCTTATAGTAGACTACTTACTGATTCCCTGTAGCTGCCTACAGGTACATCTAATATACATAGTAGTTGAGTCACTACTGAGGCTGCCTACAGCCCTTTTCTACAGATGTCCGGTGCTCGGCCCATCTCCGGCGCGGACCTTCGTCGCGTCAACCCAACTCAGTCACATGTGGTTCCAATGCCGACGGAGGATACGACCCCTGGCACATCTCTCGCAACACACACTGCAACGGCAGTCTCAAGATTGCCATCGACAGTGTCAAGGGAAGACTGCTACAGCGGCTCTGGGTACATCAGGAAAATCATTTTGACAGGTAGCAACCTGCATCAGGTACATAGTGACATACAGCTTCCATATCACTATGTAGTATCAGGCACATGTTCCATATTGATATGAAGCTGTCACCAAGTGACATGAAGTGCTACATAGCTATCATAGCAATAGACAGTCCTCTAGTAGGATGATGTATACATATTTAGTACTCTATGAATTCTACAAAGACAAAGTAGCCTACATAGTAATGAAGGCAGACTACTACAGTGTCCTGTCTCATTCAAGTAACACAGTTGTGTCCCAAATAGGAAATAGCTGCAAGGCTAATTGGTGCTGACATATGACATGTCAGATCTCAGAGCTCCCACCCATGCACATATGTATGTATATGTTACCAACAAATCCACTGTGCCCTTTGCATCCACCAGCAATAATGATGGCCTGGTGAGAACTTGCCTATTGACATCACACACACAACCATCATGCCTGTGATTTGTTTGGTGATATTTGCATCAACTATACAGCTTAATCAGCCACCCTGTGTTGGAGCTTGTTAGGTATGGACTCATGGGGCTTGTATTACTTTAGACTTTACAGTGCTGACACCTATCACCATCACGTGACATATACATGCATAGATTTTGGACTTGTCTCTCTTTCTTTCTTTCCTCAGCACATTATCAAACCACTGAGGTATGTTTACTTTACATTGTATGATAGACAGGACTGATGGTTCAGATGGTAGTCTCTGTTCTTAGGTTTGCTGTGTTGTGTATATTATAGCATGTTATCAAACTGCTGAGTTTCTGTTCTTAGCTGTCTACAGGTGATGAGCCCTGAGCTCACCACTTAAAGGGCAAGCTCGACTCATTGACAACTAGAACAGACAAGACAAAAGGCAATAGAGCCCTACACACAAGAAATCAAACGCATATATTCACATTCACAGTCTGCGATATGGGGAAGTTTGAGAACATCCCAGAATTGTGGGGGATGGAGAACTACTATGAATGGAGATGACAAACTGAACAGCTGCTGCTAGGACAGGGGGTGTATAATCATGTCAGCAGCAGAATGAATCCATTTGACTATGTCAAGTATGCTTCAACTTGTCCATGTCTGTTGATCCCAGGTGTGCCAATGGCAGCAGAACAAGAAGCACTTAAGATGTGGTTCAAGGATGACAGCCTAGCGAAATCTATCATCTTAAGGAAAATTAACTCTTGGGTTTTAACACTAATCCCAGATGATGTCAGTATAACAGCCCAAGAAGTGTGGAACACACTTGCCAAACTCTATGATCGATCTGATGTCTCCTCGCAGTTTTCCTTATGCACGCAAATCTCCACCTATCAAATGAAGGGAGCTGCAGATGCCAAGAAGTACATGGCACTGCATATGCATGCTAATGATAGACTGGCATGCATGGGAGCAAAACTGTCAGAG
This sequence comes from Pisolithus marmoratus, assembly GCA_024613145.1. Lineage (NCBI taxonomy): Eukaryota > Fungi > Basidiomycota > Agaricomycetes > Boletales > Pisolithaceae > Pisolithus > Pisolithus marmoratus. Next base: position 72,275 of record JANFAE010000144.1, read on the forward strand.
TCAGACATGATATATGTGCTCTTGCAAGGTTTGCTGTGGATTGGAATATGGCCAGTTATTCGAAAGAACATAGAAACTGAGTTAGAGTGCAGCAAACAATCTGTATGAACGATGTCACCAGGTTTCTTTAATGCAATACTGGCCACATCACAGTCAGCATGGCCACCTCTGGCTAACACTCCCATTACACCCCACAATCCATTCACTCCAGTACAGCAGTTTACAAATCCCTTCCTTAACTCACTGCATCTCACTCCTCAACACAACCCACATGCAGCATCATTAATGATTGGGACATACACCTTTAAACATGCTGCTCAAACAATTATCAAAGAAGCCATGCAGATGACAAATGAAGGATCGGTACCTGGTCCAGGATCAGAGTATGCAAATGTGGCTGTATATGGGGGATGAGGGGAGGTGAACCCTGCCACTGGTCTGAAGAAAACCAAGAATAATCCCAGTGGTATGCCTTGCACCATGCTGATTTGTCTAGGCTGAAAGCAGGTCGATCATGATTGGAATAACTGCTTCCAGCAGGGGGGTGGAAAGGCAGGGCAGGCTCCATGGCAGAAAGGTAAAACTTTGGCTGGTGCTGCACAGATAACTGTGGTGGCAACTCAAATGTCAGTGACACCTACAACGTCTCAGTCGCAACCAGCTGAAAGTCAGAAGGGTACACCAGCAATAGCAGCAGCAGCAATACCTTGCCCTCTGACTGATGCTTGCTTCTGTGATTTATCTTGCATGGCTGTGGAGGAACTGTTAGAGGGGGAGGTAAGTGAAAGTGAAGATTTGACATCTTTGGCAGTGGTGGTGTCCTCCACCATACTAGACTCTGGTATGATGACACACCTCATTAAGGACTCATTGTTCTTCTGGACCTTCACTCATGACTCCATGGTGTCCATGAAGACAGCAAATCAGGGAAGCCTAAGTACTGAGGGGTATGGTGACTGTGTCACCATACTCAAGTTGGGAAACAAACATATTTGCTTAAGGCTGCAACACTGTCTTTATGCACCTGACGCTGTCGTCAATCTACTGTCAGTTGGTCATATGGTGGAGTGTGGATGGGAGGTGTGATTCAAGGGCACACTGGGTCGATGTGAACTACTTCATGGTGATGAGTCTCTTGGGTACATCAACATGCAAGGACAGCTGTGTTTCCTGGATATTGAGTTTGTTCATCCTCCTACAATGGGCAGCACTTCAGCTGAGACATCAGATCTCACTGCATTCACACCAGCTACACTCACTTGGGATCTCTGGCATGCATGGTTAGGACATGCAGGGGGTGACATCACTAAGCTTCTCTCGACAATGGCCAATGGAGTTCAGGTCACCTCAGCAGCAGCTCAGACATGGTGTGAGTCATGTATCACAGCTAAACACCCATGTCAACCCTACCTGTCATCCACTTCAGCACCCACATGAGGGTTCCTTGAGTTTGTTCATATGGACCTTTGCAGACCCTTCCCAGTCCCCATGTTGCATGGGAAGCAATACTTTATCATTTTCATTGATGACTACACAAATGCCATTAGTGTTCATCTATTAGCGACCAAGGATCAAGCATATGATGCATGGCTCATGGTCAAAGCACACTGGGAAAATAGGTTTGGTGCTAAGGTAAAAGCAGTTCAAACTGATAATGGTGGAGAGTACATGGGAAACATTTTTACAGGGAGTTTATGGGATGCTGGAGTCGAGCATCGTAGGTCAGTGGCATACACACATCAGCAAAATGGCAAAGTGGAACGGGGAGTATGCACCATAGAGGGACAAGCTCTAGTGACTCTGAATCAGGCCAGTCTGTTGGCAGCTTATTTTGGCGAGGCCATCCTTACAGTTGGCTACCTCTGGAACTTGACTAGCACATGAGTTCTTCCCAACAACAAAACTCCTTTCAAAATGCTGTATGGTTACAAACCAGATCTCTCTCACCTGTGGGTGTTTGGTTGCTGTTGTTTTTCTTGCATACCACCCAAGTGTCATGCAAAGAACAGACCACACTCCTCCCAGGCACTCTTCATGGGGTATCCCAATGGCATGAAGGGGTGGTGACTATGGGATTGCATCACTGGAGTCTTCTTCAACAGCAGAGATGTTATCTTTGATGAGGAATCAGTCATGCATTTCAGAGACTTGTCAGACAGCTATTGCTCACCATGAACTTCCAATCCATCTACATCACTTGTACCCTCATCTGGTTCAGAGGAAGTGGAACACCCAAAGTCAGCTGAAATGCTGGTTGCACTACATCGATCCAGTCATTCAAGGGTGTTGACGGAAAAGGGCAAAGCATTAGCAGAAGATCTTCAGCGAAAAAAGGATAGGCTCACAACGGTTCAAGAGTGTCTTGACTCAGCTTTGGATATGAGTGAGGGGGTGGATGGATGTGCAGTGGACACAGAAGAGGATGAACTGAGGGAGGAAGGTGTTTTTCTTGAGCAACAAGTTAACCTGATTATCACGGAGCAGTCTCACCTTTCTGTCAGAAGTGATAAACATCGAGATCCCAGTCAACCAGGGTATGACATGTCCATTCTGCCAGCGATGTATGAGGAAGCAGTGAAATGATCAGATTTTGATGGATGGAAAGAGGCGATGGATAGGGAGTTGAAGATGATGAAAGAGATGGGGGTATGGAAGCTGGTAGAGCTGCCACTTGGTCGCAAGCTCATGGGAAATCGATGGGTGTTCAAGTTCAAACTGGTTGACTTAAAGGGGGGGTCAAAGTACAAGGCCCAACTCGTTGTGCAGGGGTTTTCGCAGGTACCTGGCATTGATTTTCATCGAACTTATGCACCAGTCACACAACAGGCATCAGTAAAGCTCCTCATAGCTTTAGTGGTGCAGAATAACTGGCAACTCGATTGCTTTGATGCAAAGTGAGTGTTTCTTCATGGGAAACTGACAGAAGAGATTTATATGAGACAGCCATGGGGATTTGAACAATATAGCAAGACCAGAGCACTTCTCATCTGCTTACTTTTACACTCACTCTACAGACTTAAACAGGCAGCATTCGACTGGTACATTACACTGTGTGGTCTACTCAAGGAACTTGGCTTCTCCAGGTCAGATGTCAACCTTGCAGTATTCATACTCAATAAGGTTGGGGAAGATGGAAGGAGAATCATATGCATCATAGTTTGGCACATCAATGATGGACTTGGAGGTTGTAACAACAGGTATTTTCTTAACTGGGTAAAGGGGCAGATAGGAGAGTGGTTCAGCATCAGCGACTTAGGCCCAGTCTCGCTGTACTTGGGGATTGAAATCGAAAGGAGATGGGAGATGTGTGAAATTTGGGTCCACCAGGAATCATACATCAATCATATCTGTGGGGAGTATGGACTTGAGGACACAAATCCTGTGTTGCTTCCAATGGACCTGAACCATCCTTTTGGACGAGACACAGACATTTATCCAGATGTCCCAGACCTGCCCCATGCATATAGGAAGATCATTGGAGAGCTAACCTACCTAGCAACATGCAGCCACCCAGATATAACACAGGCAGTGCAATGTCTCGCCCAGCAGTGTGCATGTCCGGAGTCACATCATTTCGCCACTGCAAAATGTTTAATTCGCTATCTGAAGGGAACAAAAACTCTCCATATTCATTATGGAAACCCAAATGTTAACCATTCTCCATATGCCTTCAGTGACTCAGATTGGGCAACATGCTTGGTGGATTGCGTCTCAGTCATGGGCTATGTGTGGTTCTTTTATGGTGGGCCAGTAGCCCATGCATCGAAGAAACAACATACATTAGCTCTTTCGTCCACCGAGGCAGAGTACATGGCACTTGCAGCATGTGTTCAAGAGGGTCTTTGGTTGCAGTCTGCACTGCAGTCTTTGTCTCAGTCATGCAGTCTTCCTTTCATTATTCATGCAGACAACACGGGCACAGTGTCTCTCTCCTCTAATCTGATCAATCATCCTTGCACCAAACACATTGACGTTCATTATCATTTCCTTCATGAGCACGTTGAAAAGGGGGAGTTCATTCTCAAATGGATTCCAATGCAGCAAAACATTGTGGACATTCTTACAAAACCACTTACCCACACATCTTTCCAGGTTCATTGAGTGGGCTTGTCACTGGTGTCGCACTGAGGGGGTGTGTTGGAGCTTGTTAGGTACAGACTCATGGGGCTCGTGTTACTTTAGACTTTACAGTGCCAATGTCATATCCATGACACTTAGGTTAGGATTACTGTCTAATGGACTATGTTTCTCAGTAGATACTTTCCTTTTCTGAAAGTTTACCCTCATTGGTACTAGAACCTTTCCGGTAAAACTCCGGTAACTCCTGAAACTCCTGACTCCGGACCTCGGTAGTTACATATACTCCGGACATAGCCTTTTTGGTACTTTTGGTCTAGCCTTCGGACTTTCGGATTGTCCGATACTCCGGTACAGCCTATAGGAACGTTGTCAACGTTCTGTACTGCCCTCCGGAGTTTCATTACCTGGACATTGCCTCAGAATGTTCTCTCTAGTATATAAGACCTTGTACATACATTGTAGGATCTCAGCTGGAATATCAACTAGATCAGTCTCGAGTCAAACTCCTGTCTACTCTCAGCATACCCAGGACTTGTCCAAGGGCACAGCACATAAGCTGAGGCCAATTGGGTGTTGCTCCCTCTGACTCCTCTGGACACTACCCTACCTCCCCCACTACTCCGGAGTTTCTAGGGTTTCCCACACTCACTCCGGAGTTCCCATGCTCCTCCTGGGGTTTTTCGGAGTTTGCACCAACTCCTGTTTTGGGTCCAGACCCCTCGGGACATGGTTCTGACAGTATATTCCAGCTGCACTTGGATAAGTCAGTAATCATGACCCTCAGATCATTGACTCCAGTGTTCCTCTGTCGCTCCTTCACCCTTCTGACTCTCGGAGTTTTCACCCCTGTCATTTCCCTTGCAAAACCCCTACTCCAACTCATCGCTACCCTCTGGAATGATACTCCTAGGCTGGCCCTGTAAGATGACCACATACTCCGGAGATTCCTGGAGTTGTTGTTCCACTCCATGGTTTTCTTTTCCCCTCTAGTGTTAGCATTGCCAAGCTACTCCGATTGGTCTGGTCTCTGCATGTTTTCTGGTTCTGGCCACACTTGGACTTTTGTGTTGCCACCCCCTACCTGCCTCTTGGAGTTACCTCTCATCATTCTGATCCTGCCTTATGGATTCCCCCTGGGCCTGGTGCCCAAGCCACTCATTCACCCTTTCCAACTGGTGTCCTCAGTACTTGGAAACTCCGGCTCCATCTGTCCTCACTGGCTTAACTCTGGTTAAACTCCGGTCTCTGTGTCCATGTTCAAGTGCACCCTTCCCTTACTGGCAGTGTTACTCCGGTAACAATATGCATCCTCATTGGGTTCTAAGTGCTATGGTACCAGGATATCACTAACTTGCCCTACATGATCCGTTGATCAACTGGGTTGAAGTAGTACCTTTTCCAGCCTATGCATGAAGAATGCCAATCCCCATGATGTCGCCCTCTGCTCCGGAATTCTTGACTCTGGTGTCTTCCGACTCTCTGTAGTCATTTGTTTTGCATCCTGACCTGCCAGTCCTCCTAACCAGTAACTCCACCGGTTGCTACTAGTAATCTTGCACATCTCAGACTTTGGTTCCCTTTCCTGGGACCCTCCACCTTTAGTGGCCTGTAGCCATGCCAGCCTTCACCAGAGTTTTTTGTTGTGACTTGCAGCATTGGTGTCTCCAGTTTCCTGGTCACCCCTTTTTCCCTTCGGACTTTGCACCTGTTTTGCCTGAACTCCTTCAGTGAGTCACCTTGGACTTCCAGTTACACCCTCGGACTTGGATCAACCCACCTGGACTTTGAGCAACCCACTCAGACCTCCTGCCTGTAATCTCGGATGTTGATCCACCCTGTTGTTCTGATCCACATCCTCCAGTCCAACCCTCGGACTTTGCCTCATGCTCTCGGAGTTGTAGCCTGTGCCTACAACCCTACTCCGCTGTCTTGGACTGCTAGTCCCCCCTGTCAGTCATTTACTTTTGTTGATTGTTTTCTGTCTCTCCAGATTTCTGGTTACCTTCTTTGGACTTCAACCTCCTGTCCTCGAACTCCACTAGGGTTCTCTGTTTTTGTGTGGTCCTCTGGGGTTTGGTTCTGACCCTCGGAGTTTGCCACCTGTCCTCGGAGTTTACCACCTACCCTCAGAGTCTTCTTGTCACCCTTGGTGTTCTCTCCCCATCCTCAGAGTTTTGATACTCCCTCTCGCAGCTTTATGTCTACCCTTGGAGCTTTCCCCTCATCCTTGGAGATACAATAATTTCCTGTGAAAGCTCTCTCTTCCTCTACAGACCTCTCTCCTGTTCTTGGAGTTTTCTCCTGACCCTCCACATTCTTTGATAGTTACTCTTGGACTTGTGATTCCTGCATCGGAGTCCCCTTGTCCCTCTCAGAGTTCTCTTCCTGATCTCAGAGTTTCAATGTCTCCCTTCGGAACCTTTATGCCCACCTTGGAGTTAATGCCAATCCTCGGAGTTTATGCCTTGCCCTCAATTTTTGGTATTTCCCTTGGAGCATTCTCACTACCCTTAAGGCTTCTCTCAGTGTGCTTAGGTTTTCATTGCATCCTCTCGGAGTTTTTCATACTCTCTCGGAGCATCCTCTTACCCTTGGAGCATATTTCGGGTTGTGACTTCTCCTCAGACCTTGTTTGTTTCCCTCAGACCTGTTGTCTCTCAACTCCACAGTTGCTTCTGGAGTTTTCAGGACCCCCTATCGACCTTTCCTCCCTTGTCTTTGGCCTTGGCCTTGGACTTCTACTCCTGTGCTAGATGATGGGACATCTAGCCCCAAAGAGGGGGATAGGGCTGTTACTAAACCTTGTACCTCTGGTTGTCATGTAACTCCAGACCTTACCTTGCAACTCCAGACCTCACCTTGTAACTCCAGATCCCCATGCAACTCTGGACCTTCGTTACAAGTGTTCTGGCCCTCTGCATGTAACTCCGACCCCTCTCAGCATGTTGACACTGCCCAAGGTCCCACTCTGAGCCTTTTTATGTTGAACCCAGAACTGTTGATCACCTCCAGACCTTGCTCCACTGCTGGCCTTTGTCACCTCTACTTGGACATACTCTTACTGGACCTTTCCGGACTTTCTCCAGCTAAACTCGGACTTTCCTGCTCTCTAGCCTAACTCAGACCTTTTCTGCCCTGTAACCACTGTGTGCACCATCCTCTGCCCTTGGTTTGTTTACCTTTGGCTCCCAGTCCTTATGGCATGTATGGGTAAAACTTGTGCCTGGGCTGTCTCAGCTACTACCTGTCAAGGGCCCTCGGACCGAGTTGTTGCTTGGCCCTGGTCAGGGACTTGCTTCCCCTTTAGGAAATGGGCTAAAAAGGACAGGTCACCTTAGGATGTGTTCTCAGAAAAAACATCTACATTCCTTAACACCTGTCTTGAGAAAGGACATCTATACCACCCTGCTCCCAACACTCCTTATCCTGTTCCCACTAATGCCTCAATGTTCTGCCAACTTCAACCCTCCTCATCTCCCTCGTCGTCCTCCAGCTGCCTTGCACCCTTATCGTAACCGTTCCCCATTCCCTCCACCACCACCAGGCCCTCGTCTGCAGTTGGTGTATGATGACTATGATGAGACAACCTGCTGGGAGGATTGGAATGTCCTTCGTCCTGATCCCTATGATGGGGCTCTGTTCCTCCTGGCAATGGCAATGGCTATAGCCACTTTTGTTCTGAACATACTGAACCTCATTGATGCTGCAAAGGCAGCCTAATCTCCTGTTCCCTCTGTTTGTGTTTGTTGTCTGTTCTCAGAACTCTCCTGACCTTATAACATTCCCTACCTCAGGACAAATGGTCCTGGAAGTTTTGAAAGGTTGACAGTAGACCTCGAGGGCTCGGTCCAAAGAGGGGGATACTGTCATATCCATGACACTTAGGTTAGGATTACTGTCTAATGGACTATGTTTCTCAGTAGATACTTTCCTTTTCTGAAAGTTTACCCTCATTGGTACTAGAACCTTTCCAGTAAAACTCCAGTAACTCCTGAAACTCCTGACTCCGGACCTCGGTAGTTACATATACTCCAGACATAGCCTTTTTGGTACTTTTGGTCTAGCCTTCGGACTTTCGGATTGTCCGATACTCCAGTACAGCCTATAGGAACGTTGTCAACGTTCTGTACTGCCCTCCGGAGTTTCGTTACCTGGACATTGCCTCAGAATGTTCTCTCTAGTATATAAGACCTTGTACATACATTGTAGGATCTCAGCTGGAATATCAACTAGATCAGTCTCGAGTCAAACTCCTGTCTACTCTCAGCATACCCAGGACTTGTCCAAGGGCACAGCACATAAGCTGAGGCCAATTGGGTGTTGCTCCCTCTGACTCCTCTGGACACTACCCTACCTCCCCCACTACTCCGGAGTTTCTAGGGTTTCCTGCACTCACTCCGGAGTTCCCATGCTCCTCCTGGGGTTTTTCGGAGTTTGCACCAACTCCTGTTTTGGGTCCAGACCCCTCGGGACATGGTTCTGACAGCCAACACCTATTGCTGTCATGTGACATGTACATGCATAGATCTCAGACTCATCTCTCTTTCTTTCTTTCCTCAGTGCATTATCAAACTGCTGAGGTATGTTTACTTTACATCATATGATAGACAGGACTGATGGTTCAGATGGTAGTCTCTGTTCTTAGGTTCACCATGTTGTGTATATTATAGCGCATTATCAAACCACTGAGTCTCTGTTCTTAGCTGTCTACACCCTGGACTTCACTCAGCACTCAGATGGACTGCAGCTCACATCTACTTTGGACGGCAGACTCTCATTCTCATGATTTACCCAATCATATTCATTTGTAGTTATGGATGTCAAATGTCACCTAATGGGGGGAGACGAAGATTTGGAGATTATAAGGTAGGTATTTGAATGTTTCGAGTAACCGATGAATGAAATGTGATGATGCTCCATAACCAGAAAGGCCTGGGAATAGGACACTGAGACTAGAATTGTGGAGAAGACAGTGAACAGCCTTTGAGGGTGAAGCCTGCCAAGTTACAAGAGGGGCAGCAGCATTGCCTGGCTTCTTCAACCATATCAACATACCATGTATTTCTTCTCCCAATCTGCCAATTCTGATGTATTTCCAGGTAATTGAATTGCTTGTCAAGTGAATGGGAAGTCTTCTCAGCAATTTCATTCTGAGCATGCATTACCTGAGTACATCACGCTGATATATCTTGTTGCAACTCTCCAACCATATGCACTGCTTACTGTTGCATGAGGGAAACCAGAAACAGATATGGACTGCTTCTTGTACAACAGTTAAGTGAGTTCCTTTGCCTGAATTTCCATGCCATGGGATGACGATGTCTGACTTGCCCACTAGCAGCACTAAATGTTCAGTGGTTGGCCACCACAGCCATTCACCCCATCAACTCCTAGACTCCAGCTCCAACTGAATGGTCCACCTTGATGCCCCCCAGCTACAGGCATACTCCCCTGCCCACGCCCACCTTAGCAAAACTGAAGCACCACAGCTCCCACAGGAAATGTCAAGCTATACACAATGTCACTGAGAAAAAAGTGCATCCCACTCCCAGGTCATGGCCCCACTCATCCCCCTTCACATAGTTCACCATAAAAATCCTTCCCACATGCACCCCTCCACCTCCATACCCAATGGCTCAAATGCAACCCCAGGGGCCATCACAAAGTCTGCCTCCAAAGATGCCTCCAAGGAAATCTGTTCATTGGCTCTCTGTACAGCACATGTGGTTGGGACGTTAATTACATTTAGTAGTTAGATTGTCGTGCAGTGTCTTCACAGGAAATGTGAAGTGGTTGCATGTGTTGGAGGGGTACTGGCACAGATGCAGGGAGAGTATGAGCATGATTGCATGGCATCCAGGCATTGTGTGTTATACCATTGGTCCCAGCCTTGTATGACTAATTCAAGCCATCTCCATCATAGTTCTAATGGCAGTATGTTTATAGCTCTTGGACTCGAGTGGGCACAATAATATATACTGATGACTGGCCCACTAGATCAAATGTTGTATAGACAAGTGGGTGACAGGTACATGGATGTATACCTCTTCTACAATACAAGTGTACCATGATGCATTCAAGTCACATCTCAAATGCTGGCAACTAGTGTTGCCACAACTTGGCTAGCAGGGAGTTGACTTTGGCTTCTTTCGGCTTCCACAGCAACTTGGTTCTGCACAGTGGCTGAGCTGATCTACACAGCTTGGCCCAGTTCGGCTAACTGACATAGCCACCTTCGAGCTGATTGGTGTTCACTGACCAGCTTGACCCGACTTGAGCTGACTTGAGTCGACTAACGAAGGTCTGACTTCAGTCACCACCACAGCCATTGTAGCATTACAGGTAATGGAACCATCGTCTACATGCACTAATACAACAACACACCATAGTACATTGATGATGCATGACAATAGTGTGCTGTATACCACCTAACACATTCTTCACTTGACTAGTAGATTCAGAGTCTCGGACTATGTTTGAAGGTGTGCCAAGTGTACACTTGAACATGTCAGAGCATGAGAAGTGTGTGAGCTCAACCATTGAAGTGAGACGCACCTTTGCTTTGTTGGCTCCCTTGTGGAGGTGTGCTGTAGGGAGTCTATACTCCCTGAAGCTACAGAGCGCCCTTAGCGGCCTTTCTCACTCTCAGTAGTCGCTCGCTCACACATTACGACACTCCCTTGGCTAGTAACATCGCTGCGTATGTTAACGTCACACCTTCCGCCACATCACGTGCTCGCACCTGCAACATCGCCGCTGACTCACCAGCTACCGTATTAAGCCCGTCCCCTAACGCACGTATCCCTCCCTTCACGTGACCACTGAACACTGTGTGTCGGCGATTCCTACCGACCTGTCACGTGTCATCCCAGCCCCTCGGTGTCTATATCCATGCTACAAGCGCCGAAACGGCCGCCTCCCTAGTAAACATCGCCGCCCGCGTCCTTCCTTCGTCAACGAAATCGCCGCCAGCCCCACTGCGCCTCCCTCCGACCCAAGTACAGAGTTATACCTTTTCTTCTTTACTTACCTTCGTGATTCTGGACCTTGTTTGTTTTAATTTCCATCTACATCACTGCAGCGCTTGTGATTGTCCGTACATCGGTCTTGGTGCTTTCTTTTATTGCTTTAGACGTTTGACAGATCCGAAGTATTCCGATTTTACCTTAGAAACCACTGTCCTTACGCTACAAAAAGTCCACTGTACATAGAAAAATAGGCACCCACTTTTTTTTGGAGTCAACATCTGCGTGTCTAAGAGTCCTCCTGAGTCCCCAGAGTCAGTCTTATCGTCTATTTGTCGTTCTCGAGTCTTCCTGCCCCAGAATTGCCGCTGCGCCTACTACAAGTCCGCTTCAGTGTTTACAGCGTCTACCTACGAGTTCAAGAGCACAAAATCGCCGCCCTACGAGTTATCGCCGTCAAGAGATATCCCCAGCCCTCTAGAAGTTATCCTGCACCTGTCTAAGGCGGAATTTCGAGTTCTTCGTCGCCAACACTCCCCAGTCACCAAGAGAAATCCTCCTTCGCCTTCTAGCCCTCCCTTCTGTCTCCTTCCAACACAGCACCCCTTGGGACGAGCCTAGGTCTAACCTACAGCTTTCCCCACTTTCCCCTTGCGCTCTCACAAGACGAGTTGCCCACAGTGCACTATCCTTGGAGACCTTTTGTGAAGTGGTTTTGGTGTTTCTGCTGCATTGTGCAGGGTGTTTGTCAGACTCAGGGGCTGCGCTATCACAGCATTGCAAATAGGAGATTTCGACAAGCAGTCTGGGGGAAGGGGGATCTCCACTATATCGAGAACGAGATCAGAAAGGTTAAGTGGTGATTCTGAGGCTTCCCGTTCCAACCCTTCAGTGGCCCAGAGAGTCTCGAATAAAGATCACATGTATCCATAATTGGGTTCCTCTGAAAAGGAAAGCATTCGCACATACGTGAGGAAGGTTGCAAGCTCTCAAGGCAGTCTGCTACACAACATCTTGACAGGTGTCTTTTGCTTCAACCCCAATATCAACATGCTGCAAGGGTTTGAAGACCTGTTTAGCCAAGGGAGCGAGCTGTGTAAGCAGTATATGAACAAATAGGCTAGGGATTCAAGGTTGTCATGGTGCCCCAGCTCTGCTCCTAGGTGACTATTAATGGATGTGAATGCAGGAGTGCTGGTGACACTGCATGTGTGGCGAAATGGAACATGACTTCCAGTGTCCATATCACGATACTTTCTAGCAATCCCGAAATCTATGATGAATATGGTTTGAACTTCATCGCCCAGGCCCTGCAGAATATTTTGCAGTTTGATATCACCATGAATGTAACCATTAGAGTGGATATACTGAAGGCGAGAGATCTGCAAAGGTTTCTTCTGAATAAATAGTCAGTTTCAATGAGTAAAAACTTATGAGTTGATCTGCAAGGTATAGTACCATGTGCAAATGGAATTTCTTATGTTTGTTCAAGAGATCGTGCAGCAAAGGGCCAAGAAGATCCAGAACTAGGGCATCATAGTTTGCCTCTCTACCAAACCAGTGTGTGCAGGGAATCCCACATCCACTGTTGAGGTCCTGAAGGACCTTATACTCGAGTTCTACAGAAGATTTCCCTGTCATGCTGAGTTCGAGTTTGATGGCATATGGTTTGCTTGTAAAAATGTTCACCACCTTGTATATGCTGGCTGCAAGGTAGCGGTCAATTCACAACATGGCACAAGCAGGTTATCAGCCCATTACAGCTTGAACCTACCAAATGTTCCTGAGCTGAGTTGCTCTCTTACACAATATCTACTGTCCACTCGAATCGGAACTAGACTCATCTTGATACTGGGTGAGTCATCAGTTTTGAAGGTTGGTTAGAGTTGAAACTAGGCAGGAAACTTATGACCATGGCAACTGGTCTGCATGATGAGATCGCTGGAAGTTGGAATGCTTCAATAATAATGCAGTCAACTTTGGCGATGAGCTGTCCTATTATGGAGCTGATTAGTAAGTAGTAAGTACCAAACGAGTCAGTTCCTTCTTCAAGAAACCACCATGTCATCGATGGCAACCACTTATTCTGGTGCAGGTTCATATACCTATGCTTACTTCTCTTCCAACAGGACCTCAGGACCTTGTACCAACCAGTGCACAGTGTCATTGGCTGATACTATGGCCTCTACAGTGCAGACAGCTTCTAATGACTTTGTCCATGCTAAACCAGTCAAATATTCATCAACTCCACTTCTAAATGGCAAGATCGAGTCTCAGACCCTGGAAGCGTGTTGTGTTGGCACTATGGATGACACCTGTTGGAGATTGAATCACCCCTGTGTGATGTACATTTGGTGCGAGTTTTTACTTGCTTACATAAGCACTTAGAGCGCACTTAGTAGTACAGTTTTTGGTACTATTTCCTCAGTAGTTGAGTCACTACTGAGGGTAAGCACATATATTCTTTACCAGTACTTACTTACTGATGACCTGTAGCTGCCTACAGGTACACTAATATATTTAGTAGTTGAGTCACTACTGAGGCTGCCTACAGCCCTTTTCTACAACACCTGCTTAAAGGAGGTTGTTGCTTTGCAGAGGGAACCTGTAGGAGAGCTGTAGGTAACCTCAGTAGTCTGGCAAGCTACTGAGGGACTAGGAAAATTATCTAGTACTATGTGCAATGCAAGGTGATTATGTAATCTAGCAAACACGCACCAACAATGGCTGGTTGCATAATACTCCAACACTCCCCCTCAAATGGCATGGGGGAACTCTTCTAAGGTAGAAACATAATCCAAAAATATAAAATGAAACATACCAAATGTATAATCAAATGTATGACTCAGAAACTTGAATTCCGAGTGTGCGGTTTGTGTTAGCAACACGAGAGTTTCGAGATTGAGCGCGACTGCCCGATTTGGTAAGTCACGTGGTGCACGTGACCAGCGCGTCGTCACTTCGTTGATTGCAATGCTTGCGGGCTGTTGCACGGTCTCTGGCGTGCCGTTCGTGATCGCTCGGCTTCGGGAAATCGCCGGTAGGGTTTCGACTTGATGGGTAAGGTCTGGGCATGTGCCGATGCCCTCTCGATGATGCGAAATCAGCCGCATCGCGTTACTGCCTCCTTGGTGGGCGTTTTCGAGCTTCCGAGCTCTACTGACATATCTACATTCGAATTTGAATGTTCTGAGTCGACGCTTGGGTCCGCTGACCTCGTCGGAACGTTTTCGGTGGCTTGCAGGTGGCCCAGGTACGTCGCTTGGTTTCCGCCTCTGCTGTCTGTGCTGACCGTCCTCGTCTCCAGCTAGCAGTCTCGTTTCGACTCGTTTCGAGTCGCAGCTTGCATTGCTCGTTGCGTCACCTGTCTGGCACCTTGTCCCCTTCGTCTTGACATGTCCTAATGCTTGCTGGACCTTCTCTCACCCTCCGGGCCCTCTAGTTCTTCTGGACACGTCCATATTGACATTGCATTGGTTTCTGGCAGGTCGTCGGTACTCCCCCTGCTTCCAGTACTCAAAGGTAGGGACTAGACATGTTCCAATGCCTTCTCGATGGCGCCGGGTTGACCACTTTGCATTACCATGCCCTTGGCATGCGTTCTCAACCTTTCGCGTTGTACTGACATTTCTAGCTTTGAATTTGATTCTTCCACGTCGGCGTTTGGGTCGGATGAGTGCACAGGAATGTTTTTGACAGTTCGTAGGTGGACCGGGCGACACAAGTAAGTTGCTGCCCATGTTCTGCTCGCAATACACGATCTGACTATCTCCAGCCAGCATTGCTACTTTGACTTGCATTGGGTTGACATTGCCGCTGCTCGTTGTGCCGTCTACATCCTTGCCCTGTTCGTCACCATCACCAGCCGTCTCTCCCTCAACCCCTCTGGTAGCAGACTCCTCGTCTGCACTTGCTGGTCCTCCAAAGGTAATATTGTGATTTTGGGTGCTTGATGTCTCGAGCAGCACGTTTCGTGGTATGAGTATGTTGGCGTCTCCAATGCCAACTCTCTTCCATGGTGTAGTGGGGTCGGGCGACTCATTTTCTGGCTCTCGAGGTGAGTCTAACTCCGTTTGACACGTTCTGACGTTCTGACGTGCATCGCTAGCTGTCTTCGTGCTGTATGCATTACTGACCATGGCCGTTTCATTGTTCAACGTGTTTGTATGGCTCCCCAGACCGTCCACTTCATGTATATACCACTGTGCACTTCCGTATGCACTGGCATTAACATTGCATGTCTGCGGTACTGCCGCAATCGCTTCTCCTTCGTTTGACATGCTCGGAGTTGCTGTTAGGCCTCTTGGTCCATCCGCATGGCCACTGGGCTCAGCTGTGTGCCTGTTTGCAGCTGGGTTCATATTGCCGCCACTCGCACAACCAGCCAGCTCCCCCTCGAGCGGCAATCTTCGTGCATCAGGTGCGTCGCTTCGAATTACTCCAATTTCTTTCTTCGGCATCATTGAGCGCATCTCTTGGCTCGCCTCGGCTTCACTGACATCCACAGTTGTTGCTTTGAGTCGTCCGCGTTGATGACGATTTCTGAAGATTCGTTGGTGGCGTTTTGTGCATTCAGTGGGTGGTATTAGCAATGCAGGTGCATTTTTTGCTTGCAACCTGTCTCGTTTGCCGTGCTGACTTCGGCGTGCTGGTAGTAACCTCTTTTTGACTCCAAGTGAGTCAACGGTCTCGTTTCCCATTGCACTGGCCCTGCCATTTGTGTTGCCCTCATCGTCGGCATCCCTTTTCCTAGTTTTGGCATTTTGTCTGCTCGCTATGCAGACTGTCGACTGCCCTAGATGTCCACCTGGGTCGTGGATAGTGAGTCGTGGCTCATCATTATTGCTGCCCTGCTTGTTTGCGACGTCGTTGCTCGCATAGCTGTTCTGTTCTCCTTCGAGCAGTGCATTGGTAGCCTCTGTGTCTCCACGATCTTGGTTTAGGTACAGAGCCTGAGTCGTGATCTCCATGCTCACGGCTATGTCTGTGGCCTCTGTGCCCAGACTTCCCTCTGAAGCAATCTCGCTACTGACTCCTTGAGACTTGTCGCTAACCTCGTTCAGCTCGATTGGGATTGTTTCGGCGTTGTTAGACATACTTGGGGTTTCTGCCTCGTCGGCGATCATATCCATGCTTGTACCACATCTGTGGTTGCTGTGGTTGACGTCTGCGAGCTTTGACTGTTCGTGCGGACCGTCCTTGCATCCAGCTGGTGCTGTTAGCATGTCCTCAACATTGCCGCTTGTACACACTGCCTGCTCCCCTTTGAGTGGCAATCTTCGTGTACCTGGCATGTCATTCAGTGTGCTTCCGTCGCACAGTTTCGATGGTAGGTCTTCGTGGGCCATCTCGTCGCTCGTGTCAACTCCGCTGGCACGCCCTGCTGCCTTGCTGGCTAGCTCCACTGCCCTGTCGATGTCCTTGACCTCGTATGGCACCTCGACCATCCCATTTAGCACTTGTGGGTGCTCGCTTTCGAGTGACTCTCCTGCCCTCGAACTTGGCTGCTCCTGTAGCTTTCTCTGTGCCACGTGCAACTTGCTTGGCACTTTGGGTTCGTGGTCTTTGACCTCAATGCTTCGTGATGGAACCCACTGGGCCAGTCCTTCTATAGCCTCAGCCTCGTCATTGCCTCGTGCCTCAGTAAGTCCATCCTCGAGCCTCTCCTCTCTTGGCGGCTCGACTGACAACTTGTTAGGCTTCGTGCATGACTTCCCTGGTTCATCTTGCATCTCGTCACCACTGGCATGTGCTTCAAATGCACTGCCATCCTGTTCTGGTAGATTTTTGGTACTCGGCGGCTCGTCTACTGCCACATCACCATTCGAAGCCTCGATGCGCTTCTCGGTGGGTAAAGGGATTCGGGTAGAGTCTCGGAATTTTGTCGCTAGGTAGTTAAACATCTCATGAGCCGTTTCGAAGTGTTGGATGTGTGAAAAAAGTGGGTCTGGGATGTTCCACATAAGTATGGACTGCATGTTGCTATTCTGCCGCAACCATTTGTTTCGCTCGTTTCCAATGACCTTTGGCTTCTGCTCCACACCAGCTAAGTGTCCAATGAGATTTTGTGTACTGGCGACTTCGAGAATACATTTGTGGTATTCCATCCAATTCCATCCATTTGTTTTGAGCTCTGGGACATAAACAAATCCCTCCCCTGTGAAGTACCTTTTCACTGCCATCTCTTCTCTCCAGGTTCTGCTGCTAGGCAGGGCTCATAACCTAAAGGAGGTTGTTGCTTTGCAGAGGGAACCTGTAGGAGAGCTGTAGGTAACCTCAGTAGTCTGGCAAGCTACTTTATTATTAGTATGTACCTGTAGGTAACTACAGGGTATCAGTGAGATAGGTATAAACCTAAGTAATAATGGTACTCACCCTCAGTAGTCTGGCAAGCTACTGAGGGACTAGGAAATTTATCTAGTACTATGTGCGATACAAGGTGATTATGTAATCTAGCAAACACGCGCCAACAATGGCCAGTTGCATAATACTCCAACACTGCTTATGTCCAACAACTTGTTGCAAGGATATTATCAAAGTGCTGTGAGGAGTCTGTGATGACAAGTTCATGGTGAGTAAATAGACAGATTCTGATGAATTGGGACCCATGTTTTCCATTTCAGGAGGTTTCCAACTTCAATCAGCATGAGTTTGAGATGCTGTGCCATATGATTGATGAAGAATGTCCCGATGTAGGAAAAGAAAATATAACAGACTGGGGGGGAGAGTGGAGATATCTGAAGGAGAGAGAACTTCCAAAGGGGCTTCTATAGTCTGGTGAGAGAAGCAGTCTGAGAACATCTGAGGCTGTCTGAGGCTGTCTAGACACAAAGAGAGGCCACTCTCAACCTTCTCAAACTCAAACTCGAAACTCGAACTTGAACTTGCAACTCATAACTTGATTGTTAGAAAAGTAAGTACATGCTAGGTAATAAAAAATGCTGACTAAGCAATAAAACCTCGCACTAAAGTAATAAACATATAATAAGTGGAAAAGCAAGTTAGAAATATGAGAAACAAAGAATAAAAATAAAATCTCCTGGTAGGGAAAACCCATTCCCTACATCTCCCCATCACTTAGATACCAACTGTCCTCAGTTGAGGTCCAGCCAGTCCTAGGATACCTGGAAACCGCCCAAAACTGCTCGCATCCACAAAAGTTGAAACCTCTGGGCAACAGCTGAAGCAGACACAATGTGTGACCCACCGTCTGAAAGCTCCCATCAAGTAGTGTGAGGTGCCAAAGAAATCGAGAGGGACGGATGTGGGACGGACGAGAGACAGCGCGCACACATCGAGGGACAGTAGAGGAGGGAAGGGGAGAGCGCCGCAGATCAACGGCTTGGGTTGTCGACACAAAACTGCGGGAGATGGTAGGGGACACAAGGGAGAAGACGCAGTAAAAGGAATTATACTAAAGGGCCCATCTGTCCCTGAGAAACGCGCAAAATGGTCCATAGTGCTCCCCATGAGCCAAAATTTGAATATCTCCACAGCCAGGATGATGACAGCGTCATAAGATACACCGTTTGAGAGCCCTCGTCGAGTAGAATATGCCTCCCGAAGAGCGAGAGGGTCAGTCGCAAAACGGGGGAGAAAGGTGCTGGCGGCGAATGGGGGAAGGAGGAGAACAGGGCGTCGGCGAGCAACGGTGAGGCTGGTGGACACAAAACCTCGGAGGGTGGCTCTCCACGAACAGGAGAGCCTGGTGCAAAAGGGATCTCACCGATAGGACCTTCCGAACCCAAGTTATCGCTAAAACTGTCGCCGGTAGCCCTTCAGAGGCGGACTTCGCCATATCTCGAGAACGACTGCACAGAATTCGCCAAAAGAGATTTCAATGGAGTCGGCTTTGCGAGGATAACGCAGGTGCCAATTTACGAGAGGAACGGCTGGGAAATGAGGGAGATACGCTGCCAGGAATGATAGCCTGTAGCCCAGACACAGAAAAGTGGATATCTCGAGAACCACTGAGCGCGCCGCCATAAACCAGATACCCCCAGATAGCTGTGAGCGAGTAGTACCGCCGTGCAAAAATTCGAAAGACCCGGCGTGAAAACGGGCGAGATACGCCTTCCTGACCTCCCGAACCCTGTTCAAAGACAAAAACTCGAATAACTTCGGAACCGTGAACGCGTGCGCTACGTCTTGTATATCGTCTGGTAGGGTTCGTCTAGTAGAGCTACGTCTAAGAAAAAGCGAACGATTCGGACCGGAATTGGATGAGTTATGCCCCAAACACGGTGTGGGGTAGGAGGAAGGGTATGCACCGATGAACAACGGGTCAGCGGGGCGGCACAGAATGAAGGGGGACGCTCAAGGGGAGTGGGGAGAGCCTGGAGAACAAGGAATTGAGGGGACACGCGCACCAAATCCCAAGATATTCGCAAAACTGATCTGAGTCACCTCTACCCACAAGAATCCCGATTTCTTGACAATGGCTGCACCAACCCAGACACAAAGTACACCATTCGAAAGCGCTGAGCAAGTAGTATTATATCCCAGAAAATCGAGAGGCACGGCGAAGATCCGGGGGAGATATGGTGTGGATACAGCGTGGGGCAGCAAGATGGGGGAGGAGAAAACGCCGCCGCGGGACAACCACTGAGGCAATCGATATGAAACCGGAGGTTGTGGTAGAAGACGCCTGGGAGGAGACAGTGAAAAAGGAATTAGACCGATTGGACCATCCAGTCCCGAGATATCCGCAATGCCGTCTCATACCCCTCTGTAAATGAAAAACTCCTGTATCTCCACAACCAGTGAGCGCGTCACCATGAAAAGATATCACCAGGCAGCTGTAAGCCAGTAGAACCACCATGCGAGAAAGCGAGAGGCCCGGCGCGAAAACGAGCAAGACACACGATCCTGACCTCCCTACCCTGTTCAAACACAAAAACTCGAATAACTCCAGAACCGTGAATGCGCGCGCTACGTCTTTTATATCGTCTGGTAGATGTCGTCTAGTAGAGTCACGTCTGATAAAAACGAGCGATTCGGTCGAGAATTGTAAGAGATATGGTCTAACCACAGTAGAGGGGAGGAGGGCGGCATCGCGTTGGTGAAGAACCGCTAGGTGGAGCTCTATGAAACTTCAGGTGGTGATAGGGACGCGCAAGGAGAGTTGGGAGAACGAGGAACCGGAAAAAACGGCGCACCCAATCCCGAGATATTCCAAATTTCGTCCTACAGTGCCTTTCTCCAGGGATTGGGCCATATCTCCAGATGCGCTGAGACCGCTACAACGAAAGGTACACCGTTAGAAAGCTCTCGTCGAGGAGAACCTAAATCCCGATTTACGAGAGGGACGGGTGAGCGGTGGTCGAGATATCGCGCCGACGATGCAGGGGACAAGGGAGACATGCGGCTGCCTGACACTCAGCAGGGGGAGACTCCATGAATGATATGTTCATAAAAAGAAGAATAAAACACAATAAAAGAAATCCCAACAAGCCAAGATGGCCCTATACCGACTCAGTACACCCTATGAGAGGGCTGGGGTGTACGACTGCAGCTGTACTGCCTTCTCGAGTGTGCTGGTTCCCAACTACTCTGAGATGGCCAGCTACTGTAGGTGCTGGTAGTCACCACTCTGTCAAGCTGCCGGACCTGAGTGGGTTCATCCCTCAAGTGTGCTGACGAACGTGAGCATGCGAGCGACAATGCAGGTGGTGGGGAGCAGCGGTAATAGTAGTCGCGGGAATCATAGGAATCACGGCTGCGGGACCTGCTTGAATACGAGTACTGATGGCTATAACTATGGCTGGGTGGACTCTCGAAGTACGAACGAGACAGCGAATGTGGGCAGCCACGGCCACAAGAACGAGAGTGAGATTGACCATGAGAGTAAGAGCAGGAATTGCGGCTGTGGGGCCTACCCAAATACGAGTGCTGATGCCTATGACCATCATTGGGTGAACTCTTGAAGTACGAGTGAGACGGCGAACATGGGCGGCCACGGCCACGAGAGTGAGACCAAGAATGACTGCGAGAGTATCTTGCAGGTAGAGACTGAGGAGGTGAGCGAGGGTGGCACAACGAACCATCACCCGAGCTCGAGGACACAGTAGGTGTTCAAGTGGGGACCTGGGGTTGCACCGGCGCTGAGCGATGACTCGGCCCTTCCGCTGAGAGTGGCACACACAATGGTTGTTCCAAGGGGGTTTTGGGGTGCACTGACAAGTGGGGATCCTCCAGAGATATGAGCCAGCCTGGACTTGAAGGACGAATTTGAATATCCGTAGACCGATTTCCTAGATCCCAGCATGCCAGACAGTCCTTGAGAGTGCGCCCAGGTACTTCTCGCAGTATCTCTTGTCCTGTAGGGAGTACGACACGACCTTTCACTATTAGACACTTTCCCATGGCCAAATATTCCTTGCATGAATCACAGTTGGCTCGAATATGACCTTTCTGACCACAGAAAAAGCAAAACGAGTACAGCTGACAGGGTGAGCGGCTGTCTGAGGTGGGTGGTGGCTGTGCACATGAATTACTGGCCTCGAGGGGGCCTCGACAAGACTCGAGAAGTGATTTCGCTGCAGTTGCAGCTCGAATTATGTCATCGAGGAACCTTCGAAGGTCCTCGGGGCACCGAAGGAAGCTCGAGGCTTCGGAAGAACCGCTACTTGGGGTATTCAGGCCTTGCATGACGTCAGGTGGGGAACTCGAGTGATTATAGCAATATACAAGGGAGTATTCTGAGAGAAAAGACAAACACGAGAGCAAGACTGAGGCTGAAACTGAGAGCACAAGCGAAAACTGAGAAAGTGAGACCTAAAACTGCAAAAACAAGACTGAACTGATGAGGGTGGGGTTACCAGACTAAGACAGAAGCCCCTCGCGGTGGGCTCCAGTTGTAGGAAAAGAAAATATAACAGACTGGGGGGGAGAGTGGAGATATCTGAAGGAGAGAGAACTTCCAAAGGGGCTTCTATAGTCTGGTGAGAGAAGCAGTCTGAGAACGTCTGAGGCTGTCTGAGGCTGTCTAGACACAGAGAGAGGCCACTCTCGACCTTCTCAAACTCAAACTCGAAACTCGAACTTGAACTTGCGACTCGTAACTTGATTGTTAGAAAAGTAAGTACATGCTAGGTAATAAAAAATGCTGACTAAGCAATAAAACCTCGCACTAAAGTAATAAACATATAATAAGTGGAAAAGCAAGTTAGAAATATGAGAAACAAAGAATAAAAATAAAATCTCCTGGTAGGGAAAACCCATTCCCTACACCAATATGCCACAGAAGCCAAAGTAAGCCCTACCTAGGTTTCTCTTCTAGTATACAAATGCTAATTGTGTTTCAAACGTCAATTGGCTCACATTTTTTGTCAAACAAAACTTCCTTATGATCCAGCTTGTGAGTGCTATCCATGAAGCACCTATATCTGAATTCAATAGCATCCTTTCTCACTTCCAACAAGTGTCTTACCCTCATAACATTGTTCACATCCAAGTCAGCATGAACAGTGACATGGAAGGGGAGTTCATTTCTGCTATCCCTGACCTTGCCTTGGTCATGTCATTGATGAAGGGTAACAAGATCCAATGTTTTCCTCTAATTGTAGAGTGCGCTTTCTCTCAGCCTCGCCAGAAAGTTTTCAAAAAGGTTGCCATGCTGATTTCTGCACGTCCCAAAGTACTTATGGTTGTCATTGTCCTGATCAATGAGTCCCCCCATTACCAGTTGCCTTCTGACAAGTCTTTGGCATGGAAGATGTTTGTGAATCACCAGGACTCTCTGGACCTTACAGGTTTCATGTCATTATGTGATGTCGACTCTGGCAATGTAGATGTGGACAAAGATTTCATGGTTCCTGTTGTCATTGCTGGTCACACCTGGTGCTGTATCAGCAGTGTTGATTATTACATCTGGCTGAAGCACACTCCAAACACTGGTGATGAAGGGAGCTCACTTGTGAGCATGATCAGGGTGGACCCTGACACCACAGTTGAGCAGTCAGAGTGGAGTGTGCATGGTGTATGTTTACGCAGCCGATACAATTCACCTAGAACTCATGAAATTGTAGGAACTCCCCAGGAACAAGAACCTGGATCATTTTGATGGGTTGCTCAACAAAGGTCTGGAGATGATTCAGCTGGACATCATCCAGTTTTGTCAAGAGATTGCCATATGCCATAATCTACCTGCCAATTATTCAGGCCTTGAAAAATCTATTTGCCTCCCCCCCTCCTGGGACCATTTCTGTTCTGCTCTGGTCAATGCGAGGGAGATAACTGCCCATGCCCACTTTATGCACTGGTACAAGGATTCATTCAGGGGAAAAAAACGACCCACCACTGAACCCAATATCAAGCTGGGCAATTCTGGAGATCAAGAGGTTGGACCCATCCGCAAGCGCACCATTGGAGGGTGGGAGGTTGGACAGAGGCAGTGAGTAGTGAGGCTTGAATTTGCATGTCAATCACTTTGTGCCCTGCTTCTCCCCCTCCCCTCCATGGCATGTATTTTTGGTTCATCTGTATCGCTTCTTTCTATGTCTGCAGGCTATGCTTCATTATGTATTCCATAGTGTGCAATCACACATGTCTGACATCTTATCTGGATTTGATTTTGACAGCTGGCAAAAGTGGAGTATAAAGGTAGGCGGCCCAGCTCCCATACACCCCACTCATACCAACAGCCCAGCTCTCCTTGAACTATGCCTCACCATGCTCCAACAGATAGGACAGGTCCAGATGCTGTCCAATGCCCCAAAATTCTTGGTCCATGCAAGCATTGTCCTCCCTGCCACTTCACACCTGGGGAAGATGATCCAGACCCTCCTCCAGTGCCTACTCAAAATCCAGCACCAGTCATATCTCCAACATCCATGGGGGTGATACCTGTGCAAGCTGCACCTTTCGCTCCACATCAACCCCAAGCTCCTGCCACAAATCAGGAGCTTGAGTTCATTGATATTGATGTTGCTCTCAAAGGGAATGTGGATGAGGGTGATGATGACAACAACAAATACAATGACACTGAGCATCCTGACTCTGCCGAAGAAGCTCCACAGTGACTGATTCCTCGGGCATGAAGGTGCTGTGGTGCAACTGACAATCCATTGCACACCATGGACTCATCGACAACTGACCCTTTAGATTCTAGACCCTCAGAGGAGCAAGCTCCTGATGTTCACTACTTCTTCACAAAAGGTACCAAACAGCCATCGATATGCAACACTTGCAGGTGAGTACCTACTGTATTTCTAGGCATTGGTCATCTAAGAGTGATGTAGTTCCTTGAAGGAGAGGGCTCCAATGATTCCCTTCAAATCGAACATATATCTACAGCACCAACACGAGCAACTTCAGACTCCATATTCATATCAAGAACTTCCATCTCCTGGAGTTTCTGGAACAGGCCAAGAAGCAAGGGTGGCATATCTATATCAACAGCATCAATATGGCCTTTAGTATGGGGTACATGTTTATGACACTACATCAAGTACTTCAGAACCCAGGAGTCTCGATTTGAAAGCTGCCTCCTCCTCCTCAGCCACCTGGTGATTGGTTGCCCAACTTTCTGGGCTCCAAGTCCTCACTGGGTGATGGCTTACCTGAATTCTCCCCTTCTACTTTTCATCGTTACTTGGTGTGATTTATTGTATCTAATGATCAAGTATGTGGCCACCCCAGCATGCATTGGATCTTATTGATTTGCTTCACAGTCCATCAATGTCATTGAATGCCCAGAGTTTCATCAACTTCTACTCCTGCTCTGCAAGGACCTTTGGGATGCAGACATTCCACAGTGCACGAAGATGTGGGAACTCATAATTGAGGCATGGAGGGAGTACTTTGTGGTTCTGAAGAATGATCTTGCAGTGAGTAGTTCACAAGATCATGTATGTTGTATCTTAAATAATTGTCACTAAACAATCTAGAAAGCGGAAGGAAGGATATCCTGCACAGCTGACATTTGGTCTGATGAAGTACTTAGGCCATTTTTGGCTCTCACCGCTGTAGGGAGGGAAGTCTCCCTACTAGGTATTTTATTTTATTTCACTGTTTTTACTTTACAGATCTGCTCTGTTCTTATTTCCTTATCTTTTTACTTAGTGTTTGGACGCATTGTTGGCTTATGTAAGCCAACAACTACTTACAGTACACTGTACTTACTTAGAAAATAACAGCCGCATTACCAGAGACGAGAAGACGGAAATAAGGATGCAGAACCTCGGGAGAATATTTCTCCAAGATCAGACACTCGTTAGACGAATCTCAGCACTCTTTTGGACTTTTAGGGCGCATTTTCATTGTTTTCACCACTCTTTGACACTCTACCAGGCATCTCTAGCCTCCTGGGTCAAACTAGGACCCCTCTTCCAACAGGAGCCTCTTTTAGTCTCCTCCCACTGTCCTTTCTCATCAATCTTTACACCGCCCATTGGATCGGCAAGTCTGAGGGAACTGCATCGCTGCAGCTGAAGGCAGCTCTTCTCACCTTTCACTATCTCCCTGGCAGTCACACTGGTGACTATATTGCTCAGAAATTACTGCATCTCCTGGATCGTGCAGAGGTCACAGAGAAGGTGAGTACTCCATAGGCTGGATACTTAAAAGTACTGTAATTTCTTTCAGATCGGACATTTTATGCTCGACAATGCAGCCAACAACAATGCGGCTATGAGAAAGTTCTCTGAGTTGCTTGGTGCACATGGAATCCAGTTCAATGCTGATGACCATCAAATCATGTGTCTCCCCCATGTACTGAACATCTGCTCGAAGCATGATACCAAAAAATACCGATCCACAGACTTTCTTACCATTTCCAGTCAAGCATGGGGTGATCCCCTTGCAAATACCATTGACAAAGATGCTTACATCGAATCACTCCAACAAGATCCCATAGCACTCAGCCATGACATTGTACGTGCCATGCAAATATCAAGTCTTCGCTGAGAAAGCTTTCATGCTACTGTCGAGAATGGCAACAAGATGAAGCTGTGGACTGATGAAGATGGTGAGGAGACTGAACTCCCTCTGTTAGAGCTCCTCCGTGATGTTAAATTGCGGTGGGACTCTATTTACTTCATGATCAACCATCTTCAAGTATTGCAACAAGTGAGTGCAGTCTTGGCCGCAAACATTTTTTCAACTTACTGCTCAATAGGCCCTGGATTATTTCTTCAAGTTGCCCACCCAATGTGACATTGCTGACTACAAGTTAGAAGAGATGGAATGGCTTATTCTGCAAGACATAGAGCTTGTCCTTGAGCTGAGTATCTCGCATTGTACTCCCACGATTTGAGAAACCATTGGTGCTCCAGATTCCTCACCTCACACAGCAAGGGATGTCAGCAGAGAGCACTCCCACCCTTGGTGCTGTAGTACCCACTTTTGAGGAGTTCATCACTCGTTGGCAGTGCTTGAGCGAGCTGGTTCCACATTGTGCCCCCTTTGTCCATCCTGGGTTAG
This sequence comes from Pisolithus marmoratus, assembly GCA_024613145.1. NCBI lineage: Eukaryota > Fungi > Basidiomycota > Agaricomycetes > Boletales > Pisolithaceae > Pisolithus > Pisolithus marmoratus. Next base: position 98,743 of record JANFAE010000144.1, read on the forward strand.
AATGTGTGAAGCAATACTACCATCACTTGGACAAAACCTGTGCATACCTTATTGCCATGTGTAGGTGATTGTACTCTGTTACCTGCTACTTCTAACTCAGCTTCACATATCCCTTCAGTGGTCAACCCAAACATCCGTCTCTCACATGTCTCTTCACATTGGTCACTTGACCAAAGGACCAATGCTCAAGCAGTTATCTCAGAAATGGTACATCTTTGTGAATCCATGGGACAGCATGCTCATGAAGCACCACTACAGATGAAAGAATATAGAGTTCATGTTGTAGGAATGAACTCTGCAGTTGATGCCCCTGAAGCCTGTGTGGTCGAGCCTTGCAAGAAGGCATGCAATCAGCAGTCACTCGCTGCATGTTATGGGATCACAACTTCAGAAAGCGAGGGCCATCCCATTGCCAAGACTGTCCGAACAATTCAAGAGGAGCTCAATGCATACCTCACCACTGAAGTCCAGGAAGATACTGACCCAATTCATTTCTGGCAGGTAAGTACTCTGTGTACAAATTCTGTTTGATTGACTGTGTGCTACACAGGCTTCCCAAACCTTATATCTGACTCTCTTCCACATTGCCATGGAATATCTCCCAATCCAGGCATCCTCTGTCCCATGCAAGCATGCCTTTTCATCTAGTGGGGAGACAATGACAAAGTGCTGAAACCACATCAGCACAGTACTGATGGAAGCTTTGCAAATGATGAAGTTCTTCCTGAAGAAAGAGTGCTTGAACTTCATGGCAGGCTGGGTAACTTCGCAACATGATATGCAGCAGGAGATCGACAGGGATATTCTGGCTAAGGTTGTTGATACTCATCTATCCAGGGAGGATCTCATGCAAGTAGTGGATGATATTATGGTCGCAGTTGTGGGTGATGAGGGCGACAGAGCTGAACTCTGAGGATGTGTCTGTAGCATTGTTTACACCTTGCTGTCACATGTAGCATTCATCATTGAATGTTGAATGCTAAACATTAATTCTTCACTCACTCTATGAATCTACCTGCCTGCGAGCACTTTATTATTCAAACCAGCGGAACTGTAAGTGGCATGGGTCCTGGTCATGGCCATTCCCACCACTTTGTTGACACTATGTGACTCCAGTGGTGACCATCACATTCTCCCAGTGTAGGGAAAGTATCCTCCCTACCAGGATATTTCATTTATTTCATTGTTTTTACTTACTGATTTGTTTTCTTTTATCTTTTCTTGTCTTTTTACTTAGTGTTTGCATGCATTGTGGCTTATGTAAGCCCACGCGAGTACTTTGAGTGTACTGTACATACTTAGAAGAAGAACAGATGTGCTACCTCAGACAGAAAAGCCGGAATCAAGACAAAACAGACTCAGAATATTAGTTCTCCATCTCCAGATGTTCTACAGACATTTTCTTGAGTTTCTTCTGGATTTTGGGCATGTTTTTCACCTTTTCTGCTTACTCCTTGACTCTACACCAGGCAACTCAAGCCTCCTGGGTCGAATTCACCCCCCTCTCTCACTAAGAGACCTTTGACCTATTCCTAGGGTCCTTTCCATAGCATCTCTACATCTGGAGCCCACTGCGAGGGGGCTGTTTTGCCTGGTGACCCCACTTCTCCCCTACCTCTGAGCTCATGCACGTGTTTTCTCGTGACTGGACATGCCAAACCTCTCGCTTTTCAGCATTCTGATTCTACTCAACGAGACCTTTCGAACGGTGCCTTTCTCGTCGTGTCCGCTTCAGTACTTCTGGAGATATTCTTATTTTTGTGGAGAAAGGCTCTGTAGGACGAAAACTGGAATAACTCAGGACTGGGTGCGCCGTTTTTCGTATTTCTTCGTTCGCCCACTTCTCCTCGCCCGCCTCTACCATCTCCCGAAGTTTTGTAGAATTCCATCGAGCGGTTCTTCCCCAACACACTGCTGTCCTCCTCCCCTGCCACAGCATAGCTCCCTGGCACCTCCTGGTCGCATTTTGAGCCATTTTGAGTTGTAGGCAACCCTTCCCCATCATCTTAGAGTCAGTTGACCACCCCTTCGAGATGCTGTCGGCCCCTTCGAGACTCCCAGATGAACCCCGAGCCCTTTGAGACACACTCGTGACACAGATGCTTCATTAGATGCACCTGCTTCATTCATAGATGTAACCAGACATTATATCATCATTTTTCTTGTGCATATTGCAGTCGAGCAAGGCTGCAAATTTGAGAGTTAAGTGTTCAAGTTGCAATGGTGACTAGCTTCAGTTTTGGTGGTCGAAACCACCTTGAGACGTATCATACCAGGTTTCTGCATCCTCCTCCCCCCTTCATGGTTCATTGCCACACCCCCAACCCCCCATAGACATTCAAGGTCACATCGAGGCGACCCCACCTCTTTGTTTTACCCTTTGAGACTGACTGTTGACAGTTGAGGCTCACGTTTAACCCTGGTACTGCTGTCAATTATCAATTACAATGTGATATATATTCATTTGAGCTTCGTATATACTACTCATGATGGAAGAAGCATCCAGACTGTCTCGAGCCCCACTTGAGTCCCCCCCAGAGTTCTTGGGGCAGGCCGAGGACTTGCCGCATTACCTCAAGGACATAGCAGAGTATGGTAAGGCCCAGGGTGCAACAGATACCTTGTCGCTCATCCAGTTTGCAATTGATGGAGCACCACCCCACACTGGAAGGCTCTGGAGCTATCTTGTGGCCAGTGCACCAATCTTCGAGCAATGGGAGAACTTCCAGGCGCTCGTGACTCTCCAGTACCCTGAGGTTGAGCCAGTCAAGGATGTCCTCAAGTACTTTGAGGAGTTCTATACCTTCCTTGAGGGGACTCGTTGCAGTGAGCTAAGCTCAGTTGCAGCTCTAGGGGACTACCTTCATCGTTTCCAGGTCTTGTTCTTGGCCCTGGTGAGTTGGAATGTCTTGGAGTTGAGCCATTGAGGCCAGCTATTCCTTCGAGGCCTCCCACCACAAGTCGAGCTCGAGGTTTTGAGGAGGCTTGCATCCAGGTACCCCCTGTTCGAGTTGGGCCACCTGTGGCCTGTCGAGGTCATTGTTTGTGTTACAAAGGAGGTTATCGAGGAGGGGGTAGGCCACTCACCCCCTCATCTAGTTTCGAAGGATGCCTCATCAGCTTGCGAGTTCCCTGAGGAACCCTCTCAGCGCGTGCACTTGCCCTTGATCAGTTCCCCATCAGACACCCCTGTGGAGTACTCTCGGTCTCATTCTAGAAGATGCTCCCAGGGAGAGGTGCACTCAAGCTCGAAGCTTCCCCCCTCATTCCCCCCTCGAGGCATGCCCTCGACCTTTGAAGACTCCCCCTCCTTCCCCCAAGCATGCTTTGAGCAGCTTGTCCCCTTGCTGAGTCACTAATGCAGGCTCGTGGCACACTGTGGTTCAGCCATGGTGGTGTGTCCCGGATAAGCAGGCTGGTGAGTTGGCTTTGAACTCACTTCGAGGCTCGAGAGAGGACCAATGGTCATGTCCACATCGAGTTGACCATTTGGAGAGTACAAAGGTTTTCCCCCCTCATTCCCAGTTCATGTCTACTAGGGCTCGTGACCTCGGTTTTGCCTCGACTCGCTCTCGTCAACCTTGTGAGTCCTTGAACACCCCCTCGAAGAGCTTGTCCCATCTCATGCCTCCCTCGAGGCACTCTCCTCGTCCTGTCCCCTGTTGTGGGTCATGTCCAGGGAGGTCTTGCTTGCTTTGAGGGACCCCAGCCTCACTGTTGAACCCTGCCCCTGCAGGTTTCAAGTCCCTTTCGAGAGTGTCAGGTCGCTCGCTTCCCCTTCAAGAGGCTATGGCTTCGAGCAGGTATCCCTCTGCCTATTGAGAGGTCCCAAGGCGCCAAGTTTGGCCTCGAAGATTTGGTTTTTGTTTCTTCTGTGGTTGTGAGGGGCACATTCGAGCGCAGTGCAGAGTTTTTGCCTTGTATCTAGTGGCAGGAAAGTGTGGGGTGGTTCGAGGTCACGTTGTGCTGCCTACAGGTGAGGAGATCCCTCGTGAGGTGCTCGGGCACACATTACAGGCTCGTTTGGACTTCTGGGCCCTCGCTTGTGGCCCAGGAGGGTTGGCTTCTTGGTTACCTTTCCCTCCTTTGAGTTCAGGATCAGTCCCACCCCTCGCCACCTCTCGAGTTTGACCTGAGATGACTCCGAGGCATCCTTTGAGGTCGTGAACTACCCAGTCCCCTTCAAGGGTCGAGTGGTCCCCTCCGAGCTACCCTCGAGCTCCCCCCGAGCTTCGTTCCCCCTTTGAATCACCCTCGAGTCACTTTAACTGCATTTCCCCTTCAGCTGAGTAGTAGTTTTGTTTCTTTTATGTGGTTTGTTTTGTTTCGAGCTCGCGTTTTCACATTTCTAGCTAGAGTTTTGTTTTGAGGATGATACCCTTGCCTTGGTTTATGATACAGCTCGGTAGGTGATGACTGGGGACAGTCATTATTTAAAGCCACCCTCGGATCTAGGGAAAGTATCCTCCCTACCAGGATATTTCATTTATTTCATTGTTTTTACTTACTGATTTGTTTTCTTTTATCTTTTCTTGTCTTTTTACTTAGTGTTTGCATGCATTGTGGCTTATGTAAGCCCGCACAAGTACTTTGAGTGTACTGTACATACTTAGAAGAAGAACAGACATGCTACCTCAGACAGAAAAGCCGGAATCAAGACAAAACAGACTTGGAATATTAGTTCTCCATCTCCAGACATTCTACAGACATTTTCTTGAGTTTCTTCTGGATTTTGGGCGCATTTTTCACCTTTTCTGCTTACTCCTTGACTCTACACCAGGCAACTCAAGCCTCCTGGGTCAAATTCACCCCCCTCTCTCACTAAGAGACCTTTGACCTATTCCTAGGGTCCTTTCCATAGCATCTCTACACCGGACCTCACAATCACCCCACCTGCACCGATGCCTCTGTTGCTGTGAGCTCACACATGCACTGTAGGGAAAGTATCCTCCCTACCAGGAGATTTCATTTATTTCATTGTTTTTACTTACTGATTTGTTTTCTTTTATCTTTTCTTGTCTTTTTACTTAGTGTTTGCGTGCATTGTGGCTTATGTAAGCCCGTGCGAGTACTTCAAGTGTACTGTACATACTTAGAATAACAACAGACGTGCTACCTCAGATGAGAAGCCAGAAATAAGACAAAACAGACTTGGAATTTTAGTTCTCCCTCCCCAGACACTCAGTAGACGTTATCTTGGGTTTTATTTGGATTTCAGGGCGCGTTTTTCAGTCTTTTCTGCTTACTCCTTGACTCTACACCAGGCAACTCAAGCCTCCTGGGTCAAATTCACCCCCCTCTCTCACTAGGAGACTTTGACCTATTCCTAGGGTCTTTTACCTCTCTTCTCTACAGCGCTTGACCCCCAAGCACATCCCTTCAGCAACAACAATCATGACCAGTGCAATCACCGATCACACACATATGAATTCTGCTGCATCAGATCCGGGTGCACCACAACTGCAACTAACCGTGATGCCCCATCTTTAGGTGAGTACAGCATATCTACTACATCCCAAGTCTAGGACTGATTCATCTGTTACAGTGTAGGGGGCTGGCTTTCGGGCAGAAGTGGAGTCTGTGGAGAGATCACCTGCTAGAAACATTGACAATGGTTTTGGGATGACCCAGTAAGGACTACTTTACCCCAAGAGTGGCAATGGAAGTCATACCATGGAAGGACAACCAGACAGTCAGGGTCAAATTACTTGGTAGGTGCCCCAGTCACATCTGCCACACGCTCAGCTGCCTTATTCATGCACAACAAACAGAAAGCTATTTCATATTACCCCAGTTTTTTTTCTGGTGGCAACACAACCTGGTATAAAGCCAGTGTCGCTTTCACTTGACAGCACATGAGAATGACTACTAATCCTGGCTCATACATACCAATGACCGCTCACATGCTATCAGCCTGGATGCCATTTCTTGCAATCACATTATCGCCACCAAAGTCACCTAGGGCATGCAACGACCTCACACCTAGCCCAAATGGTGTTCCAGGTAGCTGTCATGCGGTGGAAGACAGACAGTAGGAAGAGCGTCGGATGCTCATTAACCCATGTAGCCTGCGAATGCCTTGGTATCTTATAGATGACCATGTGATGCCTGAAGGTAAGTCCCTGGCCCACTGTAGGGAAAGTATCCTCCCTACCAGGATATTTCATTTATTTCATTGTTTTTACTTACTGATTTGTTTTCTTTTATCTCTTCTTGTCTTTTTACTTAGTGTTTGCATGCGTTGTGGCTTATGTAAGCCCGCACGAGTACTTCGAGTGTACTGTACATACTTAGAATAATAACAGACATGCTACCCCAGACGAGAAGCCAGAAATAAGATGAAACAGACTTGGAATTTTAGTTCTCCCTCCCCAGACACTCAGTAGACGTTATCTTGGGTTTTATTTGGGTTTTAGGGTGTGTTTTCAGTCTTTTCTGCTTACTCCTTGACTCTACACCAGGCAACTCAAGCCTCCTGGGTCAAATTCACCCCCCTCTCTCACTAGGAGACTTTGACCTATTCCTAGGGTCCTTTCACTCTCTTCTCTACACCGCCATGATTGTCAGACTCTGCTGTTGGCTGAGGCATGAGTCAGACAGCTGCAATGATCATGTAGGAACTGGAACAAGGGGTGGTGTGTAGCTACACTCCATGTTCATTCTGAGATCATCCCTTTGACCATTTATTTTTTATCCTACACATTAGAGTTTAGATGCATTGATGCAGCTTACACAGAACATCTGAAGTGACGACACAGCACACAGGATCAATGAATGGGATTTTCAGGCCTATGGCACTGCTATACAACCACCATGCTGTGACGTCTGCTTCACAGGCAGGGCTAACAACAAGTTGTCAATGGCACTGCACTACTCAAGTGCAAGCCCGGCAATACTAGCAGTTCACCAATATGTGTACTACTATCATTTCTCAAGTCCAATTACTCTGTCCCATCTGGGTGGCTGGGTGCCCTGAATTGCTGCTTCACCTAATTGTCTACCTACCACTGTAAAGATTGATGTTAAAGGAGTGTGGGAGGAGTCCAGAGTAGACTCCAGTTGGAAGGGGGTCTCAGTTCGACCCAGGAGGCTTGAGTTGCCTGGTAGAGGGGTCAAAGAGTAGAGGAAAAGACCAAAAACGCGCCCAAAATTCCTAGAGAGACTGAAGAAAACATGTATAGCACATCAGGAATGGAGAAATAACATTCCAAGCACTCTGGCTTGGAATTCTGTCTGTTTCCTCTCTATAATGCATCTATTATCTTTCTAAGTATGTACAGTGCTCTCGAAGTGGTCGTGCGGGCTTACATAAGCCAAATGCGTGCAAACATGAAGTAAAAAAAAACAAAAGAAAGAAGAGAAAACAAATCAGTAAGTAAAAACAGTGAAATAAAAGAAATATCCTAGTAGGGAGGATATTCTCCCTACACTGCATTTTTGTAGTACTACATAACTCTTAGTAAGAACTACCTTCGGCCCAATATTGTATGAGTTCAGAACTGCATAATAAGAATTACCTTTGGACCAATATTGTACAAGCTCGGAGTTGGATAATAATATTTAACAGCTCTTGTCATTTGGCAGTCCTGCAGTAACTACTTTATACACAAGGGCCATATGCCATATGCCATACAGAACAAGTAATTCCTGCCTGTTGGAACCTACTTGTAGTAGAATCCACATCTTGTACTGTAGGACTGGTAGCACAGTGGTAGTGCACCAAACCTAGTGTGTTGGGAGTCCCAGGTTCGAGTCCTGGCCTGTCCAGTATTTTCAACACTGCCTAGTGACTTGAGACTGCTGAGCATACACCATGCACTGTGCAGCCACCAACTAGCAGACTGCCAGCATGCAGCAATCAAAGAATTCTGTGTCGGCTTCGAAGCTGGTTGGTAAGCTGCGGCTTCAGTGACTGAAGTCGCCATGTGCAAGTTGACACTTCATTTCAGCTATGGCTTCCACATGGCCCGGCTAGCTAGGTACTGGCTGTGGCTTGGAGTTGGCAACATAGCCGAGTTACAGCAACACTACTGGCAACCTACAAAGCCGATACCATATGAAATGGTAATATGTGTACTGTAGCGAGATATATATTGTGCTGGATAGCAGCTCAGTGAGCACATTAAGTCTATGGTTGGCTATGTACTGGCGGTAGCACACCACTATGAAATCTGTGGTGTGTCTATGTGTATATACATAGTCTGCATAGCCTACATAGCACACCAACTATGGTAGTGACACTGTACCAGGGCAAACTACTGGTGCTATGAAGTACTACATAATCTGACCCCATGGCTACAGTGGCTACATATAGGGGACTTAACTACAGGGCTACAGATGCTATAGAGCCTACATAGGCCTATGTAGGAAAGTTTTTTTTTCCTGATTAGTAGGCACTCTCGGCAGCAACACTGATGGCTTTGGTTCTCACAACACATTTTTTGAGATTTGGGACCAGTTTTAATGACAAACAGAATGTCAACCTCATACTTGAAATATAATTTGACATTTAGGGAATCTGAAAACTTCAAATGATGTACCAAATTAAATGTGGATTCAAACTTTATATTTTGTTTTCACATTTAGGTCAACATTTAGATCTAGACCAAATGTCAACAACCCACCTAAAAGGGGGGTGATCTGTATTTTGACCAGGTTTAAATGTTGACCTAAATGTGAAAGCAATACTTAAAGTTTGAATTCCCATATAATTTGGTACATTATTTGAAGTTTCCATTTTTCCTAGATGGAAAACCATACACCAAGTACAAGATTGACATTCTGTTTGTCATTAAAACTGGTCCCAAATCTCGAAAAATGTGTTGTGTCTGTGATGCGCAAGACAATCGATAAAAGAATGAGAGACACATGTGGCAGTGCGTCAGGGCGAATTTGAGAGCTGCTACGACAAGTTTTGCCGCCAAGCAATGCATTCGTGCCATTGTGGTTCTAAGAAGTCAGGTTCTATGGCCTCGTCTCCGCTACCCAGTACCAGCCGCGCCGAAGACCAAAGTGTTTCGACGAGGGCGCATCATTCAAGCAATATAGGTCCGCCAACCAGTGTTTCACAGGAGTCATCGTCGAAAACTACCGCGAAGGCGACATGGGTGCGTATATCTAGCTTCCCTTCTATCTTGTCTTTATAACCTACACCACGGCCGGTGCATCTAGTCTGGGTCATTGATTATTACCTTATACTTCTGCCTGCCCTGCTTCGATCACATCCTAAAACTACTTTGCCACACATCAGTTTCTTCCTCCACGTTGCTTTCCCTTCTTCCGAAATCTTCCCATGCCTTTCGGTGCGTGACTCCCTGCTAAAGGGGGTCCTCGGCGCAGATCTAGTTGGCTTCCAGACTGCAAACTACGCCAGGCATTTCAGGCAGACAGCATCTCGCATCCTGGCATATGAATCTCTGCCAAAGGATATACAAGTCGAGGGCCCTGTTGCTCCCGTCAGCACGGGCGGCGAGGCTGAGAAAGAATGGAGTGACAGTGCCGAGGGAAGGAAAGGCAAGGAGAAGGGACGCTTTGTGGACGTCGGCGTCTTCCCGATGGGTATCGACGTAAACTCTCTGAGAGAGAAGAAGTGAGTCTACGATCGTATTGTTCATGAATCATTAACATTGAGCATTTTAGGCACCAGCCTGAGGTTCAATATTGGGCCCAATTGCTTAGGCAACGCTATGCAGGGATGAAGCTGATAGTGGGACAGGACAAGCCCGACGAGACTCGGGTTGGTGTTCGCTTGTTGCACACCTGTCCTCACGAATTTACGGGGCGCATATATAGGGTGTACGCCACAAGCTCGAGGCTTTCGAACACTTCCTCAAGGCAAATCCTGAATTCCAGGGCAAGGTATGTCTCACTCTCGGTTTCCGGTTCTCATCGACCTCACCTCAGCCGGTATAGGTTGTCTTGATTCAAGTAGCCCTCCAGACCACTGAATCCAATGAGTTGGCGGGCGGCGTCTCCGACGTCGTGGCGCGCATCAACGCCGCATTCTCTACGCTCACTTATCAACCTGTCGTCTTCTTACATGTACAAGAAGTCACGTTCAGTCAATACCTCGCTCTCCTTACCGTTGCCGATGCATTTATGGTGACCAGTTTGAGGGAGTGTATGGCACTTCGGACACACGAGTACGTTGAATGTCAGGAAGAGAGGAACAAGGTGTTGATTCTGAGCGAGGTGAGTAGCCTGCCCTGTGTTGAGTGACTGTGTTTGACGGGGAACAGTTCACGGGGACGTATAGTTATTCTGGTTTCAGATCGTGTTTCGCTGTGAACCCATATGACACGCGTGGGACAGCCAAGGCTATCTATCAGGTCCGTATCCTATCTCCTTTCGGTGGAATGTCTCCCTCATCTCACATACCTGGTATCGCTACACCCTGCAGGCTCTAACAATGTCAGACGAGGAAGCCGCCTCCCGCTGGCAAGATCTTCATAATCATGTCGTCACTCAAATGCCCAGGCATTCACCACCTCTTTCCTCACCCGATGCCTGCGCGCACACAACGAGCATGCGTCCTTGTCTACCAACCCGTTGCTTGTCCCGTCACTTGACCTTCCTCGTTTCATTCCCAAATACCGTCATTCTGCCTCGCGGCTCATCTTCGTCGATCTGAAAGGATGCCTATGGGTCCGGGATATGTCCAAGTGCGCGATGATGGAGATGTTCAAGAGTGGGAAGGGTCCTATGGTGGAGCTTCCGGAAGCCACGATACGGGTGCTCGGGAGCATGGCAGATGATCCCAAGAACGAGATTTGGGTCCTCAGTGGGTTGCCTGTGAAGGGGGCACTGGAGAGACTTGCAGAGAGGGTTCCCAGGATAGGCATTGTTGCGGAGAAAGGATGTTTTGTCAAGACGAGGGAGATCAGCAACAAATTTGGTGGACAATCTAACGGGGCTAGATGGATTGACATGGTGGCCAACCTGGATTTTGCGTGGAAAGGGCCATGTGTCAAGATACTCAACTACGTGAGTGACGCTACTGAATTTATGTCCTCTCCCCTTTTGCGTTGCGTTGAGCATTATTGATAACGTTGTGTTTCACAGTTTACCGAACGGACGCCAGGCTCATTCGTCGAGGAGCGCGCTACATCTGTCGTGTGGTGCTTTTGGACAGGTCCTCCAGATTCCACTGCCCCCATCAATGACGATGCCAATACCACTACCAACAAGCTTTGTTTTCCTCCCATGAATACAGCTACATCACCATCATCTGACTCACACTATTCTGATCGTAGCTGGGCTCGCCGCCAAGCCGCTGAAGCACAGAACCACATATTCGACTCCCTTGGAGAACGATACGGTCTTCGCATTATCCGGGTCAAAATTCATTCCTCGTCCTTCCGAATAACATATCGCGATCGACAGCTGTCGGCACGATTCTGCACCCCGGAGGACCTGCTTGCTCACCACTCGGTGGGGGCGCTGGTGTTGGTGACGCCGACTACGATGGCTGGTGGAGTAGCACTACGGTTGGGGGTGGTGCTGGAAGGACGACTAGTACCACAGGTGGAAGGGTGAGCTCTGCGGGAGAACCTACGCTTGTACTTGGGATTGGGGGGGACGAGAAGTTGTTGAGACGGTCGAACGAACTGGACGATGTGGAAACGGCGTCGACGAGTAGGAGGGGGGACTGATGCGAGGTGGAAGCTTGATCCTAGGGAGGTCCGATGAGGTCAGGACTTTGGCACTCGTCTTCTGTTTCTTTTCCAAGTTAGATGCTTGACGCATACACGGGTCTTGCACGCATTCGAGCTACACTTCTGTGTTTTTATGTGTATATTCTCAGTTCAATGCTTGCATCCCTAGGCACTAGTGTTCATTTTCCCGTATTGCTGCATATACGTATTGTTGCTTACACCACGCTGCAATAACACCTGTACGGTAGACTGAAACACGGTTGTGGAATAGATGGTTTTTTTTTGTCTGACGTTGCCCGCCAAAACCGGGATCTCCACCCTGTACTCCATGAATGGTACAAGCACTTTCGCCAGGTTCTATACCTGCAACTCGATCATCATCATCAGCTGGTTCTGCAGATTAGTGGCATTGTCTGAGTAGGTGATGCTTACACCAGAAACTCCGCGAAGGACGGGCACCACTGATGAGCGACATGGACGATAACTTCTCGCTCTTGCCATCCTAGTCAGACGAGCAACGCGCCGGCCAAGAGGGAAATTTTATTTTGATCGTATCCCTGAACGCGGCTGGCACAACGCAGGGTACTCTTTATTTCATGCTTCTTTTCGGTACCTTCCGAATAGCACGGGCCTCTTGGTCGGCCGAAGCGCTGAGGGCCGAGGCGCTGAGGGTCACGCACATGTTCAACACGTGCGCCTTTGCTGTCAGCTCTTCGCCAGACACATAACACTCACCATCTGAAGAACCACCCTACATACCTAGGCAGTACGTGCGATGATGTATAATTGTTGATCCAGTGTTGACTGCTGGGGCCTCCTAGGAAAATGTGGCTGTTGGATGTAAGAGCCGTTCTTGACGGGGAAAAGGGTATCCAAGGAGTGGACGCCGAAATCAAAGTCCTGAAGAGGCTCGATGACGAGGGTACAAGTTATGCCATACTTTCGCATCGCTGGGGGACTGAGGTTGATTATGGTGAGATAACTGGGCTCGGAACGATGGAGGCACGAAAGAGAAACGAGGTTATGAACCGGGACGGCTACCAGAAGGTCATCAGGAGTTGCAAACAAGCCGAGAAGGATGGTTACTCGTGGTTGTGGATCGATACGTGTTGCATTAACAAGGACAGCAGTGCGGAGCTCTCCGAGGCGATCAATTCAATGTATCGATGGTACCGCAATGCCCAGAGGTGCTACGTGTACCTCAGTGACGTGGACACATCAGCTTTTCCTACAGAACAAGACTTCAGCAAGTTTGGCAAGTCCAATGGTTGGCCCGAGTGGTTCTCGCGTGGCTGGACACTTCAGGAGCTCATCGCTCCGAAGGAACTCGAATTCTTCAACAAGAACTGGGTGTCCATTGGCACAAAACAGGGCCTGACATCCACCTTAGAGGACATTACGCGAATTCCGAGCAAAGTTTTGAGGAGTGGGCGGGTTTTGGGAGGGTCCAGTGTCGCTCAGATCATGTCTTGGGCCGCCGACCGGACGACAACGCGAGTGGAAGATCGAGCGTATTCACTTTTGGGCTTATTCGACGTGAACATGCCGATGTTGTACGGGGAGGGGTCAAAAGCATTTCAGCGACTGCAGTGGGAGATAATCCGGGTATCCAGTGATCACAGTATATTTGCATGGAATCGAAGGGCACAGTTTGGATGGTTTGGAAGTGTCCTTGCAGATGACCCAAGCTACTTCCGGGGCTGTCACGACATCGAAAGGGTGGATGACTTTGACTTTGTCGACTCGCTAGGGGCGTATATGCGCCAGGACATACTCGGCAGGACAATAGACCGGGTCAAGCTTGTGTTTTTACGGCGGCGTGCGCGTTCCCTTCCACTCTCCAGATGGGATGTCACCAATCTGGGCATCCAAATGACATTGTCGGTCTTACCCGATCGCGACGACCCTAGTTCGTTCTTCAGGGCCATTTTGCCGTGTCGCGACCGTTATGGAAATCTGATCACCCTCGACCTGGAATCCCACGGAAATAGAGCCTGCAAGTCTGTGTTCCATGGACGCTGCAATGGATGCCCGGAGTTTCGGTCGCTTTATCTCGTTTGCTCTCAAGATACATCACCAAAATTGCATAAACCATATATACAAATATATATTAATATCGCAGCCATCGACTGTGTAGACACCAGCGGGCAGGACCCATGTATATAGTATAATATAGAAAAACTGACTTGTCGCTCGACACCATACTGGGACGATATGGCGCGGTAAGGTGTGGTCATCCCGATGGTGCACTGTCAATGTGCCGCCACTCGATCATTTATCCCACTGAATATATCACTCGATATTGCAGGCAGTAACACACAAAATGCCATTACGAGCCATGCAATAGCAAAGATAGTGGGTGATAAGTCCGCAGTATAAGATAGCTGAGACAAGGCAAGTTAATAAAAGGGTACTGGTGTAATCCGCGTCCGTAGTGAAAATGTGACTACATTCCGTAACAGTCAATCGTAAGTGTCATGCCGCACTTTGTTTCAGTGTATTACTCACAGAAGCCACAGCTGAAACCGTGCACGCCAGGACCTTCGCTGCGGCTCAAAAAGCAGAAAGCAAATACCACGAAGCTAAGGTGCAAGCAGCCAAGGCATGTGCGAGGGCAGAAGCCTGTGTGTTGGAAGAGCACACGAAATCGGAAGGCAAGCCAGCAGAAGTGAAAGCTCAGGGGGAGCACGTCGAGTCCGGGAGACAGACTGTTGGGGAATTGGAGCGGCATCTAGTGGTGTGTGCTCGGGAAGTTGGGCAGTTATGCATTATCAAGGCAACAGATGAGGTATGGGATTGGAAAACTCAACGCACTTGCTCGTCTCTTACATCCTGCAATTTCAGCGTGAAAGAAGGGTAAAGATTATGGAGCTGAGCAGGGAGGTGTCGGAAGGATAGGGATTAACACGAACCGTCTTTGTAGGCATTTGCTACAGGAGGGGGAGCTGTGATCATATGCGTTACCACCTAAATCTGTTGGTGGACTGCTAGAAATGGTAGCACGAGTAACAAAGTCCCGTTCGCCACCACATCCGAACAACGGCAGCAGGGAAGGGTCTGATACAACCCTACTATGGACTGGAGAAGGGGCGAAGTTAAATGACGCACTCTATTTCGTTGTCTTTGCTGCATATCTCCCTCATGCGGCCGTTTATACCTCATATAAAGCGGTTCAAGTAACATATTACACTGCATATATGTGGCACATACCTCAACACCAAGTGCATAGAATTGAAAGCGCTACTTCATGTCCTCGATGACTTAGCGCACATGGCCTTCGATATAATGGTACACATACACCGTTCCTGCATGCCAGTATCTCTGGGATACAATCAAAGTGCATATATGCTATCAGATGATTGAGTACTCACGCTTTATACCAAAAACATATTAAAAACGCATGGAAACCATCTTGCAGCCTGGATGCATCAGTTCTCTAGAGGTAAGACCTCCTGGTGTTAGGCAGTTCTGATAGTAGTCGTCGGACAGGGGAGACAAAAATTGAAGCTCCGCTATGGCGGAGTCAGCTGATGTAATCACCCATGATATTCCTGTGAAGTCCACACACCTCCGAGTCGACATTGACCGATGACCAGCAACTTGGATTCGGATAACAATGCCCAGAGAATGACGAGGTAATCGAAGATACTGTTGCTGGAAATGGTGAGGTGTTGGATGATTCCATATATATTGAGGAGAGTTCGCGCGGACGCCATGAATTGTACTGTGTGACGTTTATTAGCATATTATGTCCATTACTACAACAAATCGAAAATCACTACTAACAGCTTTTTGGGTGATACATGTGCATCCGCTATGTTGACAGAGATGACATTATAATGTGGGATTCACACATGACTATATTCTAATAGCTTACGGACAGGAACTTCGTCGTACCAATATCGTATTGCTGTCGATGATATACTGCGAGGTCGTACACAGACAGTGTCGCTACGTTGGTGACAAGTGGCCAGATTAGTCATCTTGTCACATCACGACGCGACGAGCAAGTGGCTGAGTCATCGCACCAAATCGGGCAATGTCACATTTCTGCAACTTTGGTGATGTACTGGGCAGAGCCACTTCGATCTTAGGTTCGACGACAGCCGCACTTCCTGGTATGGCTTCACCCGTTGTGGCACCTTCCCGTGCGAGGTCGCAGGCGATACTGTGAGACTCTCATCGCAAGGACACACGCTCACCGTGTTGGTCTACGCCAACAATGATACCAGATCTCGCTTTGCAGTTGGACTTGGACACTACCTTGGTGAAGTACGGGCATGCGTGTTCTGCGATGAATGCCCTTCCAATCCGGGGGCCTGGTCATCGTGGACAGACTTTGCCAAGCAAGTTTACGATACCCTGTGGAGTGCACCTACCCACGGGTACGCTCCTCAGGACGCTCACCTTCCCCGATCCATTTGTCATGCAAGGATTGTCCGCGACTGCCCGTTCAGTGGCCACATCAACGTAATGATTGACATCGAGCAATGCGCTGGTTGTTGTGGGCCACACGGACACGCGTCGTCTGTCAGTACTTTGTCCTATATATGCATTCCGATCTAACCGTCCATATAACCATAGTTGCGTGGCGAACTATGGCCCTCATGGTTTGGCTCGCATTGGTTAGAATTGAATGGGATACCTGCAAGCCTTGACGAGTGTTCTGGTCAAGAGATTGCAGTGAGTTGTAACGTTATCTCTTTAGGTCTGGGTTAACCCGACGTACATAGCTGGGCGACTATGGGGACTCTTTGGATGACAATTTCAAACGTTGCGGCAACATACTCGAAGATATGCGGGAACTTCGTGTCGATCTTACGGATTCGGCTTATAGTCCAGTTGTCTCTCGCGTATCCAATTACGAAGCTGCGAGGCGTGGACTGCAGAGTCAGCATGATGTTGATGTTGTCGTGACACTGTCCAGGGACAAAGCCTTGGCACTGCATCAATCAAAGGGCCTTTCGCTTCCGAACAGCAAAAAATTCAAGCGGCTCCTGAGAGGCTTGTCCAGCCGTGTTGAAAGTAAACGCCTCGTGAGAACGGTCGTACAATGCTCGGAGTTCTACAGAGTCGATGATCGCGGAAGGCGGGTGGACGTGGAAGGCGGTGAGTTTATCTAATAGATGCTTCCCATCTTTTATTTTGATCATGGGCATCGGATGCAGCACTGGAGGGTGGTAATCGGTCCACAGATCCTGGCATCGTCACCCCCCTATGCTTCATTGCAGACCCATTAACTTGGCATAAACCGACTTCTGCACGGACAAGGGAACGATTCAAAAGGATCAGGTGACCCTTTTACGCGGATCGTGTTGTATAACGTCACTCATACCATGTTCTGTACATAGGGAACACTTCTACACCATGGCGAATCTGGTACTTCCTGTCGGCCTGACTGCAAGCATTGGGTTTATCTGATTGATCTTATGGGCTGCAGCATCACGTTGCTGGGACCAAAGCTCGTTACAAGTCTGTAGTGCGTTGGCCAACTGCATAACACTCATATCCACACCCTCATGACGACGGCAGGGCCAACAGAAGACAAGTGGAGTGGTCGACTTCTCAGCCATATTCGGCTTAAACTACCTGAAAAATTTCGTGCGTGTTTATTCTTTAATACCTCAGCCTGTGTATACTGTCGAAAACTAGGTTGGCGAAATAACGTTCTTCGAAAGAGTCCCCTCGATAATGGAAAGTCAGCTATGCAACGAGCTGGGTGAAACCTCTGTAAGCACGGCACAAGGTTAGCGTGTCACACCAAGTGTATTCGCCGGCGAATTTATACGGATAGCGTAGGAAATGGTTTACCTGCGCACTCATCGAATGCGTCATTTGTCAGTTCGGCGTTGATACGGAATCTATTTGAATGTTGACTTAAGCTTGGAAGGACCCTCGCTGTACACTTCTTTTACTCGAGAGGTGTGAAGGTCTTGTCCAGCGGCCGTATGGCACCCGTCGAAAAATACATAACGAGATTAAGCTCATATCACAAACTCTCAGTGTTGGGGTAAGTGTTGCTATCAGCCAGGAGGACTCCATCCTGATTCTGGTGATGAAAGCTACTCGATCGCGTACGTTCTTCCTTCCTCGAAGAGCCCGAGGATAAGGAGTGGGTACTTCTTTCCCGTAACTTTTTTGGGTACTCTACCACACTTTGCGTTCTGGTTGTAGACGGACAGGTCAAGGAGCTCGCACTGACTATGATCCGGTTGGTACCATCCTTGATATTCATTAGTTCAGCTCGTGGACACTTCTGGAAGGTCGGTGTCCGTTCCACGATACGAGGGATAGTGTCCCTCGAAAAAAAACTCCAAGCAACACATGACGAAGATGAACAGTGCGCGCTGGAGGAGGATATAACAGGAAAGGCGAGGGTTCCCTCACGTTGAAACCGGGTCGAAGCTGATTGTTCGTTTGTTGCAGATCTTGTGGTTTTATTGGGATGGAATCCGTTCAGAAATGGACCAAATATTACCAAAGGCAAGCTAGCTCTCATCTCCGCGAATGTTATCTCACTTAGTTCAGGTCGTGGATCGCATTTGGAACGACGCGGATGAAGACTATCGTGCAGGCTTGCGTCAGATTGCGGAGATTATTAAGAGAGCGCCGCATGAAATCCCAGACGACGATACAATTCACTTGCGGCGGTAAGTATTGTCATTCGACCCGCGCGGCATCGGTATGAATTGTTCCAGAGTGATGTATGATGCTGGTACTGGCGTATCGAGACATAGATTATGGCTTGATGCCCGGGCTGCAGAGCAAGCCGAGCTGTCAAGAATTTTGTCAGGAAAACCCATTCCTGCCACCCACGAGACTGCTTCGAATACAAACACCGAAGCGCCCTCTACATTGATCATTCGGCAAACACTGGGTAATAGCACGGGGACCCTTCGACTTCTCTTGACTACGTTCAAGATTTGCACGAGAATCGCAATGTTGATGGGGATGATGTAGCGCAGAGGTACGGTAACCTTTAACGTTGGGCTGAGCGAGTTTTAGATGAGTGTTAGGTGAATGCATCCATCTTGGTTGTTCATACGTTCAACTGCATGTCTATGTAGTCTGTGTAGTCTATGTACAATGTGCTATACCCCACTGTAAACTGACCTCTCATGAATGTTACATTGGCAAACTAGCAGTCAAAACGCTACTTCTCAACTTTCATTCTGACACAACTCGAGGTGTCGTCTTTGACGCAGGGTGTGACGGCAGAATGGACCGGGGTATATCCGGCCGCCGGTTCGATGATTGGTTCACCCAGAATAGGTTCAGGGAGTGACGGAGCCGTGGTTGTAGAAGCAGGAAATTTACACAGATACCGCTTTCTTGCTGGCCATAGCCTTATCACGTTACCCACGTTGCTTTGGGCTGCTCAAGGGAAGGTTCTTAGTAATGCTAATTAGAGACGGATTGCCCCAGTAGCCCTCGCGGCGCTCAGATAACCCACCACGCAGTAGATCAGATGAGCCCTCCATGAAGTTAAGTAAATAAAGTCACCTTTGAAGAACCTGAATCAAGATCCAGAATCTGTACGTAGTACCATGAAACACCCAATACGTTTGGCACAGTCAGAACTGCCGACACCAATGACATTTCATTTACGCAGACTTGGTAGACTTTCAGCTTGCGAACGAACGAGTGCTTCCCTAGCTGGCCTACTGCCGACGCCCACCAACAACCTTGACCTGCAGGACGCGGGCAATAGAGTATAATACCAAACGCAAAAGAATGCTCATCGCAATCTGAGGTGTTTGGACAGGGCGGTCTTATGGGCTCTCGCGAAACTGTGGATGAACATATCTAAACAGGTGAGACACAGTAAGGAAAAAATGTTTACCTAAACGTGTCCGGGGATGCGTACTTATGTGCGCGACGATTGAGCTGTGAAGGGTGCTGCGGTACCTATGTGAAGAAATGGTCGGCGTCGTGAAATGTGGTACGCTGGAAGTGGAATCAATGGTACCTACACGAGCTTCGGGCAGTACCATCTGAGTGACCTTGGTTCGTTGGAGATACGATGTTGGGGAAACAAGGTCTCTCATTGGTCCCATACGTGATGAATTCCGACGTCTCTTAGATTCACCACCCAGACACGAAGTCATCGCTGCACGGAGTGACACCGATGGAGTCAGGAACGTACCTTACAACCAGCGACGATCCTGGAATGCTGCGGGATCACGATGAAAATGCCATTGGAAGCGTTTTAGACTAACCTTCGGAATTCTGCAAGTATAAACGACATTCATCCACCCCAACGCAGTCAACGGATTGCAAGTCTGATTCAACACGCTCCGAACACAAAAGCGCGCAAGCCAATCGTCACTTGTATCGGCCATACCAAGAAGTTGAGTTTCATTCATAATGCAACGCTGCAAACCAACTCGTCATACGAGGAGGCAAGGGACGGCAGTAGGGTGACCAGAGTCCAGATGGAGCCCCCGTGCTCTAGAACATTAATGACACATCAAGGGATACACGCAATGTGATCCAAAAGGGAAAAATGGGCTACTAACGTACCATGAAATCGTGCCGGTGGAAGGAAACATGCATATGAGGTCTGTTTGTCTGTTGAATCAGTTGGTGAGTCAGAGCACCGCCACAGCTGTCTTCAAGTTCCTGACCAGGACGTCCGGCGCTCGGCCCGTCTCCAGCGCGAACCTTCGTCGCATCGGCCCACCTCGGTCGCCCGTGGTTCCAATGCCGATGCACTGGACACGACCCCTGGCACATCTCTTCCAACACACGTTGCAACGGTGGTCTCAAGAATGCTGTCGACAGTGTCAAGGGAAGACTGCTACGATGGCTCTCTTTAGGCACTCTAGTAGCAACACCGATGGCTTTGGTTCTGCGATGCGCAAGAACATCGATAAAAGAATGAGAGCCACATGCGATAGTGTGCCCGTCAGGGCGAACTTGAGAGCTGCTACGACGAGTTTTGCCGCCAGGCAAGTGCATTCATGCCATTGTGATTCTAAGAAGTCAGGTTCTATGGCCTTGTGTCCACTATGCTGTGTCAGACGCGCCAGAGACCAAGTGTTTCGACGAGGGCGCATCATTCAATCAGTATAGGTCCGTCATATAGCATTTCACAGGCGTCATCGTCGAAAACTACCACGAAGGCGACATGAGTGCGTATATCTAGCTTCCCTTCTATCTTCTCTTTTTAACCTACACTGCGGCCGGCGCATCTAATCTGGGTCAATGATTATCACCTTATGCTTCTTCCCGCCCCGCTTCGATCACATCCTAAAACTTCTTCGGCGCCCATTGGTTTCTTCCTCCACGTTGCTTTCCCTTCTTCCGAAATCTTCCGATGCCTATCAGTCCGAGACTCCGGGGGTCCTCGGCGCAGATCTAGTTGTCTTCCAGACTGCCAACTACGCCAGGCATTTCAGACAGACAGTATCTCGCATTCTTGCATATGGGTCTCTGCTCAAGGGTATACAAGTCGAAGGCCCTGTTGCTCCCGTCAGCACGGGCGGCGAGGCTGAGAAAGAGTGGAGTGAAAGTGCCGAGGGGAAGAAAGGCAAGGAAAAGGGGCGCTTCGTGGACGTCGGTGTCTTCCCGATGGGTATCGACGTGAACTCTTTGAGAGAGAAGAAGTGAGTCTATGATCGTATTGTTCATGAATCATTAACATTGAGCATTTAGGCGCTAGCCTGAGGTTCAATATTGGGTCCAATTACTTAGGCAACGATACGCAGGGATGAAGTTGATAGTGGGACGGGACAAGCTTGATGAGACTCAGGTTGGTATTCGCTTGTTGCACACCTATCCGCATGAATTTACGGCGCATATATAGGGTGTACGCCACAACCTCGAGGCTTTCGAACACTTCCTCAAGGCAAACCCGGAGTTCCAGGGCAACGTATGTCTCGCTTTCGGTTTCCGGTTCTCGTCGACCTCACCTCAGCTGGCAAAGGTTGTCTTGATTCAAGTAACCCTCCAGACCACTGAATTCAGTGAGTTGGCGGGCGGTGTCTTCGACGTTGTGGCACGCATCAACGCTGGATTCTCTACGCTCACTTATCAACTTGTTGTCTTCTTGCTTGTACAAGAAGTCACGTTCAGCCAATACCCCGCTCCCCTTACCGTTGCCGATGCATTTATGGTGACGAGTTTGAGGGAGGGTATGGCACTTCGGCCACACGAGTACGTTGAATGCCAAGGAGAGAGGAACAGGGCGTTGATCCTGAGCGAGGTGAGTAGTCTGCCCCGTATCGAGTGACTGCATTTGACGGGGAACAGTTCACGGGGACGTATAGTTATTCTGGTTTCCGGTCGTGTTTCGCTGTAAATCCATATGATACGCGTGGGACAGCCAAGGCTATCTATCAGGTCCGTGTCCTACGCCCTTTCGGTGGAACATTTTCCTCATCTCACACACCTGGTATCGCTACGCTCTGCAGGCTCTAACAATGTCAGACGAGGAAGCCGCGTCCCGCTGGCAAGACCTCCATAATCATGTTGTCACTCAAACCGCCCAGGCATTCACCACCTCTTTCCTCACCCGGAGTCTGCGCGCACACAACGAGCACGCATCCTTATCTACCGACCCGTCGCTTGTCCCGTCACTTGACCTTCCTCGTCTGATTTTCAAATACCGACACTCTGCCTCGCGGCTCATCTTCGGCGATCTCGAAGGCTGCCTGGGGGTGCGGGATATGTCCAAGAGCGCGATGATGGAGATGTTTAAGAGTGGGAAGGGACCTATGGTGGAGCTTCCCGAAGCCACGATACGGGTGCTCGAGAGCATGGTAGATGATCCCAACAACGAGATTCGGGTGCTCAGTGGGTAAAGGGAACACTGGAAAGGCTTGCAGAGAGGGTTGCCAGGGTGGACATTGTTGCGGAGAACGGATGTTTTGTGAAGACGAGGGAGATTAGCAACAAGTCCGGCAGACAATCTAATGGGGCAAGATGGATTAACATGGTGGCCAATCTGGATTTTGCATGGAAGGGGCCATGTGTCGAGATACTCAACTACGTGAGTGACGCTACTGAATTCCCACCCTCTCCCCTTTTGTATTGCGTTGAGCATTATTGCTAATGTTGTGTTTCACAGTTTACCGAACGGACGCCAGGCTCGTTCGTCGAGGAACGCGCTACATCTGTCGTGTGGCGCTTTTGGACAGGTCCTCCAGATTCCACCTCCCCCATCGATGACGATGCCACTACCACTACCAACGACATTTGTTCTCCTACCGTGAACACAGCTACATCACCGTCATCTGACTCGCACTATTCCGATCGTAGCTGGGCTCGTCGTCAAGCTGCCAAAGCACAGAACCACATATTCGACTCCCTCGGAGAACGATACGGTCTTCGCATTACTCGTTCCTCGTCCTTCCGAATAACATCTCGCGATCGACGGCTGTAGGCACGATCCTACACCCCCGAGGACCTGCTTGCTCACCACTTGGCGGGGACGCTGGTGTTGGCGACGCCGACTACGATGGCTCGTGGAGCAGCACTACCGTTGGGAGCGGTGCCGGAAGGACGAGTGGTACCACAGGTGGAAGGGTGAGCTCTGCGGGAGAATCTACGCTTGTACTTGGGATTGGAGGGGACGAGAAGTTGTTGAGACGGTTGAATGAACTGGACGATGCGGAAACGGTATCGACGAATAGGAGGGGGACTGATGCGAAGTGGAAGCTTGACCTAGGGAGGTATCAGGTGTGTGGGGGACGTTGACACAGGTTCGGCGACGTGAGGGTTTGAGTACTCATCTGTTTGCTCTCTTATTTTCCGAGTTAGATGCTCGACGCATACACACGGGTCTTGCACGCATTCGGGCCACAGCCCTGTTTTTATTCTCAGCCCAATTCTTGCATTCCTAGACTCTTGTGTTCCTCCATGCTTACTATGATTTTCCCGTGATGCTGCATACGTGTATTGTAGCTTACACCACGCTGCAATAACACTTGTACGGTAGACTGATACATGGTTGGGGAATACATGTTTTTTTTTTGTCTGGCGTTGGCCGCCAAAACCGGGATCTCCACCCTGTACTTCATGAACAGTACAAGCACTTTCGCCAGGTTCTATACCTGCAACTCGATCATCATTATCGGCCGGTCCCGCAGATTAGTGGTATTGTCTGAGTAGGTGATGCTTCAGATTAAAACCAAGCGGAGGAAGGACGTCAAAGGTAACTAAGGGCACTACTCATGAGCGACACGGACGATAACTTCTCGATCTTACCTTCCCATTCAGACGAGCGACGCGCCGGCCAAGAGGGAAATTTCGTACCCCTGAAGGCGGCTGGCAGAATGCAAGTACGCAGTGTACCCTTCACTTCATGCTTCTTTTCGGTACCTTCCGAATAGCACCGGCCTCTTGGTAGGCTGAAGCGCTGAGGGCTGAGGCGCTGAGGGTCACGCACATGTTCAACATGTGCGCCTTTACTGTCAGCTCTTCGCCAGACGCATAAAACTCACCATCTGAAGAACCACCCTACATACCTAGGCAGTACGTGTGATGATGTATAATTGTTGATCAAGTGTTGACTGCCGGAGCCTCCTAGGAAGATGTGGCTGTTGGATGTAAGGGCTGTTCTTGACAGGGAAAAGGATATTCAAGAAGTGGACGCCGAAGTCGAGGTACTGAAGAAGCTCGATGACAAGAGTATAAGTTATGCCATTGTTTCCCATCGCTGGGGGACTGAGGTTGATATTGGTGAGATGACTGGGCTCGCAGCGATGGAAGCGCCAAAGAGGGACAAGATCAGGGAGCGGGACGGCTACCAGAAGATCATCGGGAGCTGCAAACAGGCTGAGAAGGACGGTTACTCGTGGTTGTGGATCGATACGTGTTGCATTAACAACGACAGCAGCGCGGAGCTCTCCGAGGCGATCAATTCAATGTATCGATGGTATCGCAATGCACAGAGGTGCTACGTGTACCTCGGTGATGTCGACGAGTCAACCTTTCCAACAGAACAAGACTTCAGCAAGTTTGGCAAGTCCAATGGTTGGCCCGAGTGGTTCTCGCGAGGCTGGACGCTTCAGGAGCTCATCGCTCCGAAGGAAGTCGAATTCTTCAACAAGAATTGGGTGTCCATTGGCACGAAAGAGGACCTGACATCCACCTTAGAGGACATTACGCGAATTCCGAGCGAGGTTTTGAGGAGTGGGCAGGTTGTGAGGGGGAATTCCAGTGTCGCTCAGATCATGTCGTGGGCCGCCGACCGGACGACGACACGAGTGGAAGATCGAGCATATTCGCTGTTGGGCTTACTCGGCGTGAACATGCCGTTGCTGTACGGGGAGGAGTCTGGGGCCTTTCAACGACTGCAGTTGGAGATAATCCGGGTATCCAGTGATCACAGCATATTTGCATGGAATCCAAAGGGACAGCTTGCATATTTTGGAAGTGTCCTTGCAGATGACCCAAGCTGCTTCCGGGGCTGTCACGACATCGAAAGGGTGTATCGCTTTGGCGACACACTGGGGGCGTATATGCGCCAGGACATACTTGGCAGGACAATAGACCGGGTCAAGCTCATGCTGTTGCGGCGGCGTATGCGCTCCCTTCAACTCTCTAGATGGGATGTCACCAATCTGGGCATCCAAGTGACATTACCGGTCTTACCCTATCGCAAGTACCCTCGTTGCTTTGCGGCCATTTTGCCGTGTCGCGACCGCAATGGAAACCTGATCACCCTCAACCTGGAATCCCTCGGAAATAGTGTCTACAAGTCTGGGTTCCGTGGAGACTACAATGGATACCCGGAGTTTAGGTCACTTTATCTTGATTTCTCTCGAGACAGTGAGAGCCACTTCGATCTTAGGCTCGACGACAGTCGCACTTCCTGGTATGGCTTCACCCGTTGTGGCACCTTTCCGCGCGAGGTCGCAGGCGATACTGTGAGATTCTCATCGCAAGGACACACGCTCATCGTGTTGGTCTACGCCAACAATGATACCGGATCTCGCTTTGCAGTTGGACTTGGATACTATCTTTCTGAAGTACGGGAATGCGTGTTCTGCGATGAATGCCCTTCCAATCCGGGGGCCTGGTCATCGTGGACAGACTTTGCCAAGCAAGCTTACGATACCTTGTGGAATGCACCTAGCCATGAGTACGGTCCTCAAGACGTTCACCTTCCCCGATCCATTTGTCATGCAAGGATTGTCTGTGGCAGCCAGGCGAGCGGCTACACCAACGTAATGATTGACATCGAGGAATGCGCTGGTTGTTGTGGGCCACACGGATACACGTCGTCTGTCCGTACTTTGTCTTATATATGTATTCCGATCTAACCATCTATGTAATCGCAGTTGAGAGCCGAACTATGGCCCCCATGGTCTGGCTCACATTCGTTGGAATTGAATGGGATATCTGCGTGGCTTGACGAGTGTTCTGGTCGAGAAATTGCAGTGTGTCGTAACGTTATCCCTTTAGGTGTGTGGTTAACCTAACGTACGTAGCTGGGCGATTATGGGGACTCTTTGGACGGTAATTTCAAACGTTGCGGCAACATATTCGAAGATATGCGGGAACTTGGTGTCGATCTTACGGATTCGGCTTATTGCCCAGCCGTCTCTCGCGTATCCAGTCGCGAATACGTGAGGCGTCGACTGCGGACTCGGAATGATGTTGATGTTGTCGTGACATCCTCGCGCAAAAGCTTGGCTCTGCATCAATCAAAGGGCCTTTCGCTTCCGAACAGCAAAGAATTCAAGCGGCTCCTGAAAGCCTTGTCTACCCGTGTTGAAAGCAAACGCCTCGTGAGAACGGTCGTACAATGCTCGGAGTTCTACAGGGTCGATGATCGCGGAAGGCGGGTGGACGTGGAAGGTGGTGAGTTTATCCAATGGATGATTCTCATTTTTTGTTTTGATCCTGGGCATCGGATGCAGCACTGGAGGGTGGTAATCGGTCCGCAGATCCAGGCATCGTCACCCCCCTATGCTTCATTGCAGACCCACTAACTTGGCATAAACCGACTTCTGCACGGACAAGGGAACAATTCAAAAGAATTAGGTGATCCTTTTACACGGATCGCGTTGCGTAACGTCACTCATACGATGTTCTGTACATAGGGAACACTTCTACAGCGTGGCGAATCTGGTACTTCCTGCAAGTATTGGGTTTATCTGATTGATCTTATTGGCTGCAGCATCACGTTGCTGGGACCAAAGCCCGTCATAAGTCTGCAGTGCGTTGGCCAACTGCATAACACTCATACCCACACCTTCATGACGACGGCAGGACCAACAGAAGACAAGTGGAGCGGTCGACTTCTCAGCCATATTCGGCTTAAACTACCTGAAAAATTTCGTGCGTGTTTATTCTTTAATACCTCAACCTGTGTATATTGTCGAAACTAGGTTGGCGAAATTGCGTTCTTCGACAGACTCCCCTCGATAATGAAAAGTCAGCTATGCAACGAGCTGGGTGAAACCTCTGTACGCACGGCACAAGGTTAGTGTATTACACCAAGTGTCTTCGTCGGCAGACTTACATGTTAACATAGGGGACGCTTTACCAGCGCACCTATCAAATTTTGTCAGTTTGGCATTGACACAGAATCTGTTTGAATGCTGACCTAAGTAGTTACTCGCCATGCGTATAGATGACTTGTTGCGTGAGGAGCGTATGCGTGACGCGCGTCGAGAAACGAGGAACGAGGTAAAGCTCGTATCACAAACTCTTAGTGTTGAGGTAAGCGTCCCTGTCAGCCAAGAGGAATCAAACCTGATTTTAGTAACGAAAGCTACTCGATCGCATACGTTCTTCCCTCCTTGAAGGGTTCGAGGACGAACAGTGAGTACTTCTTTCTCCTTGTATTTTTCTTCTTCTGCATTCTACCGCACTCCGTGTCCTGGTTTCAGATCGACAGGTCAAGGTAGTCGCCCTGATTACGATCCGGTTGGTACCATTTTTGGTGTTCATTAGTTCAACTCCTGCACACTCCAGGCAGGTCAATATCCGTTCCACCGTACAAGAGATAGTATCTCTCCAAGAAAAACTCCAAGCAACACGCGACGAAGATGAACAGTGTGCGCTGGAGGAGGATATAACTGGAAAGGCAAGTGATTCTTGAAATTGAGACGTGGTCGAAGCTGATCGTTTTCTTTCTGCAGATCTTGTGGTGTTATTGGCATGGAATCCGTTCAGAAGTGGACCAGCTATTACCAAAGGCAAGCTATCTTTCATCTCCGCGAATGTTGTTTCACTTAATAGTTCAGGTCATGGATCGCATTCGGAACGACGCGAATGAAGACGACCGCGCAGGCTTGCGCATGATTGCGGAGATTATTAAGAGAACCCCGCGTGAAATCCCAGACAACGATATAGTTGATTTGCGGCGGTAAGTATCGTCATTAGAGGCATCGGTATGAATTGCTGAGTGTCAATCGTTCCAGAGTGATGTATGATGCCGGTACTGGTGTATCGAGACATAGTTTATGGCTCGATGCCCAGGCTACCGAGCAAGCCGAGTTGTCAAGAATCCTGGGGGGCAAGCCCATTCTTGCCACCGAAGAGATTGCTTCGAGTACAAGCCCCGAATTGCCGTCCACATCAATTGTTTAGCAAATACTGGTTCCTGGCAATGGGGAACTTTGACTTCGCTTCAGCACATTCAACCTGTAGACGAAGGTCGCGACGCTGATGGGGATCATGTAGTCTAAGCACACGGTAACTCTAGCTCTGGGCTGAACGAGCTTTAGACGGGAGGGAGGCGAAATGCTACTGTCTTTGTTGTCACACGCTCAAATGTATATCTATGCAGTCTATGTACATGCTGCTATATCGCAATGTAGTTAGCTATATGTGATATATGCTATTGTTCCTGTCTATGTCGCAGGTGAGAGAGGCATCTGGGTCTGGGCGAAAACCGAAGGTTTTCCGGCCCGAAGCCAGGCCCGAGTGGTCGAGCTGAGCTGTGAGGGTGGGCTGGGCACCGAACAGGTCAGCTTCGAGTGAATGTCGAGCTCGAAGCGTCAGACAAACTCTAGTGTTGCTCGTTGGTTTGGCCGGCCTGTTAGAGGGAGTGGAGGGTGGGTGCAAAGAACGACGAGTACAGGACGAGGGACTCAACTGAGTCTTGAGGCACGGGTGAGTGGACTGAGAGAGAGAGGCGTTAGCTAACTTCGTTCTCACGCAAAGACTAAATTCTCTGTACGCTATACGTTCCTTCGCTACTGAGAATAACCAACTTCTGACAAATTTTACACTGGCGGACTAACTGTCATCCCGACTTCCTTTCCGACACCAAAAGTGTCATTTTTAGCGTAGAGTGCGATGCTAACCTTGGGGCTACTGCTGTTGAGATGGCCGACATGGTGATGGTGGGACAGATAAAGTAATCTCTGGACGTCGGTTCAATGATCGGTCCAACCCAGAACGGGTTCAGTGAGTGACATAATCGAGGTCATAGAAGCAAGCATTTGCATAGATGATGCCTACTTGCAAGCAGCCTGACCACTTCACTGTGCAACTCAGAGTTGTTCTGTGGAAGGTTCTTGATGCTTAGAGGTGTGTTACCTCTGCAGGTCTCACGGCACTCGGATGACCACCACAATGCACAGCATAAGATGAGCCCTTGATTAAGGAGGGTAAATAAGGCCGTTATCCGTTGAACCTTCAAAGGACCAAGATCTAGAACTTCGTATGTAGTGCCAAACGCCTCAAGTTCGGCACAATTGAGAACTGCTGACACCTATGTGAAACAAGGCACTGTTAACCACTGACAACATTGTAGATACACACCACTTGGTAGATGTTCGGTTTGTGAACGAGCGGGTTTCTTTTTCACTGGTTGGCCGACTGCCGACGCACAACAATGATCTTCACCTGTAGGGAGTGGGAAATAGAGGGTAATACCAAATGCAAAATAATGCTCATCACAATCCTGAGGTTTTTGGACAGGGCGATCTCATGGGCTCTCACAATACTATGGATGGACATATCTAAACAGGTAAGACAGCAGGCGGACATGCCTGCCAAGCATGACCAGGGATGCGTACTTATGCGTGCAACAGTTGAATTGTGAAGGGTTTGGCCAAAGTACCTATGTGAAGAGATGGCTGCATCATGAAACATGGTGTAGCAGTGGATGGTGATGATCCCTGCTGGATATGACACAAACTGAACTGTACATGTGCATGTCTGTACCTGTACTCTGTTCCTGCTGACTCATCCTCCTGTGGCTACTCCCGACTCCCCTACTCCATGTGCCCCCCTTGAAAAATGATGACATCCATGTCATCTGCACTCTCGCTCTGCACCTCTCTCCTCTGCAGCTCTCCTGGTGGCCCATCTGACACAGCACAACTTGTTGTGCCATCTTCTTCATCTGGGCAGTCCCCACTCCTGGCCTTCTCTTCTTCTGTCCATTCCCCAGCATCCGTGATGCCTTCATCTCTACCCTCATCTCCTTTCCTTATGCTTCCCTGTAGCTTTTCCATGTACTTTTGTTGATCTTCATACAGCTGTGTTCCTTCCCTTGGTATGAAAGCTCGTAGGCATCTCATGTTAATTTCTCCTGTGATGGGAGTGCCCGTTAGCATTTCCAACCTGTATGAGTTTCTTAGCTGCACTACTATTCTATGAGGTTGTGACCACTTAGGCAGAATTTTTTGTTCTGTCTTGAACATGTAGTCCAGGTTGCTCCTATATATTTGCACAAGTTGTCCTTGTGTGAAAACGACCTCCGCTTGGTGTCATTTTAGCACTTGGCAGTCGAAGGTTGTTTTTCTCTTGATCATGTGCCTGATGGCTTCATCATATCCATTGAGTGGCTGTTGTGCTATGTATGCCATGTGGACTGCCACGTCTGTACTGAGTGGTTCTGTTGTGCTGGGTTAGTTCTGTTCGTCTCATGTCAACTACCAACCTGAGCAGGAGCTCTTTTGGCATGAACTTGAGGGATGGCAGTAACTGATTGTTCAATGCACGGACTGCATTGTCAAGGTGATCTGGCCATGTTTTGGGAAGTTTATCCCAGTCGTCGTCTGTGGCCTCATCTTCACCTATGCTAGGTGCACACAGTTGCTTGAGGACATGGAGCAGTAGTTTGTTAGTACCTTCTACTAGTCCATTGATCCAGGGTGAGTAAGCTGCGACCACATGATGCATGCATGACCACTTAGTGCAGTACTCTCTGACCGCCTCATTGTTGAAGTGCCTTCCCCCATCTGTCATAAATGTTTCTGCTGGTGCAAAGTTATTGAAGATGGTGGTTAAACTGTCAATTGTCGTTTTTGCCATTCCTGCCATCTTGAACTTCGTTACCCACAGATGTTGGGAGAAGGTATCTAGGAAGAGGCCCAGGGTATGGTACCCACCCTTTCCTGTTGGCATCAACAAGTAGTCCCCCACCAGTAGTTCAAAGGGGTGCCATCGCATTATTGGTTCGAGTAATGCATTTAGCTTTGGTGCCCTGAAGCTCTTGCATTTTGTGCACTCTTGTATTGCTCTCATTACTGAGGTGTCCAACTTTGGTGAGTAATATTTATCTGTGAGTGCAATTTTTAGTGTGTCCCTACCCCAATGTCCTCCTGTTTCATGTAGGTACTTTGCTTTTCTGTAGGCTTCTTCCCGTGTAATGCATTCTACCTTGTGCCTTGGTCTGATGCTTGTGCCACCATGTATTCACCACAGTTTGCTTTGCTTGATCAGGTATTGCATTGCATGGTGCCTTGCCCTGCTACAATCCCTTACTGGAGTGTCAGTATCTGTGTTGAGAATGGCATCGACTACCTGTAGGAATAGCAGTTCATGCTTGAAATGTTCTCTTAGGTCCTGCTTGTCCTGTGGGAGTTTGCTGATGATGAATATGTCATTTATCAGCCCTGACGTTGCTCCTGGGTCTGGGCTGACTGTCCACTGTTCGTCATCCCCATCTGTACGTTCAGTGTCATCCCATTGGCGACTTAGTCCATCCGCTACCACATTGAGGCATCCTGGGATGTGTCATACTGCTACTATGTTATGTGTGGTGATCCCTTCTCTCCACCTTGCATGCACTGCTGATATGTTGTTGTTGGATAGGACATCCTTGAGTGCCTTGCAGTCAGTTTCGATCTCAACTGGGAAGCCCCATATCGTGTCTGAAAAGCAGTCTAGGCCAAATTTCAGTGCAGTGAATTCCAGTAAGAACAGTTTGTAATTTCTCTCAGCTTTTGACATTCATTTCGATGTGAATGCTATTGGGACAGTCCTGTAGACTGTTTTGCCATTTGGAGCTTGGATTTTTGTTGGAGATTGAATCACCCCAGTGTGATAACCATTTTTGGTACGCTTTTTTATTGATTACATAAGCACTTAGAGCGTACACTTTAGAGTACATTTTGGTACTGTTCCCTCAGTAGTTGAGTCACTACTGAGGGTATGTCTACTATTTACCTAGTATTTCCTACTTACTGATTCCCTGTAGCTGCCTACAGGTACATCTAATATACAGAGTAGTTGAGTCACTACTGAGGCTGCCTACAGCCCTTTTCTACAGGTTATGAGCCCTGCATAGCATGGAAGAAAATTTTATTGTAGCAACTCACAGTTGACTTGAACACAAAGAGGACTGCTCAAGAAAGTACTACTGTCTTTACTCTTGAAAGCTATTGGATACTATGACGGATGGATTACCTACCCGAGCTTGCACACAATGGGCACAATTGGATAACTTATGCAAGTTCAGTCCTATGTGCCATTTCTGACGAAGGCTTGATGGGGTTCCTGGTTGGGTCTGAAACATGACCCATACATCCAGCACAGCTAGATGGTCAAGGTGAGGGTTGGACACCTCAGACCAATGAGGAACAAGATGAGGTTGCGGCATGGTGAGCTGTGGACCAGTTGTGGACACAATGAAACACAACAGTAAACTATACGATCATCTGTGGTATTCCGGATACCATTTTCAGCTGTATGCTACACCTGAAGTCACCACTCGAAAAGTGGGACTATCTTGAAAAGTGCTTTGGTCTGATTCTGAGACCTGACAGCTGGCTAGCAGCTGAGGAAGGCACACGACAGAGCAGCTCACAGCCTGAGCAGAGCGTGGCTGGTGAAACTGCTCAGAGCACCCGCAACAGCCACAATGAACCACAGAATCCACCTAGAGAGGAAGGGGGCTTCCCAGATAGCCCAAATGACTGTGCCGAGACCGAAACTGGGTACCTAACGCCTGAGAGTGAAGTCATAGACATGCAGGAGGTGGAGAACAACCTACCAGTGGAGGACAAAGACCTCCGAGGCAACCAAAATGCTTGTACTGAGATTCCAACTGGGTACCTAAAACCCGAGATGGACATCGTAGATGTGCAATGGACAGAGGGTTGCTCGCTGGTGGTTGAGACTGGGATTACGGATCCAATATGGCCAGATGAACATGCAACCATGCTTCGAGCAGCTGACAATAGGAGTCAGCACATCACCAACAAGATTGCAGAGAACCGAAAGCTACCCAAGTGGATCTCTGAGGCATCCAAGCCTGCAGACGATGCCACTAGGTATAGCCATGGATGCTCTATCGAAAACGTGTCTGTTGAATGCAATGAGCACATCCCAATGGACAGCAAGATGATTGCCGACATACCAGATCCCCCAGGGATGCATGCCGAACCCCCTGTTCTGCACACAAAACGTTCTACACTACAGAACAAGCTGCCAGTGCGAATACATAGCAGTACGATCACAGAACTCGAGTTGCCATGTACATGAAGCAAATGGGCATCGTGACACCCACAGTGAACCTGCCAAAGGCACTCCACATGGGATACCCCACCTGACAAGGTCTGGGGGGTGGGAGTGCATATATTTGCTCGAATGGGTAGGGGGGGTAGCACAGATGTTGAATCAACGATGATGATGAAGCTGGAGATAAGGGCCATGAGCCCCTGAACAGTTGACACGCAAGCAGACCCACCACATGCAGGCAGACACCTGAAGGACCCTGATAAGAGAGCCAAGGGTGGGGGTGATGACAAGCTCAATAGCGAGTTCAGTGGCTCACATGGGGTCAGGAAACCAGTGCTAGCTGGCAGTGGGAGTCAGCATACTGAGCAGGAGGTGAAGCGATTGAACGACTTACCTGTGCCACCAGAAACGCATGAAAGCGGCTTCATACACCCTCCTAGGACTCTTGCAGACACATGCCATCATGGTAGGATCAAGACATCCAGAGGAGTTTCCAGAGGTGGCAAGGTGGCGAAATAGGAATGCTGAGTTGCATGAGGCGCTTGCAGCCTCTCTGTCCAGATTCACTGACATTTTTAGATCTCGTCTTGATCCTACTGCATCGGGATGGGTCCCTGAGGGTCCAAGGAGTATGCACGAGGCTGGTTGGAAGCGTTTTTGGCGACACAGGTGAGCTGTTTGGCCATGTGGCCCTGCACTCGTAATCTCCCTTTGTACTGCTGCTCAGAGGCAGCTGTTTGCCCACAGGTATACTTGTCGGCCGATCCACATTATTCAATGTCAATATGAGAGGCACCCCCTGCCACCAGTACATGTTGGTGACGTTCCAGAACCGTTTGGAGGTGTTTGAGAGGAGTGAGAGCAGCCACATGCGAATGCATGCTGTCCGGTATGTGCACCTTCTCGTTTCGACTTGTCTCACATGCCTAACTTCGCTACAGCCAATCTTCATCATCCATAACCCTCCCATAGGGTGTCGGAGTCGTTTCGCAGGTGCAAAGAGGGATAGAGGTGGCCACATGCAGGCCACAAGTGTACAGTAGGCATTTCACCTCATACAAGCATTACTGACAGTTACAGATCTCATTTTGATTCTGCCTTGGCAATGGGTGACCTTGAAGGTCCTAGGGACATGTGTGACGCTGTTTGGAGGTCGTGTGGATGGCACAGGTGAGTCATGTGGCCATGTGGCCTCTTGTTTGCTGTGCTGACCTCTGCTATCAGCTAGCATCATTTTTTCGACTCGTTGGGAGTCAGTGAGGTCCCTGTTAACTGTATCGTCGAACCTGCTAGTGCCTGCTCTGCCTTTATCAGGCACTGTTGGGTGTCTTTCCATCTGTGGTACATCTGATGGTGCTTGGGCAATTGCTGCTGTTTTGGCGCTAATTGTCCTTATCTTCAGCTTCATTACTGTTGGCCCGATGTCTGTGCTATCCCCCCCATCTGCTCGAGCAAGCCTATGTACCCCCACCCCCCAGACCTCGTCAGGTGGGGTATCTTGTGTGGAGTGCCTTTGGTGGGTTTGCTGTGGGTGTCATGATGCCCACTTGCTTCATGTACATGGCACCTTGAGTTTCATGATCGTACTGCTATGCGTTTGCGCTGGTGGCTTGTTCTGCAGTGTAGAACACTTTGCATATGGATCAGGGAGTTTGGCATGCATCCCTGGGGGATCAGGTGCATTGGCAATTGTCTTGCTGCTCATCTGGGCAGGCTGATGCTCTTCAACAGGTGCTTGTGCCACAACTTCCATAGGGCATCCACTGGCCCCTCTGGTGGTGTCATGTTCGGGTTCGAGAGCCTTTGAGCTCAACTCTGGTGAGTCTGGGCTGTCCTTGGTCTTGTCCCTTGCATGCTGACTCCTCTCATCAGATGCTTCGAGCATGTTTGCACATTCATCTGGCCATGTTTGACCAATTTCTGTAGAAAAGGGCTGTAGGCAGCCTCAGTAGTGACTCAACTACTAGATATATTGATGTACCTGTAGGCAGCTACAAGGTATCAGTAAGTATGGAAATACTAAGTAAATAGTAGGCTTACCCTCAGTAGTGACTCAACTACTGAGAGAATAGTACCAAAATGTACTGTGAAGTGTATGCTCTAAGGGCTTATGTAATCAATAGAAAAAGCGTACCAAAATAGACATCACACAGGGGTGATTCAATCTCCAACAATTTCCACCTTTGTCATTACTGACTCGATGTTTGCACTGTCCCCCCCACTGACTTCTGCATGCCTGTGCACCCCCATCTCCTGAATCTCTTCAGGTGGGTTTTCACATGTGGAGTGGCCTTGGTAGGTTTG
Organism: Pisolithus marmoratus; assembly: GCA_024613145.1. Lineage (NCBI taxonomy): Eukaryota > Fungi > Basidiomycota > Agaricomycetes > Boletales > Pisolithaceae > Pisolithus > Pisolithus marmoratus. The sequence continues at coordinate 134,358 of JANFAE010000144.1, forward strand.
AAATTGTCTTTCGAATGTGCAATCTGGGTCACATTGGGGACGATCAGCCTCTCGGAGCTGTGAGGGCTTCTCTGGCTCTCCACCAGGGTCCCCAAGGGGGGTTCCCACTGACTCAGCTGCATATGGTGATGATATGGCTATGTTGGATTCTGGGTAGGTCACTTCCATCTTGGACAGTGCCCACATTTGCACCAACTGTACATCTGTAGTTATAAAGGCTCGGATGTGTGCCAACTGTCTGATTGCCGGATTATGCGGAATCGGGGACTTGGTCCAAAGCTGAGGAGGGTCTGGTATGTCACCGAGTGGTCTGATTTGGTTCGTGATTCGATGATCACTTTGTGCAGGGGAAATGATTTTGACGCTCTGTGCATTTTCTGGATCAATAGACCCAGTTGTCAGCTTAATAGCCTCGCAGTCAGGCTCAGATAAGTCTGGAACCCTTGCACTTGTGCTGATAGAGGTGAGCGCATCATGCATGTCAGCTACAGCACTGTGCTTGTCTCCTGTTGCTGTGGTCTTGCCATCTAGTATGCACTGACTACTCTTGTCAGGTGCTTCAGGTGCATTCGCATATTCTTCCAGCTGCTTTACACTTGTGGCCACCCCAAATGCATTCACCAGTAAGTTACTGTCCACATGCCACACATCTATGATCTCCATCTTGGGTTCCTGGTGCCCAGTCAGGATCTCGGCACAGTCACTTGGGCTATCTGGGAAGCCCTCTTCTTCACTGGGTGGATTTGGTGGTTCGTTGTGGCTATCGCAGGTGCTCTGAGCAGTTTCACCAGCCATGCTCTGCTCGGGCTGCGAGCTGCTCTGTAGCATGCCTTCCTCAGCTGCTAGCCTGCTGTTTGGTCTTGGAATCGAACCAAAGCGCTTTTCGAGGTAGTCCCACTTTTTGAGTGGTGACTTCAGGTGTAGCATTGATGAAAAAATAGAATCCGGAATTCCACAAATGATGGTGTAGTTTACTGTCACATTTTGTTGTGTCCATGACTGGTCCATGGCTCTCCATGCTGTGACCTCATCTTGTTCCGCATCAGTCCAAGGTGTCCATCCATCACCTCGACCTTCTAGCTGTGCTGGATGAATGGGTCATGTTTCAGACCCGACTAGGAACCCCATCAAGCCATTGTCTATAATGGTGCATAGGACCAAGCTTCCATAAGCTGTCCAATTGTGCCCATCATGTGCGAGCTCGGGTAGGTAGTCCATTGGTCATATCCAATAGCTTTGGAGTAAAGACAGTAGTATTTTTGTTGAGTAGTCCTCTGTTTGAGTTGACCATGAGTCTCCTACAATAAAATTTTCCTTCTGCACTATGCAGGGCTCATAACCTGTAGAAAAGGGCTGTAGGCAGCCTCAGTAGTGACTCAACTGCTAGATATATTGATGTACCTGTAGGCAGCTACAAAGTATCAGTAAGTAGTCTAATATGAATAATATGTAGGCTTACCCTCAGTAGTGACTCAACTACTGAGGGATTAGTACCAAAAAGTGTAGTACTAAGTGCACTCTAAGTGCTTATGTAAGCAAGTGAAAACTCGCACCAAATATACATCACACAGAGGTGATTCAATCTCCAACAAGACAGGCCTACGAAACATCTGCAGCATCGAAACGAGAGGCTACAGACACCTCGTCCTCAATGTTCCCACTTCACTACCTCACAAGGTCTCACGACAACTCTGGGACACTGCAGATACATTCTGGAGACAGGACACGCCTCCTAGACGGACTCGGAACCATCACGGACCTTCCGACAGTCGAACGGCAGTCTCGCGGCAGTGGCACGAGACTACAAGACAAGATGGTGAGTGTGCGCAGCTTGAACGACTTGGCACACCAGCAATATCACTGGTCTTACCATGGAAATGGACTGGGTGGAACAATAAGGAGAATGGCAATGCAACAAGCAGCAGAACCATCTGCTCGCATGGAGCAGAGACACAGCTGCTGGCTGACAGCAAGTGTCAGCACACACAGCGAGAGGTATCACGCCTGGACGGCTTACCTGCATTGCCCGAACAGCCTCCGACAGGCACTCTGCACCGCCCTCGACCCTACAGGGTACCACACCAATGTGGAAGATTCAAAACAAGTGCTGAAAGCGTCAGCAATGCTCAAACGAGGCAAAATGCCTACTGTGTCCAAGCGGCCCATAAGCGGTCACTTCTGCCCCTCTTTGCACCCTCGAAACGATCCCTGGACCCTGTGGGAGGGTCATGGATGATGAACATACACTGTAATGAAGTCAGGAGTGCACAATGAGTTGAAACGAGAGGGCGCACGTACCAGACAGCTGGCATCCTCATGCGGCTGCTTCAGATCCTCTCGAAGCCCACTAAGTGGTCTCAGACGCCTGTCATAGGGTATTGGACCAGCTATAGGTATGACGGCACAACTAGCAGCGAGTTCAGCGACTCGCACGGTGTTGAAAAAGCACTGCTAGCTAACAGCAGCAGTCAGTATAGCGAATGCGAGCCCAAATGGTCAAACGGCTCACCTGTGTCATCAAAACCGCCTCCAAACAACCTTGCGCACCCTCCTTGGACCCTAAGGGACCCATACTGACGCGGCAGGATCAAGACGAGAGCTGAAATCGTCAGCAACCTTCATAGGAGACGAACCGCTCACCGTCTCCATGCGGCCCCCATGCAGCCTCTGCGGCTCATCTCGATGGCAACCGGTCCATCCGAAATCATTGCGGGGGGGTCCCCGACACTAGCCGTTCGCGATAACGAGGTCAGCGACACCAGAATTGCCCAAACGAGAGGGCATACGCACCATGGTGACCACACAGCAGTCAGTGGTACCATACAGCCATCCCGAGCACCCAGGAAATGCCGGAAACCCCCATGGGGTCTTCCCGACACTCATCAGCGGCAGGGGGTGCCTCCCAGACGGACTCGGAGCAACAGCGATCCCTCCGACAGTCAAAACGGCGGCCTCACGACAACAGTACAAGGCCAGGAGCGTGCAGTACAATGCATTTCCGAAACGGGAAGTTGCCACAATGCGGCGCGTCAACATGACCAAACAATGCTCGTACACCACCCAGGTTCAAAGCTCACTAGCAGCAGAAATTACACTCGTTTATTGAATTATTTTTGGGTATACATTCATTTGAGTTATGTTTTTTCTGCACCTCTACTTATCACACAGTGGAGCTTCAGGGGGTGTGTTGGAGATTGAATCACCCCAGTGTGATAACCATTTTTGGTACGCTTTTTTATTGATTACATAAGCACTTAGAGCGTACACTTTAGAGTACATTTTGGTACTGTTCCCTCAGTAGTTGAGTCACTACTGAGGGTATGTCTACTATTTACCTAGTATTTCCTACTTACTGATTCCCTGTAGCTGCCTACAGGTACATCTAATATACAGAGTAGTTGAGTCACTACTGAGGCTGCCTACAGCCCTTTTCTACAATTTTGACCTTCTGTGTTAGCACTGCACTGAACCCTTCCTGACAGCCATCCATTGTTACTATGAATGGTGTGCCATCATATCTTGGTGCATGTAATGTCAGTTGGCTTGTTAGCATGACCTTTAGCTTCAAGAAGGTTTCTGTGTGTTGCTGTTTCCATTTGTCCGTTAGCTTGTAGTTGTTCATCACTCTGCAGTATGCAGCCTTTGATACTGGCTTTGGGACTTCTACATCCTTGACGAGGTCCCACAGTGGGCTTTCCATCTTGGCATATCCTTTGATAAGGTCCCTGAAATGTCCTGTAAGTCCTAGAAATGACAGCAGCTTCAATGCTGTGTCCAGTTGTTTCCAGTTGACAATCACTGACAGTTTCGCTATGTCTGGCTGGACTCCTTTCGGGCCTATGGTTGCTCCTGTGAATGTCATTTCTGTCATGAACAACTGACATTTGGTTGGTGACAAGGACAGATTGTACTGCCTGCAGCGCATGAATACTCGTCATAGTTTTGCTAGCATTCCTCCAATGAAGTTGTCTCTGCATCTGCCATCATCTACAAAAAGCTCCAGTACATCGTTGGCTAGCATGTCATGGAGACAGTTTGTTGCCATTGCAGAAAACACCATTGGTGCTCCTGTCCATCCCATCACCATTCACTTATACCAGAAGTATCCCCATCCATCCACAAAGAATGTGAAATATGGTCGCCACTTCTCTGGGATTTTGACAGCATAGAACCCTGATGTGAAGTCAAAGACTGACATGTACCGATGTCCACTCAGCTGTTGCTGTTTGGCTCTGATATCTCCTTGGAACATGGGGGGCAGTTGTGTAGCCTTGTTTAGTTCTGCAAAGTTTTGCATTACCCTCCACTTCAGTAATTCGTTCTCTGTCTTCATTATTTCTTCTGTTGGAGATTGAATCACCCCTGTGTGATGTACATTTGGTGCGAGTTTTTACTTGCTTACATAAGCGCTTAGAGCGCACTTAGTAGTACAGTTTTTGGTACTATTTCCTCAGTAGTTGAGTCACTACTGAGGGTAAGCACATATATTCTTTACCAGTACTTACTTACTGATGACCTGTAGCTGCCTACAGGTACACTAATATAATTTAGTAGTTGAGTCACTACTGAGGCTGCCTACAGCCCTTTTCTACATCTTCATTGGGTTCCAGTATGTCTGGGTGCTCTTGGAATGGATGCTGCATGTTTGCTTCCATGCATTGTCTATTCAGTTCCCATTGCAGGTCTTCCAGCATCACATTACCATAGTTGTCATGTGCTTTCTGTGTGAGTACTGTCGGTGTGACATGTTTAATGCTTGGTATGTTGGCTTGCTCTATCAGATCCATGGCCAGCATTTGCTCAAGCCACTTGTTCATGAACTTCCATTGCAGTGGGTTCATTGGTCATTGGTGCACTGTGGTGCAGAATGTCATGTCACTTGGGATGTTCAGCTTGATCTTTGCTCTGGGTATGGGCAACACTTCGCTGATTGAACATGCGAACACGTCTGCGAACTCAGTTAGCAGTTTGACCACTTCACCCCTCTCTTCGTCAGTTAGATCATTGCCGATCTTGACATTTTTCACTATGTACTCGACCCATTTCAGGTTGAAGGGGTCCATTTGTTGCATGAAGACGTTGGCATGATCTTCTGCACTCATTTCCTTTACGTTGGTGTTGTTTGTTGCTTTTCGTGTTGCGTCGCTGCACGTCATGACTGCCGATTGTTGGGGGTTTTTGGTGAAGTGGTTGTGCAGTGTCATTGTTGTGTTACCATCCATAATGGTTACTTTGTCAGATGAATAGTCATGCACTGCTCGGAATGCCTTTAGTAGTGGTTTTCCGAAGAGAAAGGACCATCCCCCTGCACTATTGAAGACTTCAAAGGTTCCTGTTACTTTGGTTCCTTTCACATTTATGGTACCTTTCCACATTGCTTCTGATGGTACCACCGCTCCATTTGCCATACCCAGTGTTTGCATTGACAGCATCCAACCTTTTAGGTTGTGTTTGATTGCATTGAACATCGACACTGCCATAGTGCCTGTCATTGCTCCATCATCAAACAGTGCTTGGACTTGTATCCCCATGCCATCTGGGTTCTTGAGTATGATCAGGTGCATGAATGGGACAGGTTTGGTTGCTGTATCTGATGTGTGACTCCATGTTTCGCATATTGCTGAATACAAGTCAATCGTGCTTGATTTGTTGTGTGGTACACGTGAGTCATTTGATACTATCGTAGATATGCTGAGTGCCTGGGTCATTGTGCTGTCCTTCACAGCGACCCTGTCTCATTTCCCTGCTCATCTAAGGTTACGAGTCTGATGTTGTATGAGCTACTCCTATTGAATGGTCCAGGGGTCCTGTTACACAGCACTCTCCATGCTGTTTCATTGCAGCTTAACTGCGATGCATCTCCCTCTGGGATTGGACAGTTCTTGCTCCTGTGTCCATGCATACCACTGTAAAGATTGATGTTAAAGGAATGTGGGAGGAGGCTAGAGAGTCTCCTGTTGGAAGGGGGTCTCAGTTCAACCCAGGAGGCTTGAGTTGCCTGGTAGAGAGGTCAAAGAGTAGAGGAAAAGACCAAAAACTCGCCCAAAATTCCTAGAGAGACTGAAGAAAACATTTATAGCACATCAGGGGACAGAGAAACAAAAGTCCCTGTCTCTGCTCTATAATTCTGGCTTTTTCGTCTGTAGTAGTGCATCTATTATTTTTCTAAGTATGTACAGTGCTCTCAGAGTGGTCACGTGGGCTTACATAAGCCAAATGCGTGCAAACATGAAGTAAAAAAAACAAAAGAAAGAAGAGAAAACAGATCAGTAAGTAAAAACAGTGAAACAAAAGAAATATCCTAGTAGGGAGGATATTCTCCCTACACCACATCTGAAACATTCTCCTGAGCAGATTGTCACTGTGCCCAGTTTGAGAGGGTATGGCATACTCTCTGTGATCTGCATTGCTTCTCCATGCTTCATGGTCCATGCTGCAAGTTGGGCTAGGTACTTCTTTTTGAAGGATGTTCACGGAGGTGATACTTTATGAACCTAAGAGTGTGAACTCAGTCTTCAAGTCAGGATGAAGTCTCAGTTCTATTAACCAACCTAAGAGTGTGAACTACCCAAAGGATAAGTAAGAATAGTCTATAGTAAGTGAGAAGCAACATTACCTCAGTCTTTGAGTCAGGATGAAGTCTGAGGTATAAGGAAAAAGAAGTGGTGGACGAGTATGGTAAGATTACATAAGTGGTGCTCGCTGCACTCAGAAGTACAAGACTCCAACATGCTCCCTCAGCGAGTTTCCAGTTGAGAAATAAACCATACCATGTTAGCCATCTTTGTTGTAGCTATAAAACAGATACAAAATTGCACTAGCAGTGACACCGGGGTGTGCCTTTAAAGCGTCAAGTAGCCTTGTTGATTACCTCGGGTTTGTTGTTGTGTGCATGTGATTTGTAAGCAGTCCGTTGTTGATCATTGTGGCATGACACCACAGCCTTGTGATGGGCTCATTTTCTTCCTACCCCCATCACCATGCCCCCTCCACTGGCATTGTCTCTTGTTTCATGACTGTGGGTCCGTAATGGCGATCTGACACTGTTTCTTTCAGGGTTGCAGTCATTTTGGCTGAGATAGAGACTTTTGCTGCTTGGGTGCCAGCTTTGACAGATAGGGCATTTGCAGGCAAGAGCTCAGTCGTTTCGGGCATTGTATCCATTCTCTGGATTCGGAGTGGGTGCGAGAACATTCTGATGGACTGGTAGGTGAGTCTGGGACCACCGTTTGTTCGAAATTCAAGGCGAGAGCCTCAAACTGTACTGAGTGCTTCTCAGGCTTGTTGCATGGCATTGGAGGCCAATCGTAATCGACAGATGGCTCGTTTTGGTCGTGTTGAACATTCCTGTGTCCCCCTTCAATGTTTCAAGTGCCTGATTTAAGATCTGGGCTTGTTTGGTCCATTTCTGTGCGTGTGCTGCCTGCATCTGCAGCTGCAGGGGTAACTGGTGAGTTTGCAGGCTTTGGCTCTGCTTCACTGGTTGTGTCCTGACTGTTTACAGGTGGTGCACATGTTATCACTTGTGTAGGCTCTGTAGAATCGCTTTTTGGGACTGGGATACTGGGTGCTAGGGTCAAAGTGTCCCAGTTTTGACTGTACATGCATTTGAATGCATGCAAAGTCCTTGTTAATGTGGTCTGTGTGTCCTTGTGTGACATGGCAGCAGTAGGGAGTTGAGGTTTGGATGTAGGTATGTGTGTGGAGTGTGTGATCATTTGCAAGTGGATCGCTGACCATGTTTCTCCAGTAACAACCTTGTTTGGCTTGGTGTCGAGTGTAGAATTATTTGTAGATGGTTTTGGGTTTGGCCTGTGTGTGTTATGTTGTGCCCCTGGAGCTTGTCAGGCAGGGCATACATGCAGGTGGTGTGTTCAGCTACATTGCTTCGAATTCTTGCCTTTGGGTTCTCGTAGTGGTTCCCCTTGTATGCAAGGTGGGTGTTTGACTCCGTCGAGCTGTATTCACCACTGCCTTTGGTAATGAGGAATGCAGGACCTTCATTGGTGCCAATTTCAGCCTGGGAAAAAACTTGTTCAGTTGTGTCAGGCCTCTTGTTGTTTAGCCAGTGGTGTGTCCAAGATACCACTTGTAGGTCTTTGCTCATAGCTGAGTAGGGCTGATTGAGCACGCAGGAGTCGTCAGAATAGGATGTAGTCAGGTTTGTCTCATTTGGTGGTTTCCCTTCATAATTTGGTTGGCGCGCTATGCTTGAACATTGTATGTGGGCCGCAACTGGGCTATACAATGTGTGCATGGCAGGCTCTTGAGTGCACATTCTGGCGGCGAGCTTGTACAGAGTGTTGTGCTGATGAGCTACTCTGACAGTTGTCTTTCTGGCAGTTAAGCTGCACTTGTTCCATTCGAAGGTGGTTGTTATTCCTTGGCTGGCAAGGCACGCAATTGAGAGCAGATTCAAGGTGAGGTTCAGCACATAGTAGACATCATGTAGGATGACATGGCCTTCTCTCTTGTTCCCCAGTTCTGTATCAAGAACTATTTGGCCAACTCTGACTGTGTACACAGTGTTTCCATTTCCAACTGTGATTGGCTGTGTAGGTACAAGCCACTTGTATGTGGCGAACCAACTGTGCTGACAGCACATGTGTGCAGAGGCTCTGGAGTCTAGTATCCAGTGCATGTGAGGGATGTTGCTGTGTGTATTAGCTATGTATGAAGAGGTGAAGTGGCATGTTGTGCGTGGAGGATATGTGAGCAAAGTTTGCTGAGTGTTCGTCTTTCTCCTTATCTCCTGATTTTCCCTTGTGTTCACATGTCATGTTAGTTCCAGCCTCGTCAGCTTTCTTCTTATGACATTCATCTTCACCATGTCCCTTCTTTTTACAGTACCTGCATTTTAATTTTCTCCTGTCATCTTTTGCATTTGACTTTGGATGTGCAGATGTGCATGCAACAAGTGTGCTTTGCCAACTGGAGGCGAGTTGTTGCGACTTCTCTTCAATTAGCACTTGAGAGATCATGGAGTCGATGGAAAGCTTGTCGTTCGAAGACATCAAAATGGTGCAGAGTGTTGCATAGGAAGGTGGTAAGGAAATTACCATGGCTATTGCCACAAGGGAGTTGTCGAGGGATTGACCGAGTGACTTTAGTATGCGTGCTTTTTGCCACATAGTGTTTAGTTGGTTTTGCATTGGACTGTCCTCCGAGAGTGTCCCATGGAAGAGCTCGCCTATGAGATAGGCTATGGTCTGCTTGCCATGCCCTTTGTACCACTGACATAACTTTTTCCAGATTTCTGCTGCTGTTGGTGCATGTAGAACTCCTGTTAAGGGTTCGTCCTTCAGAGTCAGAATGATTTGGGCACATGCTTCCTTGTCTCTGATCATCCAGTCGGTGTGGCCGATGGGGTCAGTTTTTGGGTCTGGCACAGTAGTCATGTTTCCTCTGACGACCTCCCACAGATCTTGTATGTCGAGAATCATACAGATCCTGACCTTCCATGTCTGGAAGTTCAAGCCATCGTCTTCTAGTGATGGGATGTCATAGAGGCAACTCAAGGCCTGTTTTGCTTTCACTGATGAGACAGTAGAGGGTGTGGAAGTGGGCACTGTAGAAGCTGATGGGTTGGACATCTCTGTAGGCTTAGACTATAACTGGTGTACTCTTGGTTTTTTTTAGTTATGCATGAGTGGGGCTCATAACCTTTTGAAGGATGTTCACAGAGGTGATACTTTATGAACCTAAGAGTGTGAACTCAGTCTTTGAGTCAGGATGAAGTCTCAGTTCTATTAACCAACCTAAGAGTGTGAACTACCCAAAGGATAAGTAAGAATAGTCTATAGTAAGTGAGAAGCAACATTACCTCAGTCTTCAAGTCAGGATGAAGTCTGAGGTATAAGGAAAAAGAAGTGGTGGACGAGTATGGTAAGATATGTAAGCAGTGCTCGCTGCACTCAGAAGTACAAGACTCCAACACTTCTTTTGTCCATCTTCATCAGCTTGTTGGTGGGGGAACTGTTCCAGACCCCTGTGTACTATTTCCTCGGTTTCCTCTGTGGGCGGTGCAAATGGTGTGCTATGTCTTGGCATTTGCTGGAGAGCAAATCTTGTGCTGGATAGTGCCATTGTGGACAGTATACAGGCAGTGGTTCGAGACATTGTGACTTGGCCTATCATGAGGCGCTGCAGTTGCACCATTATATCCGTGGTTGTTGCCTGCTTCAATGCCTCCACCCTTTGCATCAGCTTCTGGTCCCTTGCCTCTTCATTCATTCACCTCTCCTCTATGTCTTCCCTTTCCTGCTTCAGCCTCAACATGTTCAGTTCTTTCACTGCTTTGATAAACATCACCCAGTCCTTGTATTTGTTGTCTAGCAGTTTTCGTATGGCCTTAGGCAGTTGCTTCTTGACCTGGCAGATTAGAGTTGGGCCAGTTTTGATCCCTGCTAGCATCACTAGCTCCCAAGCTTCCTCTGCCCACTTCACATGTGCCCATACTTTTTGCCTTCCAATCATTTTGGTTGTTCCGACATCCTCCTCTACCATCTTGTGTGCCAGCAGCTCCGCTTGGTATTCCTCCAATGTTTGTGTGGCACTTTCGATGGGTGGCCATCTAGCATTGTACGCTTGTGAGAAGTCGCTCCATGACATTAGTTGCATTCCTGTCAGGCTCGCATACCACTTTTCTGCGGGTGACCCCATTCCTAAGTAGTTCGACAGTGCTGTTATTTTTTGGGTATCAGTAGCTTGGGGGTTTGAGAACATCATGCTTCTATTGAATGCCTTTATGAAGTCACTGGCATTCTCCAATGTCGACCAGTCCCCATAGAACAGTGGGACTATTTCCACCATGATCCTTGGGTGTGCTGGTACTGTTGTATTGGTTGGCAGTACCAGTTGTGTTGGTTGGGTTTGGCGGGGCAGTAGGATTGGCATTGGTGGCAGTGCTGGTGGGACGTTGGAGACTGTGGACAGTACTGTGAGGGCTCGTCCTCTTCCATTGGCTGGGATTACCAATATTGGTGGCATCAGTAATGGGCCTGTGGGGTGCAGTCTGTAGTATTTGTCTGCTTCAGAGCTCGGCAACTCTGCTCTGGGCGGTGGTAGTCCACATATAGACACAAGTACCTGTGGTGATGTGGGAGACTGTGGCTCCGACGGGAACAGATATTCGGTGTCCGTTGGCGTTGTGCCTAACGGTGAAGGGACAGCCGGTGGGGTGCTAGGATTTGCAGGCAGGAAGCATCCCCACAAATCATGTTGGGGAAGTCTACGAGACAGTTTGGTTAGTTTGAGCAGGGTTGGGTGCTACGTAGCTGGTTTTATCTCATTGTTCACATGTAGTATGTGCAGTGGCAGCATGCTGTGGGTCGGTATACATATTTATTCAGTGGTTCAGTGGTTCGGTGTTTTGGTGATACTCGGTGATGTGGTGATACAGTGCTGTTGTGTGGGATGGATCTACTCTTGTCACCATGTTGTAGCAGTGGATGGTGATGATCCCTGCTGGATATGACACAAACTGAACTGTACATGCGCATGTCCGTACCCATACTCTGTTCCTGCTGACTCATCCTCCTGTGGCTACTCCCAACTCCCCTACTCCAACGGTATGCTGGCAATGAAATCAGCGGTACCACACAAGCTTCAGACAGTACCATCTGAGTGACCTGGGTTCATTGGAGATATGATGTGTTGGGGAGACATTGTCCCCATATGAATTCCAATGTCTCTTAGCTTCACTGCCTTTAATGTTGCTACTGCCCTGCGACACAAAGTCGTCACTGGACGCAAGTCACATTGTACAAAACAATGAAGTCAGGGATGTACCTGACAAGTAGCAATGATCCTGACATGCTGGAGAATCACGATGAACATGCCATTGGGAGTGCTTTAGACTTATGACATTAGAATTGCACAAATATTATTATTATGTCCGACAACACAGAATTTGCCCGTGCACAGATTGAATTAGCCCGTACAGAAATTGAATTAGCCTGTGCACAAATTGAATTATCCCATGCACAAATTGAATTATCCCATGCACAAACTGAATTATCCTGTGCACAAACGGAATTACCCCAAACATGGATTGAAAGTGCACATGCACAGTAACTTATGTAAGCAATGCATGCATGTCAGTTTTTATGTACTTACACTACACAACAGTAATCAAGACTGTGATTAGAGATGAATACAGAGCAATTTCAAGATGAGACAAAGATGTAAATCATTTATTCACCTTTGGGATATCTTGTACATCATATCTTGCCATCCACACTTGTTTTAAGCCAAATTTGTGTTTTTCCTCCACCCTCTTCTCACTTACAGGGTATCTACCAGCAACAGAGGCCCCTTGGGTTGCACTGAGACCCTATCCCTAAACAGGGGGACTTCTACACTTCCCTCTCTTATTTTTTACTGTACTCATAATGGGAACCCACTGTGAGGGGCTTTGTTTGTTTTGTTTGACTCCCTGTCCCTTCTCCTGTCATATTTGCCATGTTCCACCTCCATTTGTCAGTTCAACCTCTTTCAAATTTATAGTCATGTACTACTTTGCAGGGGCTTTGATGGGTCCATCATATGTTGCTGCTGCCTCAGCTGCTCTGGAGATATAGCCAATTGTGTGCATGGAGGCACTGGGGGACCATTTTATGAATATCTTGGGATTGGGTTTGTTTAATCTCTCAGTTATTTGTTCTTTGTGTTTTTCACACATCCCCCCACTGTCTTCCCATGTTTTCTAACATTTCACCCAGTGGTTATTCATTGGCACACAGTCATCCTCCTGCCCCCATTTGTGTTTGGCATGTATCCCCCCATTTCCCTGTCAAATCTTTTTCACATTTTGGACTTGATTCTACTTGACATTAATTATCAGATGGTACTGAAGATGCAACATGTGTTGGATTTGGAATCTGCACTATGACCTGAGGGAAAGGCCAGGTGGTGTACACAGCCAAATGTCAAAAATACTCCATGAACAATTGCCAAAAAAGATTCCCAGGTTATGTACCATACACCTGACCTATAACCCACATATACATATGGCATAATTTATAAATTTATGAAATAGGGCTAGAAATTGGGTTAACATGCCAAGAGACTTTGAGTGCATCCACTGGATAAGCCATGTGCATGGAACCAATGTTCCAGTGGTTATTATTAGTATGAATTTCCAAAGATCTACTGTGTAGCAACTTTACAGGATATACTACATATACTGGCCACCAACATATGCTGTATGCCCCATGTATATCCATGAGATATATGTAGCTTTCACACTGGTTCAACATGCTGATGTAATCACTTGTTCTGAAAATTTTCACAAGTCTCTGGCACATGCACACCTTTTCCCTGCTTGACTCATGTACACAGTACTGTGTTACCCTTGCAGGATGCTGATACCTTTGTAAGTCTCCTCTCACTTCTGTGTGCATCACTAAGACTGACATTTGTGTGTAGACCCACTACTATAGGATGTTGATGCAATGTGTAGATGTACACTGGCAATGCATCCTGAGTTACTGGGGCTGCCTAGCAGCTGCATAAGTTTTTGTACTATGTACATACCATAGCACTAGCAACAGTTTAAACACCCTGTTTATATGGAATGATTAATTGTTCATTTGCTATATTTGCCATGAGAGCACACACTACAAAAGTATAGCTTGTATACTTTGGCCAGCATACAGTGTATACCAAAATGGATACCCATCATATATCTGAATGACACCAGGTGTATAGCCAATTTTCAAGAAGCCAGGAGTAAATTTAAATATTACCACATCTATGACAGACGAAAAAGGTTCCTGGTACATAATTTGTATACTGATAGTAGCTGGCTAAAAAAAATATATGTTGGATATATTTTTTGTTCAGGCATGTAGTGGTAGCACACCCCCCAGCACTATTGGGAGAGCCCAGGTTCAATCCCTGGTCTGGCCATTCTTTTCAAGCTGTTTATTATTGTGAACAACTGTAGACTGACAGGCTGGTTGTGACTTTTCAACATAATAAACATCTTGGAGGTGGTCCCCTGGACTGGAGTGCACAAGGAACACCTCAGGACTAGATGGCCCAATGGGCTGGTGCCATGCTAGTGGAGAGGCAAGTCAAGTGCAGCTTCAGGGGGAGTGTTGGATTTGGAATCTGCACTATGACCTGAGGGAAAGGCTGGGTGGTGTAGTGGTAGCACACCCCCAGCACTATTGGGAGAGCCCAGTGTAAGGGTTGGGTACCTTTCATCTTAAGATCATGCCTGTGAACTGTACCATTTGGTATTTGCAAGATATGATACATAAAGACAAAAGATTGTCCTATGTAAATTCTTGAGACACTATATACAGTGAGCTGCCAGGCATGTGATACTGAAGTGCCACATGCCTGTGATTGATAATAAGCACCATATCTGGTGCACCCCTAACACCCTCCCCCTGCAGAGCCTGTAATGGCTTGGAAATGAAAAGGATGTCATGTACCCCTATTCCTGCCAGTAACATCACCACTGACTCTTCAGTTTCCATAATAAGGCCATCCCCTATTGCATGCAATCCATCCTCAACATGTGATTACTGAACACTGTCCATTGGCAATCCCCTTCAACCTGTTACATGTCACCTTATCTCCTCAGTGCCTATATCTGCCCTACAAGTGCCAAAGCTGTTGCTCACATAGTAATGCCACCCACCACATCCCTCCTAAGTTGATGAAATCACCACCAGTCTCCACTGTGCATCGTCACTACTGGAATGGGTCTTCCCTACCAGGAGATTTTGTTTTTATTCTGTGTTTCTCATATTTTAACTCGATTTCCCAGTTATTATATGTTTATTACCTTAGTGCGAGGTTTTCTTGCTTAGTCAGCATTTTTTTATTACCTAGCATGTACTTACTCTTCTAACAATGAAGTTTCAAGTTGCAAGTTTTGAGTTTCAAGTTTGAGAAGGTCAAGAGTGGCCTTTCTCAGTGTTTAGACAGCCTCAGACAGCCTCAGATGTTCTCAGACTGTGTCTCTCACCAGGCTATAGAAGCTCCTTTGGAAGTCCTCCTCCCCTTCAGACATCACCACTCTCCCCCTAGTCTCAGTTCTTCTCTTCCTACAGTGCAGGCTTACATAAGCCACAATGCATGCAAACATCAAGTAAAAGACAAGAAAAAGTAAAAAAAAACAAATCAGTAAGTAAAAACAATGAAATACCAAAATATCCTGGTAGGGAGGATACTCTCCCTACACTGTTTAAGGTGGACTTTTGAGTTCCCCACTGTCAGCACTCCCCAGTCACTGAGAAAAATTCTCCTCTGCCTTCTAGTCCTCCCTTCTATCTCCTTCTGACTCAGCACCCCTTGGGATGAGCCTAGGTCAAACCTACAGCTTTCCCCACTTTCCCCTTGCACTCTCACAAGAAGAGTCACCCACAATGAGCCCATGATTGGGCAAATGAAGTGACCATGCAACTGGGAAAACCAAACACCATGAGCCCATGGCTGGGCAAATGAAGTGACTACTGTGCAGAGGATTGGGGCTAATGGGCAAAGGCAGAACACTTGCCTTAGACTATCAGTATGTGTTGGACTTGTGGTAAGTTGAGAGTAGCAGTTCTGAGTGAGAGTGAAGTATAATGGGGTAGTTAACTGAGAGTCCTAGAGGCTCTGTGCCCTGTTTATATACATGCTGGGTGCACACAGACCAGGTGTGCTTGCACCATATCTAAGACTACCTAATATATCCTAAGAGCACCTTCTATAAAGAGAGGTCTCTGGTACAGTACTGGAGATAAGGAGATAACAAAGAACTGGATAACTGGGTTCATAGAACACCATAGAATAGTATGGAACTTACTATTCATAGAATGGTCATGTGATACCATAACTTGTTCAACAGCAACCCCTGATCATTGTCAAGGCAGCCATTTTTGATGTGATAGGCAAAATGGGTGTTCATTGGCACTACTGTATTCCTGTGATCTCAACCCAATTGAGCTTGCATTTTCTGCTATGAAATACCACCTGCATCATAACAGGGACTGTACTCAATGTCTATGGTGTCCAAGCAGCACAAGAGTTCACAGGCAAGCACCAACAAAAGAAGATCATACTGCATTGGTAAGTCACTTACAAAGTATGTATTGCTGTAACTACCCATCACTGTCCTTTGAGCAGAAGGGTCAATTGAAGCTGGGACAACACTTCATGGCTTGCTGCAGATTGGTTCAAGAAGATGAAGGTTGACAAACTTGATTGGCCTTCAAGTAGCCCTGATCTTAATATCATTGAGCACATATGGGAGTATCTGGAGCATCATGTGTGCACTAGATCACCATTGCCACGTAACCATACTGAGTTATGGGCAGCTTTGGTGGAGGAGTGGGGTCAGATAGAGGATAAGTACATTGTGAACTTATATGAGAGCATGCCACTTCAGGTTCAGGCAGTTTTGAAGGTGAAGGGGGGTCACACTAAGTACTAGACAATTGGCAGTGATATCTTGTAAATTGATCTTGCTATGTCCAACACAATCCAGTCCACACCTGATCCAAAAAAGAATTGCACAGCACTTTTCAGAAAGATAGTCTCCTCAAGTTTCCAGATGGTAGCTTTGCTCATTATACTTCTTACAACCATAAACTACACATTTTAGCCATAAAACGAGCCCAAAATGATACCATATACTGCTTGGATTGAGGAGGAGAAGGTTGATAGCAAAGTTAGGTAATGCTGTGAATTACCTTTTTGAGTCACTGTAAGTGCTTAGAGCACACTTAGTAGTATGATTTTCATACTGTTCCCTCAGTAGTTGAGTCACTACTGAGGGTAAGTCCATATATATCTTACAGTAGACTACTTACTGATAACCTGTAGCTGCCTACAGGTACCTCAATACATATAGTAGTTGAGTCACTACTGAGGCTGCCTACAGCCCTTTTCTACACTACAATCTCTCTGAACCAGCTGCACACATATCTTGCAGAGAATCTTGGACATTTCCCAGGGCTTGTTTCATTGTGTTACCAGTTGGATTCTGACAAAGTGAAGGCTTGTGCAATTTCCATTCAAACAAATGCAGAGTTGGATATATTCTAAGTAAGGCTTTGAGGTTTGATTGTTCCACCCTGTCTTGCAAATGGAAAGCCATCAACTTGTCCCCACAAGAACAAGGGCAGAAAGGACCCAAGAGTGGAGAGGAGACAGTGAAATGGGATGCAACACACAAATGGGAACTGCACACACAAAAGAAGGACAGTATCTCCAGCATGGCTTGGAATATTGAAATGCAGCTAATATTTTCCAGGGAGCTGTTGGCAAGTAGGACAGATGCACAGAAAAGTGAAAGGTATGGCCCAGAAATGAATGAGATATCACAGCAGCACTCTTGGCATTGGCACAATATAGAAATACCTCTGGAATGGGTGACATACATGTTGTTGAAAAGTCATGACCAGCCCATTGGTCAACAGTTGTTTGTGATAATAAACAGCAGGGATTGAACCTGGGCTCTCCCAATAGCACTGGGGGGTGTGCTACCACTACACCACCTGGCCTTTCCCTCAGGTCATAGTGCAGATTCCAAATCCAACACATGTTGCATCTTCAGTACCATCTGATAATTAATGTCAAGTAGAATCAAGTCCAAAATGTGAAAAAGATTTGACAGGGAAATGGGGGGATACATGCCAAACACAAATGGGGGCAGGAGGATGACTGTGTGCCAATGAATAACCACTGGGTGAAATGTTAGAAAACATGGGAAGACAGTGGGGGGATGTGTGAAAAACACAAAGAACAAATAACTGAGAGATTAAACAAACCCAATCCCAAGATATTCATAAAATGGTCCCCCAGTGCCTCCATGCACACAATTGGCTATATCTCCAGAGCAGCTGAGGCAGCAGCAACATATGATGGACCCATCAAAGCCCCTGCAAAGTAGTACATGACTATAAATTTGAAAGAGGTTGAACTGACAAATGGAGGTGGAACATGGCAAATATGACAGGAGAAGGGACAGGGAGTCAAACAAAACAAACAAAGCCCCTCACAGTGGGTTCCCATTATGAGTACAGTAAAAAATAAGAGAGGGAAGTGTAGAAGTCCCCCTGTTTAGGGATAGGGTCTCAGTGCAACCCAAGGGGCCTCTGTTGCTGGTAGATACCCTGTAAGTGAGAAGAGAGTGGAGGAAAAACACAAATTTGGCTTAAAACAAGTGTGGATGGCAAGATATGATGTACAAGATATCCCAAAGGTGAATAAATGATTTACACCTTTGTCTCATCTTGAAATTGCTCTGTATTCATCTCTAATCACAGTCTTGATTACTGTTGTGTAGTGTAAGTACATAAAAACTGACATGCATGCATTGCTTACATAAGCTACTGTGCGTGTGCACTTTCAATCCATGTTTGGGGTAATTCAGTTTGTGCATGGGATAATTCAATTTGTGCACGGGCAAATTCACTTTGTCGTCGGACATAATAACACAGTGGCGGTTTCAATGTTTTCACACACTTTAAAGAGTATTCGAAAGCAAAAATGACATATTTTATTATGATTTAAATTACAATGCTCTCACAAGATTATATTCCGAGAAGATTTATAATTTTTATCACCAGTCTATATGGGAAGAAACATTAGATAACTATCCAAAGACAATTGAAAATTATATATTTCATGGACGTCATAAGGTTATTGACAATAATATCTTCCCTATTAAAGGTTGAATAATCTTTAAAGCGTGTGAAAACATTGGAACCGCCACCGTGGGATCTGCATTGCCCTGTCAGCACATGCCACTGAAGATTCCACGGCGGCGGTTTCAATGTTTTCACATGCTCTAAAGATTATTCAACCTTTAATAGGGAAGATATTATTGTCAATAACCTTATGACATCCATGAAATATATAATTTTCAATTGTCTTTGGATAGTTATGTATCTAATGTTTCTTCCCATATAGACTGGTGATAAAAATTATAAATCTTCTCGGAATATAATCTTGTGAGAGCACTGTAATTTAAATCATAATAAAACATGTCATTTTCACTTTCAAATACTCTTTAAAGTGTGTGAAAACATTGAAATCGCCACTGTGTAATAATATTTGTGCAATTCTAACGTCATATAGACTAACCTTCGGAATTTGCAGGTGCAAACGACAAACCAACGCAGTCAACAGATTGCAAGTCCGATTCGACATGGTCCGAACACAAAAGCGCGAAAGCCAAGAGTCACTTTCACCGGCCATATCAAGAAGTCGAGTTTCATTCATAATGCGACGTTGCGCTGCACACGAACTTGTCATGCGAGACAAGGGACGGGAGTAGGATGACGGAGTCCGCTGCGCTCTAGAAAAACATCATATCAAGGGATATACGCAATGTGGTCCCAAAGAGGAAAATGGGCCATAAAATCGTGCTGGTGGATGGACGCATCCTGTGATCGGTTTGTCTGACGACACAGGTCGACGTCGGACGAACAGTAAATACGTTGGCGAGTCAGGGCACCGCCACAGCGACGATACCTGTCGTTTCTGGCTACGACGCATTCACGTGTTTCCGTCCGCGGATGTCCGGCACTCGGCCCGCCTCTAGGGCGAGCCTTTATGGACTCCACCCACCACGGAGGATACGACCCCTGGCACATCTCTCTCAACACACACTGCGACGGCTGTCTCAATAATGCCGTCGACAGTGTCAAGGGAAGACTGCTACTACGACAGCTCTATTTAGGCACTCTGGTAGCAACACAGACAGCTTTGGTTCTGCGATGCGCAAGAACATCGACAAAAGAATGAGAGACACATGCGATAGTGTGCCCGTCAGGGCGAATTTGAGAACTGCTACGACGAGTTTTGCCGCCAGGCAAGTGCATTCATGCCATTGTGATTCTAAGAGGTCAGGTTCTATGGCCTTATGTCCACTACAGTGCTGTGTCAGACGCGCGAGAGACCAAGTGTTTCTACGAGAGCATTGGTTTCTTCCTCCACGTTGCTTTCCCTTCTTCCGAAATTTTCCGATGCCTTTCGGTGCGCGACTCCGTGCTACAGGGGGTCCTCGGCGCAGATCTAGTTGGCTTCCAGACGGCCAACTACGCCAGGCATTTCAGGCAGACAGTATCTCGCATCCTTGCATATGAATCTCTGCCAAAGGGTATACAAGTCGAGGGCCCCGTTGCTCCCGTCAGCACGGGTGGGGAGGCTGAGAAAGAGTGGAGTGAAAGTGCGGAGGGAAGGAAAGGAAAGGAGAATGGACGCTTCGTGGACGTCGGTGTCTTCCCGATGGGTATCGACGTGAACTCTTTGAGAGAGAAGTGAGTCTACGATCGTATTATTCATGAATCATTAACATTGAGCTTTGAGGCGCCAGCCCGAGGCTCAATATTGGGTCCATTTACTTAGGCAACGCTACGCAGGGATGAAGTTGATAGTGGGACGGGACAAGCTCGATGAGACTCAGGTTGGTGTTCGTTTGTTGCACACCTGTCCGCACGAATTACGGGGTGCATACATATATAGGGCGTACGCCACAAGCTCGAGGCTTTCGAACACTTCCTCAAGGCAAACCCGGAGTTCCAGGGCAAGGTATACCTCATTCTCGGTTTCCGGTTCTCATCGACCTCACCTACAGTATAGGTTGTTTTGATTCAAGTAGCCCTCCAGACCACTGAATCCAATGAGTTGGCGGGCGGCGTCTCCGACGTCGTGGCGCGCATCAACGCCGCATTCTCTACGCTCACTTATCAACCCGTCGTCTTCTTACATGTACAGGAAGTCACGTTCAGTCAATACCTCGCTCTTCTCACGGTTGCTGATGCATTTATGGTGACGAGTTTGAGGGAGGGTATGGCACTTCGGACGCATGAGTACGTTGAATGCCAGGAAGAGAGGAACAGGGCATTGATTTTGAGCGAGGTGAGTAGCCTGCCGCATGTTGAGTGACTGTGTTTGACGGGAAACAGTTCACGGGGACGTATAGTTATTCTGGTTTCCGGTCGTGTTTTGCTGTGAACCCATATGACACGCGTGGTACAGCCAAGGCTATCTATCAGGTCCGTATCCTATCCCCTTTCGGTGGAACGTCTCCCTCATCTCACACACCTGGTATCGCTACGCCCTGCAGGCTCTAACAATGTCAGACGAGGAAGCCGCCTCCCGCTGGCAAGATCTCCATAATCATGTCGTCACTCAAATCGCCCAGGCATTCACCACCTCTTTCCTCACCCGATGCCTGCGCGCACACAACGAGCACGCGTCCTTGTCTACCGACCCGTCGCTTGTCCCGTCACTTGACCTTCCTAGTCTGATTCCCAAATACCGACATTCTACCTCGCGGCTCATCTTCGTCGATCTGGAAGGATGCCTGTGGGTGCGGGATATGTCCAAGAGTGCGATGATGGAAATGTTCAAGAGTGGGAAGGGTCCCATGGTGGAGCTTCCCGAAGCCACGATACGGGTGCTCGAGAGCATGGCAGATGATCCCAAGAACGAGATTTGGGTGCTAAGTGGGTTGCCTGTGAAGGAGGCATTAGAGAGACTTCCAGAGAGGGTTCCCAAGGTGGGCATTGTTGCGGAGAACGGATGTTTTGTGAAGGCGAGAGAGATTAGCAACAAGTCCGGTGGACAATCTAACGGAGCGAGATGGATTAACATGGTTGCCAACCTGGATTTTGCATGGAAAGGGCCATATGTCGAGATCCTTAACTACGTGAGTGACGCTCCTGGAAAGGCAAAACGCTTAGCGCTGACCATTGTTGTTTACGTTGTATCACAGTTCACGGAACGGACACCAGGCTCGTTCGTCGAGGAGCGTGGTACATCTGTCGTGTGGCGCTTTTGGACAGGTCCTCCAGATTCTACTGCCCCCATCGATGACGATGCCACTACCACTACCAACGACATGTGTTCTCCTCCCGCGAACACAGCTACATCACCATCATCTGACTCGCACTATTCTGATCGTAGCTGGGCTCGTCGTCAAGCCGCTGAAGCACAGAACCACATATTCGACTCCCTCGGAGAACGATTCGGTCTTCGCATTATCCCGGATCAAAACTCATTCCTCGTCCTTCCGGACAACATCTCGCGTTCGACGGCTGTAGGCACGATCCTACACCCTGGAGGACCTGCTTGCTCACCACTTGGTGGGGGCGCTGATGTTGGTGATGCCGACTACGATGGCTGGTGGAGCAGCGCTACGGTTGGGAGTGGTGCTGGAAGGACGAGTGGTACCACAGGTGGAAGGGTGAGCTCTGCGGGCGAATCTACGCTTGTGCTTGGGATTGGAGGGGACGAGAAGTTGTTGAGACGGCTGAATGAACTAGACGATGCGGAAACGGTGTCGACAAGTAGGAGGGGGACTGATGCAAGGTGGAAGCTTGATCCTAGGGAGGTGTTGGGTGTGTTGGGGACGTTGGCACAGGTCCGGTGAGGGGAGTGCTTTGGCACTCGTCTTCTGTTTTCTTTCCCGAGTTAGATGCTTGACGCATACACGGGTCTTGCACGCATTCAAGCTACAGCTCTGTTTTTATTCTCAGTCCAATTCTTGCATTCCCAGACACTTGTGCTCTCCTCTATGATTTTCCCGTGGTGCTGTATATACAGTACGTATTGCTGCTTATACCACGCTGCAGTATCACTTGTACGGGTAAACTGATACACGGCTGTGGAATAGATGTTCTTTCTGTGGATCTCCATGCTGTACTTCGTGAACGGTACAAGCACTTTCGCCAGGTCCTACACCTGCAACTCGGTCATCGTCAGCTGGTTCCGCACATTAGTGGCATTGTCTAAGTAGGTGATGCTTACGCCAGAAAACTAAGCGGAGGGAAGGAGGTCGAAGGTAAATAAGGGCACTACTGATGAGCGACATGGACGATAGCTTCTTGATCCTACCTTCCTAGTCGGACGAGCAACGCTTTGGCCGAGAGGGAAGGTTTATTTTGATCGTACCCCTGAACGCGGCTGGCGGCACGCAAGTATGCAGTTTGCCCTTCATTTCATGCTTCTTTCGGTGCCTTCCGAATACATAGCACCGACCTCTTAGTCGGTTGAAGCGCTGAGGCGCTGAGGGTCACGTACATGTTCAACACGTGCGCCTTTACCGTCAGCTCTTCGCCAGACACATAAAACTCACCATCTGAAGAACCACCCTAGATACCTAGGCAGTACGTGCGATGATGTATAATTGTTGATCCAGTGTTGACTGCCGGAGCCTCCTAGGAAGATGTGGCTGTTGGATGTGAGAGCCGTTCTTGACAGGGAAAAGGATGTCCAAGAAGTAGACGCCGAAATCAAAGTCCTGAAGGAGCCCGATGACGAGGGTACAAGTTATGCCATACTTTCGCATCGCTGGGGAGCTGAGGTTGATCATGGTGAGATGGCTGGGCTCCCAGCGATGGAGGCACGACAGAGGGACGTGATCAAAAGGCGGGACGGCTACCAGAAGATCATCAGGAGTTGTAAACAAGCCGAGAAGGATGGTTACTCGTGGTTGTGGATCGATACGTGTTGCATTGACAAACGCAGCAGTGCGGAGCTCTCCGAGGCGATCAATTCAATGTATCGATGGTATCGCAATGCACAGAGGTGCTACGTGTACCTCGGTGATGTCGACGAGTCAGCCTTTCCTACAGAACAAGACTTCAGCAAGTTTCGCAAGTCCAATGGTTGGCCCGTGTGGTTCTCGCGAGGCTGGACACTTCAGGAGCTCATCGCTCCGAAGGAAGTCGAATTCTTCAACAAGAACTGGGTGTCCATTGGCACGAAACAGGACCTGATATCCACCTTAGAGGATATCACGCGAATCCCGAGCGAGGTGTTGAGGGATGGACAGCTGTTGAGTGGTACCAATTCATGGAGGCGTCCATACGTCGCTCAAGTGATGTCGTGGGCCGCGGACCGCAAGACGATGCGAGTGGAAGATCGAGCATATTCGCTGTTGGGCTTGTTCGACGTGAACATGCCGTTGCTGTACGGGGAGGGATCGAAAGCATTTCAGCGACTGCAGTTGGAGATAATCCGGGTATTCAGTGATCACAGTATATTGGCATGGAATCCAAAGGGACGGCTTGGATATATTGGAAATATCCTTGCAGATGACCCAAGCTGCTTCCGGAGCTGTCACGACACCGAAGAGGTGTATCGCTATGACTTTCTCGACTCGCTAGGATCGTATATGCGCCAGGACATGCTTGGCAGGACAATAGACCGGATCAAGTCTGTGTTGTTGCGACGGCGTGCGCGTTCCCTTCAACTCTCCAGATGGGATGTCACCAATCTGGGCATCCAAATGACATTGTCGGTCTTACCCGATCGCGACATCCCTCGTTACTTTGCGGCCATTTTGCCGTGTCGCGACCGTTATGGAAATCTGATCACCCTCGACCTGGAATCCCACGGAAATAGAGCCTGCAAGTCTCGGTTCCATGGACGCTACAAAGGATGCCCGGAGTTTCGGTCACTTTATCTTGATTTCTCTCGAGACAGTGAGAGCCACTTCGATCTTAGGTTCGATGACAGCCACACTTCCTGGTATGGCTTCACCCGTTGTGGCACCTTCCCGCGCGAGGTCATAGGCGATACTGTGAGATTCTCGTCGCACGGAAACACGCTCACCGTGTTGGTCTACGCCAACGATGATACCGGATCTCGCTTTGCAGTTGGACTTGGATACTACCTTCATTCTGTACGAGCATGCGTTTTCTGTGATGAACACCCTTCCAATCCAGAGGCCTGGTCATCGTGGACAGGCTTTGCCAAGCAAGTTTACGATACCCTGTGGAATGCACCTGGCCACGGGTACGCTCCTCAGCACGCTCACCTTCCCCGATCCATTTGTCATGCAAGGATTGTCCATGGCCACCGGGACAGTGGCTACACCAACGTGATGATTGACATCGAGCAATGCGCTGGTTGTTGTGGGCCACACGAATACGCGTCGTCTGTCAGTGCCTTGTCCTATATATGTATTCCGATCTAACCATCCATATAACCATAGTTGGGAGCCGAACTATGGCCCCCGTGCACTGGCTCACATTGGTTAGAATTGAATGGGATATCTGCGGGGCTTGACGAGTGTTCTGGTCAAGAAGTCGCAGTGAGTCGTAATGCTATCTCTTTAGGTGTGTGGTTAACCTAACCTACATAGCTGGGCGATTATGGGGACTCTTTGGATGGCAATTTCAAACGTTGCGGCAACATATTCGAAGATATGCGGGAACTTGGCGTCGATCTTACGGATTCGGCTTATCGCCCAGTCGTCTCTCGCGTATCCAGTCGCGAAGTTGTGAGGCGTCGACTGCAGACTCGGAGTGATGTTGATGTTGTCGTGACACACGGTACAGGCAAAGACCTCGCGCTGCATCAATCAAAGGGCCTTTCGCTTCCAAACAGCAAAAAATTCAAGCTGCTCCTGAAAGCCTTGTCTACCTGTGTTGAAAGTAAACGCCTCGTGAGAACGGTCGTACAATGCTCGGAATTCTACAGAGTCGATTTTCGCGGAAGGCGCGTGGACGTGAAAGGTGGTGAGTTTATCGAATGGATGCTTCTCATTTTTTGTGTTGATCATCAGCATCGGATGCAGCACTGGAGGGTGGTAATCGGTCAGCAGGTCCAGACATCGTCACCCCCCTATGCTTCATTGCAGCTCCACTAACTTCGCATAAACCAACTTCTACACGGACGAGGGAACAATTCAAAAGAATTAGGTGATCCTTTTGCACGGATCATGTTACACAATGTCACTCATGCTATGCTCTGTACATAGGGAACACTTCTACAGCGTGGCGAATCTGGTACTTCCTGTAAGCCAGCCTGCAAGCGTTGGGTTTATCTGATTGATCTTGTTGGCTGCAGCATCACGTTGCTGGGACCAAAGCTCGTCACAAGTCTGCAGTGCGTTGGACAACTGCGTAAAACCCATACGCATACCCTCACGATGATAGCAGCACAAACAGAAGACAAGTGAAGTAATCGACTTCTCAGCCATATTTGGTTTAAACTATCTGAAGATTTTCGTGCGTGTTTATCCTTTAACAGCTCAGCCTGTGTATACTGTCGAAAACTAGGTTGGAGAAATAACGTTCTTCGAAAGGCTCCCTTCGATAATGGAAAGTCAGCTGTGCAACGAGCCGGGCGAACCCTCTGTGTGCACAGAACAAGGTTAGCGTGTTACACCAAGTGTGTTCGTCGGCAAACTTACATGTTAACATAGGAAACGGTTTACCAGCACACCCAGCGAATCCGTCATTTGTCAGTTTGGCGTTGACACGGGATCTGTTTGAGTGCTGACTTAAGTAGGCCCTGTCACTCGTCAGGCGTATATTTTACTTGTCGCTTGAGCCGCTTGACGAGCGTCGAAAAACGAGGAACGAGGTAAAGCTCATATCACAAACTCTCAGTGTTGAGGTAAGCGTCGCTGTCAGCCAAGAGGAATCAAATCTGATCTTAGTAACAAAAGCTACTCGATCGCATATGTTCTTCCCTCGTCGAAGGGTCCGAGGACAAACAGTGAGTACTTCTTTCTCCCCATATTTTTTCTGTATTCTACCGCACTCTGTGTCCCGGTTTCAGATCGACAGGTCAAGGTAGTCGCCCTGATTACGATCCGGTTGGTACCATTTTTGATGTTCATTAGTTCAGCTCCCGGACACTCCAGATAGGTCAATGTCCGTTCCACGGTACAAGAGATAGCATCTCTCCAAGAAAAACTCCAAGCAACACGTGACGAAGGTGAACAGTGTGCGCTGGAGGAGGATATAACTGGAAAGGAAAGTGATCCTTGAAATTGAGATGTGGTCGAAGCTGATCATTTTCTTTCTGCAGATCTTGTGGTTTTATTGGCATGGAATCCGTTCAGAAGTGGACCAGCTATTACCAAAGGCAAGCTATCTGTCATCTCCGCGAATGTTATTTCACTTAATAGTTCAGGTCATGGATCGCATTCGGAACGACGCGAATGAAGACGACCGCGCAGGCTTGCGCATGATTGCGGAGATTATTAAGAGAACCCCGCGTGAAATCCCAGACAACGATATAGTTGATTTGCGGCGGTAAGTATCGTCATTAGAGGCATCGGTATGAATTGCTGAGTGTCAATCGTTCCAGAGTGATGTATGATGCCGGTACTGGTGTATCGAGACATAGTTTATGGCTCGATGCCCAGGCTACCGAGCAAGCCGAGTTGTCAAGATTCCTGGGGGGCAAGCCCATTCTTGCCACCGAAGAGATTGCTTCGAGTACAAGCCCCGAATTGCCGTCCACATCAATTGTTTAGCAAATACTGGTTCCTGGCAATGGGGAACTTTGACTTCGCTTCAGCACATTCAACCTGTAGACGAAGGTCGCGACGCTGATGGGGATCATGTAGTCTAAGCACACGGTAACTCTAGCTCTGGGCTGAACGAGCTTTAGACGGGAGGGAGGCGAAATGCTACTGTCTTTGTTGTCACACGCTCAAATGTATATCTATGCAGTCTATGTACATGCTGCTATATCGCAATGTAGTTAGCTATATGTGATATATGCTATTGTTCCTGTCTATGTCGCAGGTGAGAGAGGCATCTGGGTCTGGGCGAAAACCGAGGGTTTTCCGGCCCGAAGCCAGGCCCGAGTGGTCGAGCTGAGCTGTGAGGGTGGGCTGGGCACCGAACAGGTCAGCTTCGAGTGAATGTCGAGCTCGAAGCGTCAGACAAACTCTAGTGTTGCTCGTTGGTTTGGCCGGCCTGTTAGAGGGAGTGGAGGGTGGGTGCAAAGAACGACGAGTACAGGACGAGGGACACAGCTGAGTCTTGAGGCACGGGTGAGTGGACTGAGAGAGAGAGGCGTTAGCTAACTTCGTTCTCACGCAAAGACTAAATTCTCTGTACGCTATACGTTCCTTCGCTACTGAGAATAACCAACTTCTGACAAATTTTACACTGGCGGACTAACTGTCATCCCGACCTCCTTTCCGACACCAAAAGTGTCATTTTTAGCGTAGAGTGCGATGCTAACCTTGGGGCTACTGCTGTTGAGATGGCCGACATGGTGATGGTGGGACAGATAAAGTAATCTCTGGACGTCGGTTCAATGATCGGTCCAACCCAGAACGGGTTCAGTGAGTGACATAATCGAGGTCGTAGAAGCGAGCGATTTGCATAGATGATGCCTACTTGCAAGCAGCCTGACCACTTCACTGTGCAACTCAGAGTTGTTCCGTGGAAGGTTCTTGATGCTTAGAGGTGTGCTACCTCTGCAGGTCTCACGGCACTCGGATGACCACCACAATGCACAGCATAAGATGAGCCCTCGATTAAGGAGGGTAAATAAGGCCGTTATCCGTTGAACCTTCAAAGGACCAAGATCTAGAACTTCGTATGTAGTGCCAAACGCCTCAAGTTCGGCACAATTGAGAACTGCTGACACCTATGTGAAACAAGGCACTGTTAACCACCGACAACATTGTAGATACGCACCACTTGGTAGATGTTCGGTTTGCGAACGAGCGGGTTTCTTTTTCACTGGTTGGCCGACTGCCGACGCACAACAACGATCTTCGCCTGTAGGGAGTGGGAAATAGAGGGTAATACCGAATGCAAAATAATGCTCATCGCAATCCTGAGGTTTTTGGACAGGGCGATCTCGTGGGCTCTCGCGATACTATGGATGGACATATCTAAACAGGTAAGACAGCAGGCGGACATGCCTGCCAAGCATGACCAGGGATGCGTACTTATGCGTGCAACAGTTGAATTGTGAAGGGTTCGGCCAAAGTACCTATGTGAAGAGATGGCTGCATCATGAAACATGGTGTAGCAGTGGATGGTGATGATCCCTGCTGGATATGACACAAACTGAACCGTACATGCACGTGTCCGTACCCGTACTCTGTTCCTGCTGACTCATCCTCCTGCGGCTACTCCTGACTCCCCTACTCCATGTGCCCCCCTTGAAAAATGATGACGTCCACGTCATCTGCACTCTCGCTCTGCACCTCTCTCCTCTGCAGCTCTCCTGGTGGCCCATCTGACACAGCACAACTCGTTGTGCCATCTTCTTCATCTGGGCGGTCCCCACTCCTGGCCTTCTCTTCTTCTGTCCATTCCCCAGCATCTGTGATGCCTTCATCTCTACCCTCGTCTCCTTTCCTTATGCTTCCCTGTAGCTTTTCCATGTACTTTTGTTGATCTTCATACAGCTGTGTTCCTTCCCTTGGTATGAAAGCTTGTAGGCATCTCACGTTAATTTCTCCTGTGACAGGAGTGCCCATTAGTGTTTCCAACCTGCATTAGTTTCTTAGCCGTGCTACTATTCTATGAGGTTGTGACCACTTAGGCAGAATTTTTTGTTCTGTCTTGAACATGTAGTCCAGGTTGCTCCTATATATTTGCACAAGTTGTCCTTGTGTGAAAATGACCTCTGCTTGGTGTCATTTTAGCACTCGGCAGTCGAAGGTTGTTTTTCTCTTGATCGTGTGCCTGATGGCTTCATCATATCCATCGAGTGGCTGTTGTGCTATGTATGCCATGTGGACTGCCACATCTGTACTGAGTGGTTCTGTCATGCTATGGGTTAGTTCTGTTCATCTCATGTCAACTACCAACCCGAGCAGGAGCTCTTTCGGCATGAACTTGAGGGATGGCAGTAACCGATTGTTCAACACACGGACTGCATTGTCAAGGTGATCTGGCCATGTTTTGGGAAGTTTATCCCAGTCGTCATCTGTGGCCTTGTCTTCACCTATGCTAGGTGCACACAGTTGCTTGAGGATGTGGAGCAGTAGTTTGTTAGTACCTTCTACTAGTCCATTGATCCAGGGTGAGTAAGCTGTGACCACATGATGTGTGCATGACCACTTAGCACAGTACTCTCTGACCACCTCATTGTTGAAGTGCCTTCCCCCGTCTGTCATAAATGTTTCTGCTGGTGCAAAGTTATTGAAGATGGTGGTTAAACTGTCAATTGTCGTTTTTGCCATTCCTGCCATCTTGAACTTCGTTACCCACAGATGTTGGGAGAAGGTATCTAGGAAGAGGCCCAGGGTATGGTACCTACCCTTTCCTGTTGGCATCAACAAGTAGTCCCCCACCAGTAGTTCAAAGGGGTGCCATCACATTATTGGTTCAAGTAATGCATTTAGCTTTGGTGCCCTGAAGCTCTTGCATTTTGTGCACTCTTGTATTGCCCTCATTACTGAGGCGTCCAACTTCAGCGAGTAATATTTATCTGTGAGTGCAATTTTTAGTGTGTCCCTACCCCAATGTCCTCCTGTTTTGTATAGGTACTTCACTTTTCTGTAGGCTTCTTCCCATGTAATGCATTCTACCTTGTGCCTTGGTCTGATGCTTGTGCCACCATGTATTCACCACAGTTTGCTTTGCTCGATCAGGTATTGCATTGCATGGTGCCTTGCCCTGCTATGATCCCTTACTGGAGCGTCAGTATCTGTGTTGAGAATGGCATTGACTACCTGTAGGAATAGCAGTTCATGCTTGAAACATTCTCTTAGGTCCTGCTTGTCCTGTGGGAGTTTGCTGATGATGAATATGTTGTTTATCAGCCCTGACGTTGCTCCTGGGTCTGGGCTGACTGTCCACTGTTCATCATCCCCATCTGTATGTTCAGCATTGTCCCATTGGTGACTTAGTCCATCTGCTACCACATTGAGGCATCCTGGGACATGTCGTACCGCTACTATGTTATGCACGATGATCCCGTCTCTCCACCTTGCATGCGCTGCTGATATGTTGTCGTTGGATAGGACATCCTTGAGTGCCTTGCAGTCGGTTTTGATCTCGACTGGGAAGCCCCATATCATGTCCAAAAAGTGGTCTAGGCCGAATTTCAGTGCAGTGAATTCCAGTAAGAACGGTTTGTTATTTCTCTCAGCTTTTGATGTTTGTTTCGATGCGAACGCTATTGGGACAGTCCTGTAGACTGTTTTGCCATTTGGAGCTTGGATTTTGACCTTCTGTGTTAGCACTGCACTGAACCCTTCCTGACAGCCATCCATTGTTACTATGAACAGTGTGCCATCATATCTTGGTGCATGTAATGTCAGTTGGCTTGTTAGCACAACCTTTAGCTTCAAGAAGGTTTCTGTGTGTTGCTGTTTCCATTTGTCCATTAGCTTGTAGTTGTTCATCGCTCTGTGGTATGCAGCCTTTGATACTGGCTTTGGGACTTCTACATCCTTGACAAGGTCCCACAGTGGGCTTTCCATCTTGGCATATCCTTTGATAAGGTCCCTGAAATGTCCTGTAAGTCCTAAAAATGACAGCAGCTTCAATGCTGTGTCTGGTTGTTTCCAGTTGACGATTGCTGACAGTTTTGCTATGTCTGGCTGGACTCCTTTCAGGCCTATGGTTGCTCCTGTGAATGTTGTTTCTGTCATGAACAACTGACATTTGGTCGGTGACAAGGACAGATTGTACTGCCTGCAGCACGTGAATACTTGTTGTAGTTTTGCTAGCATTCCTCCAATGAAGTTGTCTCCACATCTGCCATCATCTACAAAAAGCTCCAGTACATTGTTGGCTAGCATGTTGTGGAGACAGTTTGTTGCCATTGCAGAAAACACTGTTGGTGCTCCTGTCCATCCCATTGCCATTTGCTTATACCAGAAGTATCCCCATCCATCCACGAAGAATGTGAAATATGGTCACCACTTCTCTGGGATTTCGACAGCATAGAACCCCGATGCAAAGTCGAAGACAGACACATACCGATGTCCACTCAGCCATTGCTGTTTGGCTCTGATATCTCCTTGGAACATGGGGGGCAGTTGCATAGCCTTGTTTAGTTCCACAAAGTTTTGCATTACCCTCCACTTTGGTAATTCATTCTCTGTCTTCATTATTTCTTCTGTTGGAGATTGAATCACCCCTGTGTGATGTACATTTGGTGCGAGTTTTTACTTGCTTACATAAGCACTTAGAGCGCACTTAGTAGTACAGGTTTTGGTACTATTTCCTCAGTAGTTGAGTCACTACTGAGGGTAAGCACATATATTCTTTACCAGTACTTACTTACTGATGACCTGTAGCTGCCTACAGGTACACTAATATAATTTAGTAGTTGAGTCACTACTGAGGCTGCCTACAGCCCTTTTCTACATCTTCATTGGGTTCCAGTATGTCTGGGTGCTCTTGGAACAGATGCTGCATGTTTGCTTCCACGCATTGTCTATTCAGTTCCCATTGCAGGTCTTCCAGCGTCACATTACTGTAGTTGTTGTGTGCTTTCTGTGTGAGTACCATCAGTGTGACATGTTTAATGCTTGGTATGTTGGCTTGCTCTATCAGATCTGTGGCTAGCATTTGCTCAAGCCACTTGTTCATGAACTTCTGTTGTGGTGGGTTCATTGTGTCAGATAATTAATCCTCAGTATGAACAAGCTACTATATATTAATATGTACCTGTCAGATAATTAACTACAGGTGATCAGTAAGTGTAAAGGCTAAATAAAAAAGGGGAACTTACTCCTCAGTATGAACAAGCTACTGAGGAGAGGAGAAAATTTACTCTACTGTATGTACGCATTTTTGCTTATGTAAGCAACAAACCTTCGCACTAAATATGAACTACTAAAAGGCAGTTTAATATCCCAACACATTGGTCATTGGTGCACCATGGTGTGGAATGTCATGTCACTTGGGATGTTCAGCTCGATCTTTGCTCTGGGTATGGGCAACACTTTGCTGATTGAACATGCAAACACGTCTGTGAACTCAGTTAGCAGTTTGACCACTTCACCCCTCTCTTCGTCAGTTAGATCATTGCTGATCTTGACATTTTTCACTATGTACTTGACCCATTTCAGTTTGAAGGGGTCTGTTTGTTGTGTGAAGACGTTGGCATGGTCTTCTGCACTCATTTCCTTTATGTCAGTGTTGTTTGTTGCTTTTCATGTTGCATCGCTGCATGTCATGACTGCTGATTGTTGGGGGTTTTTGGCAAAGTGGTTGTGCAGTGTTGCTGTTGTGTTACCGTCCATAATGGTTACTTCGTTGGATGAATAGTCGTGCACTGCTTGGAATGCCTTTAGTAGTGGTTTTCTGAAGAGAAAGGACCATCCCCCTGCACTATCAAAGACTTCAAAGGTTCCTGTTACTTCGGTTCCTTTCACATTTATGGTACCTTTCCATGTTGCTTCTGATGGTACCACTGCTCCATTTGCCATATGCAGTGTTTGCATTGACGGTGTCCAACCTTTTAGGTTGTGTTTGATTGCATTGAACATCGATGCTGCCATAGTGCCTGTCATTGCTCCATCATCAAACAGTGCTTGGACTTGTATCCCTGTGCCATCTGGGTTCTTGAGTACGATCAGGTGCATGAATGGGGCAGGTTTGGTTGCTGTATCTGATGTGTGACTCCGTGTTTCACATATTGCTGAATACAAGTCAATCGTGCTCGATTTGTTGCATGGTACATGTGAGTCGTTCGATACTATCGTAGATACGCTGAGTGCCTGGGTCATTGTGCTGTCCTTCACAGTGACCCTGTCTCGTTTCCCTGCTCATCTAAGGTTATGAGTCTGACATTGTATGAGCTACTCCTATTGAATGGTCCAAGGGTCCTGTTACACAGTGCTCTCCATGCTGTTTCATTGCGGCTTAACTGCGATGCATCTCCCTCTGGGATTGGACAGTTCTTGCTCCCATGTCCATGCATACCACATCTGAAACATTCTCCCGAGCAGATCATCACTGTGCCCAGTTTGAGAGGGTACAGCATACTCTCTGTGATCTGCATTGCTTCTCCATGCTTTGTGGTCCATGCTGCAAGTTGGGCTAGGTACTTCTTTTGTCCATCTTCATCAGCTTGTTGGTGGGGGAACTGTTCCAGACCCCTGTGTACTATTTCCTTGGTTTCCTCTGTGGGCAGCGCAAATGGTGTGCTATGTCTTGGCATTTTCTGGAGAGCAAATCTTGTGCTGGATGGCACCGTTGTGGACAGTATACGGGCAGTGGTTCGAGACATTGCAACTTGGCCTATCATGAGGCACTGCAGTTGTGCTGTTATATCCATGGTTGTTGCCTGCTTCAACACCTCCACCCTTTGCATCAGCTTCTGGTCCCTTGCCTCTTTGTTCTTTCTCCTCTCCTCTATGTCTTCCCTTTCCTGCTTCAGCCTCGACGTGTTCAGTTCTTTCACCGCTTTGATAAACATCGCCCAGTCCTTGTATTCGTTGTCTAGCAGTTTTCATATGGCCTTAGGCAGTTGCTTCTTGACCTGCCAGATTAGAGTTGGGCCAGTTTCAATCCCTGCTAGCATCGCTAGCTCCCAAGCTTCCTCTGCCCACTTCACATGTGCCCATACTTTTTGCCTTCTGATCATTTTGGTTGTTCTGACATCCTCCTCTACCATCTTGTGTGCCAGCAGCTCTGCTTGGTATTCCTCCGACATTTGTGTGGCACTTTCGATGGGTGGCCATCTAGCATTGTATGCTTGTGAGAAGTCGCTCCATGATGTTAGTTGCATTCCCATCAGGCTTGCATACCACTTTTCTGCAGGTGACCCCGTTCCTAAGTAGTTCGACAGTGCTGTTATTTTTTGGGTATCGGTAGCTTGGGGGTTTGAGAACATCACACTTCTATTGAATGCCTTTATGAAGTTGCTGGCATTCTCCGATGTCGACTGGTCCCCATAGAACAGTGGGACTATTTCTGCCATGATCCTTGGGTGTGCTGGTACTGTTGTATTGGTTGGTGGTACCAGTTGGGTTGGTTGGGTTTGGTGGGGCGGTAGGATTGGTGTTGGTGACAGTGCTGGTGGGACATTGGAGACTGTGGATGGTGGAATGGGGAGGGGCAGAGGCATGTGCAGAGAGTCAGGGGTGGTAGGAGCGACAGGCAGCAAGGTCACATGATCAGGTGGCAGGGGTCTCAAGCAGGTGTAGCAGCAGGAGCAAAGTACATAGAACTACAACAGTGGGAGAGCATGAGCATCTCAGTCTGGCATTCCCATCTGGTGACGAGAGAGGAATCTGAACCCTGGGAAGGAGAGTGGTAATGGACCCAATCCCACTGCACATGGTAGCATCGCTCAGAGGTATTGGGCAACGGGACCAAAACGTGGACAGTGAACCCACCTCAGAAAGCAGTATTACAGAATCACCAATGTCAGACGAGAGCACAAGAGCACTTGGAAGTAGCAAGGGGAAGCAGAGAACCTCACAGGCACCACAGACGGCAGCAGAAACAGACACACAGCAGAAGGCAGTGGAAGACAGCCTGGGGTTCAGGCTGAAACCAGCCATTTTTATGACGCCAACAGCAACATACATGTACAAGCCTCATAACACACACCTGACAATGCCCCCTTCCCAAACCCCACAAACAACCCAGTATAGCAGGCAGCATTGGCCAACAATCACGCAGCCACCACACCTACAATTCAAGCCAGGGACAACGTACATGTCGCATATGCAGAGCATGTACCATGGAGCTATGGCAGAGACAGCAAAAATGGTACCACTGTTCCATGGAGACTATGGCAACAAGGAGGAGCCAGCAGAGTGGTTTGCTCAATTTCAGTTGGCAATACCAGATTCGTGGTCAGAGGTGAGAAAAGTGGCCCGGTTCGAGCTCCAGTTAGCGCCAGGAAGCTATGCAGATGATTGGTTTGCAGACTTACCGTCAGGGGATAAAGCAGACATGGCAGCCTTAAAGGCAGCATTCATGAAAAGGTGGCTACCAGCGAGGCCACCCAAGCTAACAAGGGTGCAACAGTGGGAACGGATCAGGGACCAGGTACTGAAAGAAGAGGAAGTGAGAGAATGGATGGAAGAAGGGAGAGCAGGGGACTACAGGCACGTACTGTGGGCTGAAAAAGTCAAGTGACTAGTGCTGAGCATGGGAGATGCCAGAGGAATGCTAATCATAAACGCAGTAGAGGGAGCACCACAGGTGCTCAGGGATGAACTGGACGAGGACTATTCAAGTTGGGAGGAGTTCATGGCAGCAGTGCAAAGCATCAAAGTGGAGAAGCTCAGATGAAATAAGGAGAAACAGAACAAGGAGAGAGCAAGGGACCATGCACTAAACACACTCCTCCAGCAGCAAATGAACAACCTGAACCTCTGATCAGCAGGAACGAGCACAAGGGGGGTACCATGACTGACCATCATACCACACTCGCAAGCGCAGTTCGCTGGAATGGGGCACCAGGCACCTGCCTGGCAAGGAGTAAATGCCAGCTACATGGCATACCCCAGGGTGCAACAAGCACTGTTGACAAGGTCACAAATACTCGAGAAAGCAAACATGCTCCTGTGCAGACCAAACACAGAAGGAGGAAGATGCCAGTACGAGGTGGATGTCAAGTCGTGGCACAAGGCGCATGGATATGATGCACCCCCATCCTTGGAAAGGCTGTACCCGTTGTAAAGATTGATTTGAAAGGACCTTGGGATATAGGCCAAAGTCTCCTAGTGGGGGGAAGAGTGGTGAATTCGTCCCAGGAGGCTGGTGTTGCCTGGTGGAGGGTCAAAGAGTACAGGGAAAAGACCTAAAACGCGCCCTGAAACCCAAATAAAAGCTGTGATAACGTCTAGGGACTGTCTGGGGATGGAGAAGTAATATTTCGAGTCTTATTTCGTCTTATTTCAGGCTTCTTGTCTGGGGTAACTTGTCTGTTATTTTTCCAAGTATGTACAGTACACTCGAAGTACTGGCGTGGGCTTACATAAGCCACAATGCGTGCAAACACTAAGTAAAAAGACAAGAAAAGATAAAAGAAAACAAATCAGTAAGTAGAAACAATGAAATAAATGAAATATCCTGGTAGGGAGGATACTTTCCCTACATCCAAGGGTGGCTTTAAATAATGACTGTCCCCAGTCATCACCTACCGAGCTGTATCATAAACCGAGGCAAGGGTATCATCCTCGAAACAAAACTCTAGCTAGAAATGTGAAAATGCGAGCTCGAAACAAAACAAACCACATAAAAGAAACAAAACTACTACTCAGCTGAAGGGGAAATGCAGTTAAAGCGACTCGAGGGTGAATCGAAGGGGGAACGAAGCTCGGGGGGAGCTCGAGGGTAGCTCAGAGGGGACCACTCGACCCTCGAAGGGGACTGGGTAGCTCGTGACCTCAAAGGATTCCTCAGAGTCATCTCGGGTCGAACTCGAGAGGTGGCGAGGGGTGGAACTGATCCTGTACTCAAAGGGGGGAAAGGTAACTGAGAAGCCAACCCTCCTGGGCCACGAGCGAGGGCCCAGAAGTCCAAACGAGCCTGTAATGTGCGCCCGAGCGCCTCACGAGGGATCTCCTCACCTGTAGGTAGCACAACGCGACCTCGAACCACCCCACACTTTCCTGCCACTAGATACAAGGCAAAAACTCGGCACCGCGCTCGAATGTGCCCCTCGCAACCACAGAAGAAACAAAAACCAAATCTTCGAGGCCAAACTTGGCGCCTCGGGACCTCTCGATAGGCAGAGGGATACCTGCTCGAAGCCATAGCCTCTCGAAGGGGAAGCGAGCGACCCGACACTCTCAAAAGGGACTCGAAACTCGCAGGGGCAGGGTTCGACAGTGAGGCTGGGGTCCCTCGAAGCAAGAACGAGTTCCCTAGGCATGACCCACGACGAGGGACAGAACGAAGGGAGTGCCTCGAGGGAGACACAAGACGAAACGAGCTCTTTGAGGAGGTGTTCGAGGACTCACAAGGTTGACAAGAGCGAGTCGAGGCAAAACCAAGGTCTCGAGGCCTGGTAGACATCAACTGGGAACGAGGGGGGAAAACCTTTGTACTCTCCAAATGGTCAACTCGACGTGGACACGACCATTGGTCCTCTCTCGAGCCTCGAAGTGAGTTTGAAGCCGACTCACCCGCCTGCTTATCCGGGACACACCGCCGTGGCTGAACCACAGTGTGCCACGAGCCTGCATTAGTGACTCGGCGAGGGGACGAGCTGCTCAAAGCATGCTCGGGGGAAGGGGGGGGAGTTTTCAATGGTCGAGGGCATGCCTCGAGGGGGAAACGAGGGGGAAGCTTCGAGCTCGAGTGCACCTCTCCCTGGGAGCATCTTCTAGAACGAGACCGAGAGTACTCCACAGGGGTGTCTGATGGGGAACTGATTGAGGGCGAGTGCGTGCGCTGAGAGGGTTCCTCGGGGAACTCGTGAGCTGACGAGGCATCCTTCGAAACTAGATGAGGGGGTGAGCGGCCTACCCCCTCCTCAATAACCTCCTTCGTAACACAAACAATGACCTCGACAGGCCACAGGCGGCCCAACTCGAACAGGGGGTACCTGGATGCAAGCCTCCTCGAAACCTCGAGTTCGACTTGTGGTGGGAGCCCTCGAAGGAATAGCTGGCCTCGATGGCTCAACTCCAAGACATTCCAACTCACCAGGGCCAAGAACGAGACCTGGAAATGACGAAGGTAGTCCCCTAGAGCTGCAACTGAGCTTAGCTCGCTGCGACGAGTCCCCTCGAGGAAGGTATAGAACTCCTCGAAGTACTCGAGGACATCCTTGACTGTCTCAATCTCAGGGTACTGGAGAGTCACGAGCGCCTGGAAGTTCTCCCATCGCTCGAAGATTGGCGCGCTGGCCACAAGATAGCTCCAGAGCCTTCCAGTGTGGGGTGGTGCTCCGTCGATTGCAAACTGGATGAGCGACGAGGTATCTGTTGCGCCCCGGGCCTTACCATACTCCACTACATCCTCGAGGTAACGCGGCAAGTCCTCGGCCTGCCCCAAGAACTCTGGGGGGGACTCGAGTGGGGCTTGAGACAGTCTGGATGCTTCTTCCATCATGAGTAGTATATACGAAGCTCAAAAGAATATATATCACGTCGTAATTGATAATTGACAGCAGTACCGGGGTTAAACGCGAGCCTCGACTGCCAACAGTCAGTCTCAAAGGGTAAAATGAAGAGATGGGGTCGCCTTGATGCGACCTCGAACGTCTATGGGGGTTTGGGGGTGTGGCAACGAACCACGAAGGGGGGAGGAGGATGCAGAAACCTTGTATGATACGTCTCAAGGTGGTTTCGACCACCAAAACTGAAGCTAGTCGCCGTTGCGACTCGAACACTTAATTCTCAAACTTGCAGCCTCGTTCGACTGCAATATGCACAAGAAAAACGATGATATAACGTCTGGTTACGTCTATGAACGAAGCAGGTGCGTCTAATGAAGCGTCTGTGTCACGAGTGTCTCGAAGGGCTCGGGGTTCGTCTGGGAGTCTCGAAGTGTCTGTGGTCTCAAAGGGGCTGACGGCGTCTCGAAGGGGTGGTCAACTGACTCTAAGATGATGGGGAAGGGTTTCCTACCACTCAAAACGGCTCAAAACGCGACCAGGAGGTGCCAGGGAGCTAAGCTATGGCAGGGGAGGAGGACGGCAGTGCACTGGGGAAGAACCGCTCGATGGAATTCTCCGAAACTTCAGAGGATGGTAGAGGCGTGCGAGGAGAAGTGGGCGAACGAGAAACCGGAGAAAACGGCGCACCCAGTCCCAAGTTATTTCAATTTTCGTCCTACAGAGCCTTTCTCCGCAAAAACAAGAGTATCTCCGGAAGTACTGCAGCGGACGCGACGAAAAAGACCTCGTTCGAAAGGTCTCGTCGAGTAGAATCAGAGTCCAGAAGAGCGAGAGGTCCGGCGCGTCGGTTCTCGAGAAAACGCGTGTGCAAGCGCAGAGGTAGGGGGAGGAATGGGGTCACCAAGCAAAACAGCCCCCTCGCAGTGGGCTCCAGATGTAAAGATTGATTTGAAAGGACCTTGGGATATAGGCCAAAGTCTCCTAGTGGGGGAAAGAGTGGTGAATTCGTCCCAGGAGGCTGGTGTTGCCTGGTGGAGGGTCAAAGAGTACAGGGAAAAGACCTAAAACGTGCCCTGAAACCCAAATAAAAGCTGTGATAACGTCTAGGGACTGTCTGGGGATGGAGAAGTAATATTCCGAGTCTTATTTCGTCTTATTTCAGGCTTCTCGTCTGGGGTAACTTGTCTGTTATTTTTCCAAGTATGTACAGTACACTCGAAGTACTGGCACGGGCTTACATAAGCCACAACGCGCACAAACACTAAGTAAAAAGACAAGAAAAGATAAAAGAAAACAAATCAGTAAGTAGAAACAATGAAATAAATGAAATATCCTGGTAGGGAGGATACTTTCCCTACACCGTTGAAGCCAGGAACAGCAGCAGTAGGGGCGGGTGAGTGCTTCACATGTGGACTGGTCACAGACCCACCACATGTGGGCAGTACATGTACAGTGCAAGAGACACTTTGACCACACGAAACACACTGGAGACAGTTGGTAGCAGGGATGTTAAGAAGGGCAACTCAGCTGCAAGCGACAATGACACAGGCAAACTACATGGGGCCAGCAGTGCAGAGCATCCCACAACCAAACCAAGCAGCAATGTTAGTGCATACAGTAACCCCATGGGACGCATGGCAAAGTGAAAGCCAGGGGGAGTACCAGAGCACATGGGAATGGAAGCAGGAGGAAAACAACCTGGGACTGCAAGCAACAGCAGATCAGTTGTAGTCCCGGGAAATGATCTGCACAATGACAATGCAGCACAAGAGACAGTAGAGGCTGAACAGTGGACTAGCCATAATGTAGAGATGCAGATGAATACAATCGTTGATATCTGCGTGGTGGATGCGACAGGAAAGCCAGTTAGCATGCACAAAAGCCACCCATTCCTAGCTGTAGTGAGCTTGGAAGGTCCACAAGGAGAATGTGTAAGATTTCTAGCAATGGTCAACAGTGGG
Organism: Pisolithus marmoratus; assembly: GCA_024613145.1. NCBI lineage: Eukaryota > Fungi > Basidiomycota > Agaricomycetes > Boletales > Pisolithaceae > Pisolithus > Pisolithus marmoratus. The sequence goes on from JANFAE010000144.1 coordinate 175,034, forward strand.
GCCATGATAAATGCAATTGATTCGGTGTAGGAAAAGATGAGTGAAGAGCTGGGGATGGGTAAAGATGTCTGAAGGGGAGAGGACTTCCAAAGGGGCTTCTATAGTCTGGAGAGAGATACTGTCTGAGGACGTCTGAGGCTGTCTGAGGCTGTCTAGACACAGAGAGAGGCCACTCTCGACCTTCCCAAACTCAAACTCAAAACTCGAACTTGAACTTGCAACTTGTAACTTGATTGTTATTCTTCTAGGTAGGTAAAATGTAATGTAGGTGACATGGGGCTTACTTAAGCCACATCACGTGTCTACTCTCGAAGCTAAGTAAAGTCTAAAGTAAATGAACAGAAATAAAAGTAAAAGAAAGTAAAAGCAATAAAGTAAAAGTAAAAGTAAAAGTAAAAACTATAAAATACAAGGAATATCCTAGTGGGGAGTACTCACTCCCTACATTGGAAGCATACCAAAGGGTGGCAAGGAGACTAGCCAGCCTAAGTCTGTCCAGGCAGACATTGAGAATGGCAGACAGGTTGTTAGTACGGTCCAGGGGTACATGGTTGGGCAAAGTATGATGGGGACTGGTGATGGTCAGCACATCATTCGAGGTGTTCCCAAGCGGAGGAGCATGGAGGATGTTAGTGGGCAAGCCTATATTGGACAGAGCTAAGGCAGTGCACGACTATGGATCAGATTCGATCATGCTACCATGCAAGAATGCGAAGTACAAGGTAGCGAACTTCATAGGAAGGAACATCCCAGCATCAGTACTGCCTACCTGGGTGTCAGGACCAAGCAGAAGCAGAGAACTAAGGGAAGGAAAGGAGCGAGAGGGGGAAGAAAGCGAAGCAAGGGAAGCACGAGACCCTGGAGAGGTGGATAAAGAGGAGGGAGGAGCAAACAATGTATGAGTGGTGACAGCAGAAAAGCAGGAAGGAGAAGAGGGGAGGAGCATGGGAGAGCAGCTAGTGGAAATGAGTGTGGGTGAGAAGGACGACAAGGGCGTGTTCACAAGGCTCACAGATAAGGGCCCGTTCTACCCACCACGGGTACAGAAAGTGGTGGAGATGGTGGAATACAGAGACCTGCTGCCAGACAAGCTCCAGCAGGTGAAAGAACTGGTGGCAGAATTTGTGGACACATTTGCATTGTCAGTGCGAGAGGTCAAACCGGTGGACTTCATCAAGTTCAGACTGAACATCCCAAAGGACACCAAGTTTCCCCTAAAAGTCCATCAGAAACCACTGATGCAAGCCCAAAAGGAGTGGTACCTACCAGTGCTAGACAAGTTCAACAAGGCAGGCATTTTGAGGGACATCAGGTCAGATGAAGTTAAAGTGGTGCATCCCACCATGCTGGCACAGAAGGCGCATGGGGCACTGGGACTGATGATAGATGAGATCAGGTGGATGGTCGAGGACGAGTGCATACAGCAGGGAGAAGTGCTGAGCGCAGACTTACCAGCAAGACCACCGCTGACACTGGACAAACGAGCACTGGAAAGCAAGCCCAAGTGGAGGGTCTGTCAAAACTTCACAGAAATCAACAAGGTAGTAATGGCAGTGCCAATGCTGCAGGGAGACATAAGAGCAAAGCAGCAGAGGTTGGCCAGACACAAGTACGTGTGCATGGTGGACTTAGCATCAGGGTTCTATGCAATAGAAGTGGAGAAAGAAGACCAACTGTACCTGTGCATATATACAGAAGGGTGAGGATTTCAGTGCTACCGAAGAATGCCCATGGGACTTTTAGGAGCACCAGCGTGCTTCTCGGACATGATGAACATGGCATTCAGAGACATCGTCACAGAGTTGCAGCTGGAGACATTCATGGATGACAATGGCATGGCAGGAAACGAGTTCACAGAGCTGCTACAGTGGGTACACAAGTTCCTGACGAGGTGCCGAGAGCAAGATTTATCGCTATCCCCACTAAAGACAAAGCTATTCCTCTCAGAAGTGGTCTTCGGAGGGGCGAGAATTAGCAAAACTGGAATCAAACCAGACATTGCCAAGCTGGAGGCCATAGCCAGGTGGAAAGTGCCAGCAATGTTACTAGAGTTGATGTGCTTCCTGGGCTTAACAGGGTACTTCAGGTCATTGATCAAGGACTATGCACGAATAGCAGCACCACTCACAGACCTGCAAAGGAACCTTGACCTTCCTGAGCCATCAATGAAAACAGGGAAGAAACAGTACTGCCAATACCTACAGGACAGGCTGCTGGAAAAATACTGGACACCATGTCACATGAAAGCGTTCCTAAGGCTAAAGCAGTTGCTGGTAACAGAACCGGTGCTGAAAGCCCCAAAGTTCGACAGGACACCATTCATATTGATGACGGACGGGTGTAAGGAGGGGTTTGGAGCTGTCCTGTCACAGAGGTTTAGCACCGTGAAAGCGAATGGAGAGGTGACCACAGAGACACACCCGGTAGGGTTTGCATCGAAAAGGACATCACCATCAGAGGAAAAGTACAAGCCATACATCCTCGAGTTCACAGCACTCAAGTTTGGATTCAACCATTTCAGCGACATGGTGTGGGGATTCCCAGTGGAGATAGAGACGGATTGCATAGTGCTCAGAGACACACTGTGCAGCGAACACCTATCAACAGTACACGTGAGGTGGAGAGATGGCATATCAGCATACCAGATCACGGACATGTGACACAGACCAGGCAAAACGAACAAGGCAGCAGATGTGTTGAGCCGCATGCACACGGGACGACCAACAGAGCCAGGAGATGGCAGTGCATGGACAGTTAGTGAAGATTGGGAAGCAATGAAAGGAATCATAAACGATTTGTTTGTGATAGGCCAAGACCCCTCCGTTGCCAGACTAAGAGACAGATTCGCCAATGAACCACTGTTTCTAGAGGTCATGGAAGCCATCACCAAGCTGGATAAAGAGGACACGAGTAGGGAGCAAAGGAGGGCGAGACATAGAGCAGAGGGATACCAAATCAAGGATGGAAAGCTGTGGCGCTTACCGTCAATCAAGTCTCTCAGAGCAAGGCCAGAGCTTGAGTGCATCATGCAAGAGGAGGCAGTCGAAGTGGCAGGGCAAGAACACAAAAACAATGGTCATTGGGGTAGGGACCTAGTGAAACTACGACTGATGGACAAATTCTACAGCCTGAGACTCGACCTGTCAGTGGTACAAGCCATATGTCAGTGCCCACAGTGCAAGAATTTTGGCAACACAAACTTGCACTCACTACTCTACCTGATAACAAGACAGCACCCATTCGAGCTAATGGTGGCAGACTACCTCAGCTTACCAAAAGGCAAAGGTGGGTACCATATGGTGCTACTAATGATGGACACATATTTGCAGTATGTATGGGGGTTCAAGCTGAAAACCCATGGCACAGCAAGAACAATGGTGGAAGGGCTGCAGGAAGTCAGACAAACATTCAGGGCCCCAGAAGCATTTATGACAGATGGGGGAACACATTTTAATAATGGGGAGGTCAAAGCATGGTGTGAAGCCAATGTGGTAGAGCAGCACGTGGTAGCCACATATGCACCATGGGTGAATGGCCTGGTGGAGAATGCCAATGGGAAGCTTTTAGGGCAGTTAAAATGAATGTGTGGTCCAGAAGTAGGAGAGAGCAAGGATGATGCACCAAACACAGCAAACATGCCAACAGCATGGCCAACCCATTTTGAAGAGGCAGTACGACAGCTGAATGAGCGGGTAATCCCAGCGTTCCACCTCTTGCCAAAAGAGTTGCTGTTGGGATTTGTAGTCAACACAATGCAAACACCAATAGAGGATGTGACAGGCACGCTAATGGACAGAGATGTGGAGGTGCAAATGGCCTACATGGAGCAGCAGCAACTAGATGGGGCCAGCCAGGCAATCAAGCATGTGGTCAAATGGAAGGTAGCATTCGATCGAAAGGTGATGAAGTCAGCAGCGGGGGAGATAGTGTTCCGAGAGGGCAATCTGGTACAGGTCTACGACAATGCGCTAGACTTCACAATGGTGAGCTCGAGAAAGCTGCTACCCAGGTGGTCAGCACCAAGGCGGTGTAGGGAATTAGTTCATAGGACCAGGGAGAACAGAGAATAGAAGTGTTGTGAGTCTCATTTCGTCCTCGAAGAGGGTTCTCGAAACCCAGACAGCTCAGGTACTAAGTTGGTGCCAAGAAATGAAGACTGGACTTAGAATTTGACACTGAGAAAAGCCATTAAAAGCATATATGCAGCAAAGGCACAATGACTCTCGAGCTTCGCCCCAGACTTGGGCTACTTGCTCTACAACGAATGCACAGAAGTGTAGGTTGACTTTTCACATGACTCTCACGCCCCAAACTCCTCGCGCGCTTAGTCATCACATTACCCACCACACTCCTAAGTCCCTCCCCTCGCTCCTCTCGACCCTCAAAGCCACCTCCTCAACCCTCGAAACCCCTCCTTCAACCCACAACACCTTCCCCTCGTCTCCCAACACCTCTCTGACCTCTTCTTCTCTCAAATCTCCTAGTAGGGGCTTCGCCGCGCCTACATCCGATGGGGGCTTTAGATTGCGACCGTCCTCGGTCGTCACCCTTTGCCTCATCTCGAAACTCAGAAGACCACAAACCCCCCCCCCAACGTGCTCAATCCCAACAACAAAGCGGCTCATGAAGGGCACGAGGCCTCTGCCTGCCCTTGTCTCGGAGTCCAACAGCCCTCGGACCATCCTCGACGCACTTGACACACTCCCGAGGCCTCCATTCACATGGGGCACCACATCGAGAGGATCAAGGGAGAACTTGAAGCCATCACATACAAGCTACTGGGGCTGCCCGAGTCTCGGACAACTTACTTGACGAGTCCTTGACTCCTTCGAGTACCTGGGTGGAGTAGTTAGCACCTTACATAGGGTAGACGACTTAGAAAAATATATTTAGCGTCTCGGACACTGGCTCGTCCACTAAGCCTCAAACTCTCCCTTCAGACTTGGCTACTGAGTACCATGGCTTCGATCTGCAACCTGCATGCTTCCGAAGATATGGGACATGCATTCGCCATCGTCACGAGACATCTCAGAGGCTGCTCGAGCCTGGACCATCCTTCATAGCACGCTCCTCGACAGCTCTTGTTCCTGTAACGTGTAATCAGCTCTTCGTGCTAGATAGGAAAACTTAACCAAAAAGAGATTATTTCGAAGCAGCGAGTGCAGCTGCCGAGAATGTCCCTGCCCATAACCATCATAAGGAGCTCTCTCGAGAGCCAAGCCTCGTGAGGCAGACTACGCCATATAGGCTCGAAGCTCCCCTTCGAAAGTTCGCATTCCTGTAACGAGTCATCAGTCCATAGTGTAGAGCAGATAGAAATGAAACAAAGAAAATAGTTTCTATTCGAGGCTCGGTCGAGCCGCTCGAAGGTTCCATCGTGCACACTCGTGGCTTTGACGCGTCATTGTTTGCGTGTCCTTGTTTGCTGTAAGAGTGAGTGATCGCCTTCCCGATTTGGAGGACTATTGCTGATCCTCGTTGTCTCCCTTCTCGCTCCCGTGCTGCCCCTCCCTTCACTCCGTCTCTATGTCTCCCAACAACCCTGCTGCGCCTGTCGAAGTCACGTCCGTATCTTCGGAGGACGCTAACCATGCGCTGGCTGTCCTTCGCCAGCTCGTCTCAATGGCGGGAGGGGGCTCCTCTGAGAGCGAGGAGATGTTGGCTGGTTTGAGCAGCCTCGAGGTGTGTCGTTGCGCCCATCTTCTGTCTCTCTCGTTGCTAACCTTCTGCCTAGGATACCATTCGTGCTGCAGCTGAACCTCCACTCCCCGCCCCCTCTGCATCCTCCAATGCCCTCGGCATCCCACCCGCTCCCTCATCTGACGTGCCGGCCATTGACATGCTCGTGCATGGCACCTCGTCTCCCTCGGCTCCCCCCGTTTCTCCTTCGACCCTGACCCCGACTTCTTCACCCGCTCGCGCACGTCCTGGATCCGAGACTGACGAACTGGAGGACGCTCGGCACACGCCCTCTCTGCCAGTCAGCAATGCCATCTTTTCGATCCCTGCCGGGTCTCCACTAGCTGGTCGAGCACGCCTCGAAGAAGCGCGTCCTGGCGTTCGTGCTGGCTCTGACATGGAGTGGCGCATCTATGCGCCAGATTACCGTCTCAGGTTCGTTCCTCACAATTCGAAGGGAGGTGGATTGGTAGCCTACCCTCCCAAGCCCTGCAAGGGCTGCCTCGATGCGAAGACAGTTTGCAGTGGGGTTAGCGGCTTGAAGTGTGCTCGATGCCGAACCAGGCACTCAGTCTGCTCGCTTTATGTGAGTCCCATCTCGCTATTCGTTCCTTTCTCTCAGTCTCAACCTCGACCACCCTTAGCAAGACAATGTCGAGAGCCGTGCCTGGGCCAAGTCACTCGTTTCCAAGATGGCACCAGCCGAAAACCGACCTTCCACCTCTGAGACCCCTGCTGACGCCAAACCTGCACCTAAATCGAAACCTGCCCCCCCTCGTTCCAGGAAGAGAATTCGCATCGATGCCTCTCCCACCGCCCGTTCCTCGTGCTCGAACATAGCCGTCTCGGCTGCCCCTTCGCCTCTCCCTACTCCATCCAACCTACCTGCCAGCCTCGTCGTCCCAACACCCCTTGTAACTGCGCGCTCGCCCTTCGAACCGTCTTGGTTGCAGCTGTCAAAGCTCTCGACGAGTCCCTCGAAGAGCAGGGCGTGCCCGAGAAGGTCCTCGGTAAGCATAGGGCTCGTGACTGAGCTCGTCTTGTAGGTACATCGTCTAGCACTCGTCCCCTCCCTCGTCGCGAAGCTTCAACAGCTTCAATAATATACATCCTGTATCTTGTATCAGTGCCAAATATATGCTGCCCTCGCATCACCATTAAACAAAGAGGAACTTAGGTCTGATTTATTTACTCTAAACTGCGAGCTTGCATCTCGAACCTCGCAACTCTCGTGCATCACTGCACAGCGACACGCATAGCCAATTATTAAGGTATGATTTAGACACTCTCACCTGGGCTTTTCTCTTTTCTATTTCTTCCCTTATTGAACAATCTCTTCTTGATGCAATCCCCTCAGTGGGCACGGTCTTACAAGCCCGTTCGAGCCACTCGACCGGCCCTCGACCTTCGGGCTACAAGTCCACCAGGGTCCCAATCGAAGGTGTCGCCTCGCTCCCTTGTCAACTCCCTGGTTTCCCCCTCGAGGAGATGCACTGGCGATTGTAAAAGGTCAGTCTGCACTTCTCCTACCATTTTCCCTCTCGGTCTAATCTCCTCTTGCCTATCTCTAGCGACTGGGCGAACTCTCTCGACTATGGGCTCATACTTGAGAACATGGGCAATCAGACTACCCTCCTGCACAACATCGGTCAGTGACTCAACCGCGAATGAGCACAAAAGTAAACCCGAGGACTCGGCGTCCTCCTCATGAATATCTGGGGGGCTCGTGTCGCCTCCCCTCTCTCCCTCACTTGTGTCTCGCTGATCGACCCTGACTCGATCTCTCTCGTTGCAGTCCTCCCACTCTCGTAATGCGCTCTCTGCCTTCGAACTCGTAGTTTCCATGCTTCGATCTCCTGTCGCAGCCTGCTCTTCACTCGAAACTTGCTCTTCGACCCTCGACACTTGCTCTTTGACCCTCGAAACTTCTAACAATGTCCTCGATGCCAACACCTCATCTTCTCCTCGCTTCTCTATCCCGACACTGCCTTCCTTGTCAACAGGAAGCCGTACTGCCTCCACTATCTCTTTCCTCGAGATGACCACCTGTGATCCACCATCCAGAATCCCTTCGGTTGTGACCTGACCTGCGCGCTCCACCTCCATGAATGAGAGTGGCATTGACAAGCCTCGATAACTCTGGGCTCTCGTCACCTCGAACTCCACACTTGACACCTGCGCACTCGATGCTTCTTCTTCGGCTCCAGTGAAGTCATACTCTGGCTTGCTTTCGTCATTTGTCGAAGTCACCTTGATCTGGGCTGTTGACGCTGCCAGCGCTGATGCCAAGCTCGCCCCTCGGACATCACTCATGAACTGGTGAGTACCCTTATCCTGGTAGGACGACACCCTCTGCACCTCGACCTCGACCCATACCTGCGGCTGCTTCTGAGCCAGATCCTGCCATACCCTGGTCGCTGGCTCGCTTCTCAAGGGCTGCGCCTCTCTTGTCCTCGAAGCCCTACTCCTCGCTGTCTCGAACTGATCCCTAACGAGGAACTTCAGCTCGTCCACAATGTATCTTAGAGGCCAGGGATTGTTGTGCAAGCGTATACTGTAACGAAGCTTCAGGTTGGTCAACACCTCTCGCTTCAACTCCGGATCGAGGCCTTCGAGTATGTAACTGTCGTAGTTGCCTGGGGTGATCTTGCCCTTCGAGTAAAGGTACCGCGCGATCAACTTGTACTTGCGAAGATACTCGCCAAGGTCTTCCTCCATCTCAAAATCCCTCTTCCTTTGTGCCCTTATGAGGTTGTACAAGTCCTCCCTGACGAACTCTTCTAGTTTCGAGGCACTGGGGTACAGGCCTATCAGCCTCGTGATGAAGTCGTTCCACTCCATCATCCTCCACCCTAGGGTGTTACTCCACAGGGATGCGGTGTCTTCATCAAGGTACCAGTACGTCCATTTGATCCACTCCTTCTCGCTCTTGCACCCTGCTAGCTGGCATAGATACTGGATCTCGTTCAGGTAAGTTACGAGGTCTCGTGCTTTACCCGAGAACTTTGGCGCCTTGCTCGATCTTCGACTTGGCATCCCATCGAGCAGCTCTGGCGTGCGAGAGCTCGTGGCTCCTCGACCTAACATCTCGAGGACTGCTTGCCCCTCTGACCTTTCGTGCCTGCGATATGACTCTGTTTCTCCACGATGCCGCTCTCCTCTCTCATCCTGTCTCTCTCACGAGTATGACCATTTATCTCGCTCATCCCTCATACCTAACATCCCTCTCTCCCTGCTCCTCGATCTGGTTGATTCAGGGGTGTATTTGCATGTCTCACCCTGCCCGTATGAGGGTCTACCATAAGAACGAGACTCTGCACGAGGGTAATAGCGCGAATCGACAAAATGGTGGTGGTGGTTTCGAGATGGGGATCTTCTGGTTGAACGAGGAGGGGAGTACTCCCGAGGCTGCTGCGCTGTATACGAGTACGAGCTTCCCTGCGCGTGTCTTCTAGAACGAGACCGAGAGCGCGCGACAGGGTGGTTCCTAGAATAAACGTCATGTGGGCTCGAATGTCCATACCATCGCCCTCTCTCATAGCGCTCCTCGTGGTAAGTCGGTCTTCTCTCCGTGCCTGTCAGCACCCTTTCCAGTGCCTCATAGCTTCTGTGGGCCCTGTCATCTACCCAGTAGCCTCTCGTGTCCCTTGCTTCGTGTCGTAGTGTACCATACATTTTGTCGGCTGTACACGTGGCAGTTCTGCAGGGCTAGTACCTGGTGCTGGATTAACAAAGAACCCCCTCACGGTGGGCTCCAGATGTAGGGAATTAGTTCGTAGGACCAGGGAGAACAGAGAATAGAAGTGTTGCGAGTCTCGTTTCATCCTCAAAGAGGGTTCTCGAAACCCAGACAGCTCAGGTACTAAGTTGGTGCCAAGAAATGAAGACTGGACTTAGAATTTGACACTGAGAAAAGCCATTAAAAGCATATATGCAGCAAAGGCACAATGACTCTCGAGCTTCGCCCCAGACTTGGGCTACTTGCTCTACAACGAATGCACAGAAGTGTAGGTTGACTTTTCACATGACTCTCGCGCCCCAAACTCCTCGTGCGCTTAGTCATCACATTACCCACCACACTCCTAAGTCCCTCCTCTCGACCCTCAAAGCCACCTCCTCAACCCTCGAAACCCCTCCTTCAACCCACAACACCTTCCCCTCGTCTCCCAACACCTCTCCGACCTCTTCTTCTCTCAAATCTCCTAGTAGGGGCTTCGCCGCGCCTACAGCGGGTGGTGGAGAAGATAGGAAACTCGTACTGGGTGACGATGCTAGAAGGGTTCCCAATAGGAGGGTTGGTGCATGCAAGGAGGCTACGGCTGTTCATGCCCAGAGAAGGGTCAGCACTAGAAGAGCTCCAAGAGGTGGAGAGGGAGGAGCAGAACAGGAGAGAGACAGAAGGGGAGCTGGGAGAGGAGGAGGATGGCGACAGTTGGACAAGTGAGGCAGAGGACGGAGAAGGGTAGCAAACCCAGGGGTTTGCCTGGTTAGTAGGGGGCAGATGGAACAGGGAGGGGCAGAGGCGTGTGCAGAGAGTCAGGGGTGGTAGGAGCGACAGGCAGCGAGGTCACATGATCAGGTGGCAGGGGTCTCAAGCAGGTGTAGCAGCAGGAGCAAAGTACATAGAACTACAACAGCAGGAGAGCACAAGCATCTCAGTCTGGCATTCCCAACGGTACTGTGAGGGCTCGTCCTCTTCCATTGGCTGGGATTACCAATATTGGTGGCATCAGTAATGGGCCTGTGGGGTGCAGTCTGTAGTATTCGTCTGCTTCGGAGCTCGGCAACTCTGCTCTGGGCAGTGGTAGTCCATGTATAGACACGAGTACCTGTGGTGATGTGGGAGACTGTGGCTCCGACGGGAACAGATATTCAGTGTCCATTGGCATTGTGCCTAACGGTGAAGGGACAGCCAGTGGGGTGCTAGGATTTGCGGGCAGGAAGCATCCCCATGAATCACATTGGGGAAGTCTACAAGACAGTTTGGTTAGTTTGAGCGGGGTTGGGTGCTACGTAGCTGGTTTTATCTCGTTGTTCACGTGTAGTACATGCGGTGGCAGCATGCTGTGGGTCGGTATACATATTTATTCAGTGGTTCGGTGGTTCGGTGTTTCGGTGATACTCGGTGATGCGGTGATACAGTGCTGTTGTGTGGGATGGATCTACTCTCGTCACCACGTTGTAGCAGTGGATGGTGATGATCCCTGCTGGATATGACACAAACTGAACCGTACATGCGCGTGTCCGTACCCGTACTCTGTTCCTGCTGACTCATCCTCCTGCGGCTACTCCCGACTCCCCTACTCCAACGGTACACTGGCAATGAAATCAGCGGTACCGCACGAGCTTCGGACAGTACCATCTGAGTGACCTGGGTTCGTTGGAGATACGATGTGTTGGGGAGACATTGTCCCCATACGAATTCCGACGTCTCTTAGCTTCACCGCCTATAATGTTGCTACTGCCCTGCGACACGAAGTCGTCGCTGGACGCGAGTCACACTGTACAAAACAATGAAGTCGGGGACGTACCTGACAAGTAGCAACGATCCTGACATGCTGGAGAATCACGATGAACATGCCATTGGGAGTGCTTTAGACTAACCTTCGCAATTTGCACGTGCAAACGACAAACCAACGCAGTCAACAGATTGCAAGTCCGATTCGACATAGTCCGAACACAAAAGCGCGAAAGCCAAGAGTCACTTTCACCGGCCATATCAAGAAGTCGAGTTTCATTCATAATGCAACGTTGCGCTGCACACGAACTTGTCATGCGAGACAAGGGACGGGAGTAGGATGACGGAGTCCGCTGCGCTCTAGAAAAACATCATATCAAGGGATATATGCAATGTGGTCCCAAAGAGGAAAATGGGCCATAAAATCGTGCTGGTGGATGGACGCATCCTGTGATCGGTTTGTCTGACGACACAGGTCGACGTCGGACGAACAGTGAATGCGTTGGCGAATCAGGGCACCGCCACAGCGACGATACCTGTCGTTTCTGGCTACGACGCATTCACGTGTTTCCGTCCGCGGATGTCCGGCACTCGGCCCGCCTCTAGGGCGAGCCTTTATGGACTCCACCCACCACGGAGGATACGACCCCTGGCACATCTCTCTCAACACACACTGCGACGGCTGTCTCAATAATGCCGTCGACAGTGTCAAGGGAAGACTGCTACTACGACAGCTCTATTTAGGCACTCTGGTAGCGACACAGACAGCTTTGGTTCTGCGATGCGCAAGAACATCGACAAAAGAATGAGAGACACATGCGATAGTGTGCCCGTCAGGGCGAATTTGAGAACTGCTACGACGAGTTTTGCCGCCAGGCAAGTGCATTCATGCCATTGTGATTCTAAGAGGTCAGGTTCTATGGCCTTATCTCCACTACAGTGCTGTGTCAGACGCGCGAGAGACCAAGTGTTTCTACGAGAGCATTGGTTTCTTCCTCCACGTTGCTTTCCCTTCTTCCGAAATTTTCCGATGCCTTTCGGTGCGCGACTCCGTGCTACAGGGGGTCCTCGGCGCAGATCTAGTTGGCTTCCAGACGGCCAACTACGCCAGGCATTTCAGGCAGACAGTATCTCGCATCCTCGCATATGAGTCTCTGCCGCACAGGGTATACAAGTCGAGGGCCCTGTTGCTCCTGTCAGCACGGACGGGGAGGCTGAGAAAGAGTGGAGTGAAAGTGCAGAGGGAAGGAAAGGCAAAGAGAACGGACGCTTCGTGGACGTTGGTGTCTTCCCAATGGGTGTCGACGTGAACTCTCTGAGAGAGAAGAAGTGAGTCTATGATCGTATTATTCAATCATTGACATTGAGCATTTTAGGCGCCAGCCTGAAGTTCAATATTGGGGCCAGTTACTTGGGCAACGATACGCAGGGATGAAGTTGATAGTGGGGCGGGAGGAGCTCAATGAGATTCAGGTTGGTGTTCATTTGTTGCGCACCTGTCTGCACGAATTTACGGCGCATATATAGGGTGTACGCCACAAGCTCGAGGCTTTCGAACACTTCCTCAAGGCAAACCCGGAGTTCCAGGGCAAGGTATGTCTCATTCTCGGTTTCCGGTTCTCATCGACCTCACCTCCGGTATAGGTTATTTTGATTCAAGTAGCCCTCCGGACCACTGAATCCAATGAGTTGGCGGGCGGCGTCTCCGACGTCGTGGCGCGCATCAGCGCTGCATTCTCTACGCTCACTTATCAACCTGTCGTCTTCTTACATGTACAGGAAGTCACGTTCAGTCAGTACCTCGCTCTCCTTACCGTTGCCGATGCATTTATGGTGACGAGCTTGAGGGAAGGCATGGCACATCAGACACACGAGTACGTTGAATGCCAAGAAGAGAGGAACAGGGCGTTGATCCTGAGCGAGGTGAGTGGCCTGTCCCGTGTTGGGTGACTGTGTTTGACGGGGAACAGTTCACGGGGACGTATAGTTATTCTGGTTTCCGGTCGTGTTTCGCTGTGAACCCATATGACACGCGTGGTACAACCAAAGCTGTCTATCAGGTCCATATCCTTCGCCCTTTTGGAGGAACGTTTCCCCCATCTCACATACCTGGTATCGCTACGCCTTGCAGGCTCTAACCATGTCAGACGAGGAAGCCGCGTCCCGCTGGCAGGATCTCCATAATCATGTTGTCACTCAAACCGCCCAGGCATTCACCACCTCTTTCCTCACCCGATGCCTCCACGCACACAACGAGCACGCGTCCTTGTCTACCGACCCGTCGCTTGTCCCGTCACTTGACCTTCCTCGCCTGATTCCCAAATACCGACATTCCACCTCGCGCCTTACCTTTGTCGATCTGGAAGGATGCCTGTGGGTCCGGGATATGTCCAAGAGCGCGATGATGGAGATGTTTAAGGCTGGAAAGGGTCCTACGGTGGAGCTTCCTGAAGCCACGATGCGGATGCTCGAGAGCATGTCAGATGATCCCAAGAACGAGATTTGGGTCCTCAGTGGCTTGCCTGTGAAGGGGGTATTCGAGAAATTTGCCGAGAGGGTTCCCAGGGTGGGCATTGTTGCGGAGAACGGATGTTTTGTGAAGACGAGGGAGATTAGCAACAAGTCCGGTGGACAGTCTAATGGGGCGAGATGGATTAACATGGTTGCCAACCTGGACTTTGCATGGAAAGGGCCATGTGTCGAGATACTCAACTACGTGAGTGACACTACTGAATTTACACCCTCTCCCCTTTTGTGTTGCGTTGAGCATTATTGATAATATCGTGTTTCACAGTTCACGGAACGGACGCCAGGCTCGTTCGTCGAGGAACGCGCTACATCTGTCGTATGGCGCTTTTGGACAGGTCCTCCAGATTCCACCGCCCCCATCGATGACGATGCCACTACGACTACCAACGACATTTGTTCTCCTACCGTGAACTCAGCTACGTCACCATCATCTGACTCGCACTATTCCGATCGTAGCTGGGCTCGTCGTCAAGCCACCGAAGCACAGAACCACATATTCGACTCTCTCGGAGAACGACACGGTCTTGGTATTATCCCGGGTCAAAAACTCGTTCCTCGTCCTTCCGAATAACATATCGCGTTCGACAGCCGTAGGCACAATTCTACATCCTGGGGAACTGCTTGCTCACCACTTGGCGGAGGCGCTGGTGTTGGTGACGCCGACTACGATGGCTGGTGGAGTAGCACGACGGTCGGGAATGGTGCTGGAAGGACGAGTGGTACCACGGGTGGAAGGGTGAGCTCTGTGGGAGAATCTACCCTCGTGCTTGGAATTGGAGGGGACGAGAAGTTGCTGAGATGGTTGAATGAACTGGACGATGCGGAAACGGTTTCGACGAGTAGGAGGGGGACTGATGCGAGGTGGAAGCTTGATCCTAGGGATGTGTTGGGTGTGTTGGGGACGTTGGCACAGGTTCGATGAAGTGAGGGCTTTGGCACTCGTCTTCTGTTTGCTCTCTTCTTTTCTGTGTTAGATGCTCGACGCATACACGGGTCTTGCACACATTCGAGCTACTGCTGTTTTAATTCTCAGTCCAGTTCTTGCATCCCTGGACACTCGCGTTCCTCCATGCTTACTATCATTTTCCCATATTGCTGCATATGCGTATTCTTGCTTACACCATGCTGCAATATCACTTGTACGGGTAGACTGATACATGGTTGTGGAATAGATGGTTTTTTTTGTGTGACGTTGGCCGCCACAACCGGGATCTCTGTGCTGAACATACTTCATGAACGGTACAAGCACTTTCGCCAGGTTCTATACCTGCAACTCGATCATCATCATCGGCTGGTTCTGCAGATTAGTGGTATTGTCTGAGTAGGTGATGGCCTTACACCAGAAAACTAAGCGGAGAGGAGGTCAAAGGTAACTAAGGGCACTACCGATGAGCGACGTGGACGATAACTTCTCGATCCTACCTTCCTAGTCAGACGAGCAACGCGTCGGCCGAGAGGGAAGGTTTATTTTGATCGTACCACCTGAACGCGGCTGGCAGCACGCAAGTATCCAGTGTGCCCTTCATTTCATGCTTCTTTTCGGTGCCTTCCGAATACATAGCACCGACCTCTTGGTCAGTCGAAGCGCTGAGGTGCTGAGGGTTACGCACATGTTCAACACGTGCGCCTTTACTGTCAGCTCTTCGCCAGACACATAAAACTCGCCATCTGAAGAACCACCCTAAATACCTAGGCAGTACGTGCGATGATGTATAATCATTGATCCAGCGTTGACTGCTGGAGCCTCCTAGGAAGATGTGGCTGTTGGATGTAAGGGTCCTTCTTGACAGAGAAAAGAATATTCAAGAAGTGGACGCCGAAATCAAAGTCCTGAAGCAGCTCGATGACGAGGGTGCAAGTTATGCCATACTTTCGCACCGCTGGGGAACTGAGGTTGACTATGGTGAGATGACTGGGCTCGCAGTGATGGAAGCACGAAAGAGAAGCGAGGTCACAAAGCGGGACGGCTACCAGAAGATCATCAGCAGTTGCGAACAAGCAGAGAAGGATGGTTACTCGTGGTTGTGGATCGATACGTGTTGCATAAACAAGGACAGCAGTGCGGAGCTCTCCGAGGCGATCAATACGATGTATCGATGGTATCGCAATGCACAGAGGTGCTACGTGTACCTCAGTGATGTTGACGAGTCAACCTTTCCTACAGAACAAGACTTCAGCAAGTTTGGCAAGTCCAATGGTTGGCCGGTGTGGTTCTCGAGAGGCTGGACACTTCAGGAGCTCATCGCTCCGAAGGAAGTCGAATTCTTCAACAAGAACTGGGTGTCCATTGGCACGAAACAGGAGCTGACGTCCACGTTGGAGGAGATCACGCGAATCCCAAGCAAGGTTTTAAGGGATGGACAAGTTTTGAGTACCGAGCCATGGAGGCGTCCATGCATCGCTCAAGTGATGTTGTGGGCCGCCGACCGGACGACGACGCAAGTGGAAGATCGAGCATATTCGCTGTTGGGCTTATTCGACGTGAACATGCTGATGTTGTACGGGGAGGGGTCAAAAGCATTTCAGCGACTGCAGTTGGAGATAATCCGGGTATCCAGTGATCACAGTATATTTCCATGGAATCCAAAGGGACAGCTTGCACGGCGTGGAGGTGTCCTTGCGGATGACCCGAGCTGCTTCCGGGGCTGTCACGACATCGAAAGGGTGTATCGCTTTGGCGACACACTGGGGGCATATATGCGCCAGGTGTGACGGAAAGGGAAGTTTTCGGCCACACGGTAGTCGGTTCTCGGTAGAGTTGGGACTTAGAAGGCTCGCGATAGAACTATCCAAGGTCTCTCTGTTCGAGATCAACTGAAGAAAATACATCGAGTGCTAAGGGTTTATATACGTTCAGAGTGCGGCGGGAGACAAACGAGTAACTAAAAAGAGAAAACAAAGAGAAAGAAAGAAATAGTGACAGGAGAGTAGACTAAGTAAATTCCGAGGCGAAGTGGAGAGGTATAATCCGAGGCGTTACGAGCCGCGATTCGTTACATTCGCCCTCCTGATCTTAGTAGAGAAGATCAATTGGTAGAGACACTGTTCATAGGAGAGGCGGCGGCTATGAAGCAAGTGAGTAGGTTCACGAGAAGGATCATTATGAGGGTCCAACCTGTGGAAGGACCTGCGGTAGAGGTGACGGGGGTGGTCTGTGAACCGTCGACGGAGGAGTTAATCTCCAATTCTTTAAACATGTCGTCTACGTTCGGGACCAGGTTGTGGAAACCTCGGAATGGGTCGTTAGCGGGGTCATTAAAGGCGGCAAAGTCAGGCGCTTGGGAGCCCTCAGCACGGGGAGACTTCTGTCCAGTCTTTCGGAAGTCGCGAGAACGGTTCTTGAAGTACTTTGGGCATCCTTCTTTATGGTCATCCCTGTTTTTGTTGCGCCCTCCGTTGTGTCCTTTGGGCTTGTATGGGCCAGGGCGGCGATATTCTTTATTTCCACGGCTAGCGTTAGCACGCTCTGGGGCACGATGAGAATATTTTGTGTTTCTCGGACAAGCGCACTTATGAGTGGCCGTGTCCGCTGCAAACCGGTCAAATATAACCCGGGTGAGATATCCCGATTCTTGTTTCCCGCGACGAGTTTGGTTGGGTTTCTTCGTCGGGGCCGTGCGTGCATGCCCGAATGCGGGTGGCAATGGGTATCGTAGGAACGGGTCTGGGTCGTCGGCGTGGAGAACACAAAAGTTCACATAGCCGGGTGGTACGACGTCGCGCTTGATATCAAAGGAACCATCGCGGATGGCTGTAGCGGTGGCACGGAAGCGTTTGAGCTCGAGAGGGGTGAAATGCATGGTTGGACGAGGGGGATGTTGGGTTGGACGAGCACCTGTCGTTCGCCTTTTATATACTTTCCGGGTTCGGACAGGGGGGTTAGCAAAGCCCGAGGAGCGAGGGGCGGCTGGGATTGATGGTGTAGCCCAGTCGTCGGTTGTCACCAAGCGATCGATGATATTGAACGCTTGGCGGCAGGTGTCGTTGTCGTCCGCGGAGACTACGAATAGGGGTATGTCTCGGGATGGGCTCGTGCGTCGGGGAAGGTCGTTAACGTTAGAGACGTTGAGTGCCTCGAGATACTGAGAAAAAGCTTCGAGGTGGGACACCTCGTGCAGGGGTAGCCATACGTCGTCGCCACTTGAGTATTCGACCTGGAACAAGGACTCACCTCCTTTCCCATGGTGATCCTTAATCCGCTTCACTGACAGGTTTTCGACTTTTCCTATCCCTATGACCTGTGGTAGTTGTCTACCTGGGAAGCGTCGGTCGTCGTTTGGTACGTGAATGCGGAGTAAACTGGCATGGAACGCAGGGTGGATACCTCGCTGCTTTAGTTCTGGTGGCAAGTCTAGCACAAAGGTATTATTTCGGTAGTCGTCAATGATTTTGTACGGACCGATAAACTTTGGCGTCAGCTTTCGGGCATGTCCTTTTGGCAGCGCGAGATTAGTTGTGGACAGGTAAACTAAATCACCTTTTGCGAACGGTGCGTCCCTGCATCTGCGATTAGCCATAGTAGTCTGTTTCACTCGAGCAGCTATTATTGAATCGTGAGCTTGTAGAATAGCGTTTTTCATTCGCTGAGCGAAGATACGTACTCCGGGGAACTCCGAGTTAGTTTCCCAGATCATAGATCTTGGGGTTCGTCCATTGTTTAGCATAAATGGGGTAAACCCGGTTGTTTCCGAGCGAGCAGAATTCATAGCAAACTTGATTGCTGGTAACTTATTAGCCCAGTCTTTCTGGTTTGGAGATATACATGAGCGTAGCATTTGCGTGATAGTACGGTTCGCTCGTTCTGTGATTCCATCTGTTTGGGGGTGGAAACTGGATGACATTCGTAGTTCAGTACCAGTTAACTCATTGAGCTTATTCCAGAATGTGCTCGTAAATAATGAATCTCTGTCGCTAATGATATTCCGCGGCATGCCATGATGCTTGTATACTCTGTCGAACATTCACTGCAAGCATTTCACAATTTTTTGTGCCAAAATACATTGAAAAAATTGAAAGAAGAGATACTCTTTCATTTAGGCTGTGTTCACAGAAAAAATGAAAATATAATATTTTCTTTTTTTTGTCTTTTTTGTGGAAAAACATGAATTGATGGTAGTGCTGAGTACCTCCTACACTAATGGGTATTACCATCAATGCATGTTTTGTGGCAAGTCATGCAAAGAAAAGAAAATATTATTTTTACCTTTTCTCTTTGAAAAAACAAGTCAAAAAAGAGTATCACATTCTTCAATTTTTTCAGCATGTTTTCTGAAGAAAAATTGTAAAATGCTTGCAGTGATTACCTCGGCGACATCCTTCACACGGTATGTTTGTTTCGTTGGTACGAGGTGCACCATCACTGTTAGGTAATCAATAATGACTAGTATCATGTCAAACGTGCCGTTAAGTGTCCGAGATTCCGGTAAGGGGCCGACAAAGTCTATGCCAATAGTTTCCCAGGGGTAATTAGGGACATCTAAGGTTTCTAGTAATCCGTAGCTAGGGAGGTTACTTGGCTTCGACACTTGGCAGATAGTGCACGATTTGCAGAAGTTATCTACATCAGAATTGATTCCCTTCCACCAGACATTATCTCGTAGATAGTTAGTTGTTTTACTGGGTCCGAGATGCGCTAATATGGAATGAGCGTTGGATACGCCAGACTTGCTCTTGCTGCCCGATGCCCATGCCAGATGATGACTTCTCTGCTTACTAAGCTACACTCGCGCTCTACAACACCTGCCAGACACTGCCACTCGGACCCCTGACACTCCGTGACCCCTAGCTTCTCCTCTCCTCTGCTTCCGACCTCCTGCCTTCCACTCCCCCGGTACATGTGCCCCCTCTTACACGTGTGAACCTCCGGGTTCGCCTACGTCGCTTCCCCCGCTTCGGACTCCTCCCTTTCTTCCTCCGCCTCCTCTTCGCCCTCTTCTAACGCCCTCTGAATCTCTGCCAGGGCTGTGCCATCCCTCAGTATGAACAACCGCAGCCTCCTTGCGTGCACTAACCCGTTGATGGGAAATCCTTCCAGCGTGGTGAGTTTGTACGAATTGCCTGCTCGTCCTACGACGCGTCTGGGCGCTGACCACTTTGGCAAGAGTTTTCTTGCGGTCGCGAACGTTGTTTCGAGGGTGGCATTGTGTACTTGTACCAGTTGTCCTTCCTCGAAGACCACCTCTCCTGTAGTGGAACGCATTACCTGTTTGTCAAATGTACTTTTTCTCCTTACCGCGTGTATCATAGCTTGTCCTGCACCATCCAAACGTTGCTGCTCCATGTACGCCAACTGCACGTCCACCATTTTCCTGTCCGGTTCCACCATTGCTTCCGCCACCGGTGTTTGTGCTGTGTTCACCACCAGCCCTAGTAACAGCTCCTTTGGTGATAGCTGGAATGCTGGAACGATACGCTCGTTCATTTGCCTGATCGCGTCGTCAAAATGGTCTGGCCAACGCCTGATTGCGTCGCTGGTACTGTCCCCCTGCTCTTCGTCCTCTCCTAACTCCGGGCTGCACATCCTTCTTAACCGTCCCAACAGCTTGCCGTTTGCATTCTCCACCAACCCATTGATCCACGGTGCGTAGGCCGCTACTATGTGTTGGTTTGTTCCGTGCGCCTCGCACCATGCTCTCACTTCTCCGTTCTTGAAGTGCGATCCCCCGTCCATCATGAATGTTTCTGGCGCTTTGAATGCATGCGTCACTGCCTTCAGGCCGTCGATTGTCGTTTTCGCGGTTCCGTTTACTTTCAGCTTGAACCCCCAGACGTACTGTGAGTATGTATCCAGCATCAGTAACACCGTGTGGTAGCCCCCTTTTCCTTTTGGCATGGACAGGTAGTCTGCGATGACGAGTTCGAACAGGTGTCTTCTGGTAATCGGGTACAACAGTGCATGCAAGTGCGTCGACCCAAAGTTTTTACACTGTGCGCAGCGTAATAGCGCTTCCCTTATGGACTGATCCAGCCGCGGGCTGTAAATCTTGTCCATCAGTTTCAACTTTACCAGGTCTCTTCCCCAGTGCCCGTTTGTTTTGTGCTCCTCTTCTGCCATCGTCGTGGCCTCCTCCTGGGTAACGCACTCAACCCTTGGCTTCGCTCGTATCGACTTCGTCGTGTACACGCACCATAGGCGTCCGTCCTCGATATGGTACCCTTCTGCCCGGTGTTGTGCTCTGCGCCGATCTCTGTCATTCGTTGTCTTCTTGAGGTTGCTGATTGCCTCGACCACCTCTAAGAAAAGTGGTTCGTTAGTGAACCGCTCTCTTAATTCTGACAACTGTTGGTTTGCCTCGACTGCAAACAGGTCGTTGACTATACCCCTCGATGCCTCCCAGTCTTCGCTGACCATCCATCCGCTGCCGTCATCCTCTGACCTTGGCCTGCCCACATACATCCAGCTTAACGCGTCTGCCGCTGCATTGGTTCTGCCCGGTCTGTGTCGCACGTCCACTATCTGGTACGCCGATATGCCATCGCGCCACCTTGCGTGTACTAGTGACAACTTGTCATTGCACAGCGTGTCTCGTAGTGCTATGCAATCCGTCTCCACCTCCACTGGGAAGCCCCAAATGGTGTCGCTAAAGCGGTCAAATCCGAACTTCAACGCTGCAAACTCCAGTATGTATGGCTTGTAGCGTTCCTCTACCTCTGAGGTCCGCTTAGATGCAAATCCTATTGGGTGAACGGCTGTCACCTGCTCTCCGTTTGCCAACGTTGTAACTGACCGTTGTGATAGTACCGCCCCGAATCCATCTTTGCATCCATCCGTGGTCAGTATGAAGGGTGTTCCGTCGAACTTGGGCGCCCTCAATACTGGTTCTGACGTCAATACCTGCTTCAGCTGTAGGAACGCCTTTGTTTGCCTGGGCGTCCAATACCGTTCGAGTAGCCTGTCTCTCAGGTATTGCTTGTACTTTCATTTGTTTGCCTTTGCGCCTGTTCCCTGTATGTCCAGGTTCCTTTGGAGATCCGTTAGCGGCGCTGCCAGCCTTGCATAGTCTTTGACTAGGGATCGGAAATATCCTGTCAGTCCTAAGAACCTCATCAGCTCCAGTAATGACGTTGGTGTGGGCCACTTAGCAACTGCCTCCAACTTTGCCACGTCTGGCCTGATCCCATCCTGTCCTACCCTCGTGCCTCCGAATACCACCTCTGACATGTACAGTTGCATCTTCTGTGGTGACAGCGATATATCTTTGTCACGGCACCTGCGGAGGAATGTACGTAGTCGCCCTAGCAGTTCGTAGAACTCGTCTCCTGCTATCCCATTGTCGTCTACAAACATTTCGAGGCCTATTTCCGTCGCCAGCCCTTTGAACGCGATTGCTGTCATATCTGCGAAGCACGAGGGTGCACCCAGTAGCCCCATGGGCATACGGCGGTAACACTGGTAGCCTCTGCCCTCTGTGTAGATGCACAAGTAGGGCTGGTCCTCTTCTTCGACCTCGATTGCATAGAACCCCGATGCTAAGTCCATAACGCAAATATACCAGTGTCCGGCCAACCTTTGCTGCTTCGCTCTGATGTCCCCTTGAGGCATTGGTGCGACTTCCATTACCTTGTTGAGCTCGTGGAAGTTCTGACACACCCGCCATTTCGGTTTCCCCTCGACGTTCGCCAGCCTGGCCTTCTCCTGCATATGTTCTCCTATTACCTGCGTGCCATCCTGATCGGTTCCTTTCACCTGCTCGTCCACCATTTGCCTGATTTCCTCTATTGTGAGCCCTGGTGTACCGTGTGCCTTCTGCGCTAGCACTGTTGGGTGAACCGCTCGCACCTCGTCCGACCTAATGTCACGCAGAATTCCTGCCTCGTTAAAGTCGTCTAGTACCGGTAGGTACCACTCCTTCTGAGCCTGGGTTAGTGGTTTCTGACCAACTTTTAACTGGAACTTAGCGTTTTTTGGTACGTTCAACCGAAACTTCATGAACGGTACCGGTTTTACCTCTTTGACTGACAAAGCGAAGGTGTCCGCAAACTTGGCCACCGTTTCTTGTACCAGCTTCATTTTGTCAGGTGGTAGTGGTCCGTACTTGATCGCCTTCAATATTGCTTCTACCCTTGGTGTGTAGAACGGGCCTTCCTTCTTCAACCTTGTAAACACGTCCTTAGACCCTTCTTCCTCCGCTAGACCCACTCCGCAGTCCTTCGTCATGTCTTCGTCCCCTTCCCATGCCTCCGCTGGCTCCTCCGCTCCTACTTGGTTCACCTCCACGCCTGACTCTCTCCTTCTTTCCTCCCTTTCCTCTACCTTGCCTTCGCCTCCTCCGTCTGCTAGCGGTGTTGCTGTTGGCAATACATAGTTCGGTGTTTCACACCCTGCGTGATTCGTTATCTCGATGTACCCTCCTTGTTGCGGTAATCGTATCACGTCCTTCCCGTAGTCATGCACTGCCTTCATTTGGTCCAGCAACGGTTTCCCTATGAGCATTCTCCAAGACCCCCCACTTGGGAAGACCTCGAACGTTGTTTGCGCTCTTGCCGTCCCCCACTGCAACGTGCCCGTCCATGTACCTGTAGACTTCACCAGTGACCCGTCTGCCATTCTTAACACTTGCTTGGATGGACTTAGCTCGTTTAGCCTCCCTTTTATCCTATCATATGCACCCGTGTCTATCGCATTTATCATCGCCCCGTTGTCCACCACGGCGAGGAACCTGACCCGTTCGCCTCTCGGTCCCTCCAACCCTGGGACTGCCAAGAACGGGTGGCCGACCCACGATTTAACCGGCTGGCCTGTCGCATCCAATGCATACACGTCAGTAACTGTATTCTCGAGCCTGTGTACATTACTCGTGTGCGATACCCACTGTTCTTGTTCCCTTTCGTCCCTTTTTACTCCTCCTCGAACGCCTCCTGGCTCGGACCCTTGCACGTACTCCGGGGCTGCTGACGGTCCGTCATATTCCACAGCCCCTAGTAGTTTCCCTCCGTCGTCCACTCCCATTGGTCCTCCTGTTGGTCGTTCTGCCCTGTGGTCTCTACCTGCCATCCATCTCCTGCTGCTACTGTGTAGACATGGGGTGTGTTCACTTCTACCTGGTTCTCGCCTTGTTGCGCTACTGGCCAGACGTACTGCACTGGTGCTGGATTCGCCCTAAGCTGCGTTGCTCGCCTCAGCATTCCTGCCACCAGTTGGCGCCACCTTGTTTCGTGCGGCCGTATCGTCTCCCGTGCTGTGCAAGTGCTTCCTACGTGGGGTGGGTCCGTGACCATACTGCAATTGAAACACTCTCCTGACCCTACTGCTGCTGTTCCCAGTTTTAGCGGGTATGGTCGCTCGAGCGCTGGGGTAGTTACGTCCCCAAAGGCACGATGCCATGCCACGATGTCAGCTTCGTACAGCCGCCTGCCTGCTTCGGTGTTTGCCCGGTGCGGTACCGTTCCCGCCTTCTCCAGAATCTGAGCTCTTGTCAGCGGGATCCTTGGCACGACTGCGTTTCTGTTGATCGGGAGTGGAGCTGGGCCCGTCCTTAGGAGCTGCCCCCAGTGACCTGGTATTGCACCTTCTCCTTCTGTGCGTAACGTTGTCCATGCAGGGTAGACCTGTGCCGTATGTCGTACTGTGATCTGGCTGATCCTCTGGCGTAGATCTGCTATCTCATTCCTTAACTCCTGCTCCCCTTTCTTCGTCTCCTTGCTTCGCAGCAGTTTTTTCACCTTGACCTTCCTTACTGCCTCTACAAACTCGTTCCAGTCCTTGTACTCCTCCTCCAACTCGTTTCGCAGCGCTGTTGGAGCTTCTTCTACCGCATATTCGATCAACTTGCCCTCTGTGTCCCCCATGCTCAACGCTAGCCTCATCACCTTCGTCGCCCATATGACGTGCCCATAGTCTCCTCCACCTTCTGTTTCTATCCATTTTCCAACGTCTTCTTCATCCAACGTCAGCGCCCTGATTCGCTCCCGCTGTTGCGCTTTTGTCCACTTCGGCCTTTTATTCGCTGGCCACCTTTTCAGGAACGCGGCCTTCAGCGACGCCATGTCTGCTTTGTCACTCGACGGTAGGTCTGTGAACCATTCGTCCGCGTAGCTGCCTGCTGCTAGTTGTAGACCGAAACGATCGACCTTCATCGCCTCTGTCCATGTTGTTGGTAGGGACAGCTGGAACTCCATAAACCAATCTGAGGGTTCTTCTTTGTTGGCATAGTCCCCTCGGAACAATGGTACGACTTTGGCTGGTTCATTGATATTTATGATCTGGTACGACATTGCCAGGTTTGTGGTTGACGGAGTAGTTGGCCTGGGTAATGTCGCGGGTTGGCTCCTTCCTGCGAGTGGTACGGCCTGCTCCGTTTTTTGCTCTAGTTCGTCTTCTTCCCTGAACAGCGGTGGAAA
Organism: Pisolithus marmoratus; assembly: GCA_024613145.1. Taxonomy (NCBI): domain Eukaryota; kingdom Fungi; phylum Basidiomycota; class Agaricomycetes; order Boletales; family Pisolithaceae; genus Pisolithus; species Pisolithus marmoratus. Next base: position 200,040 of record JANFAE010000144.1, read on the forward strand.
GACTGCTGGTCGCAGGTTATAATTACGCGTGTTCACCGCTGCGCTTGTACTCCTAGCTCTGCTCCGACCTCGTGACGTCGTGGCCATTGTAGGTCTGCGTGGCGTGAACTGTTCCAAGTCCCCCGTGCCCGTCGTTGGTGAGGACGTAAGACTACTTTCCGTGGTGCCCGAACCGCTGTTTATCTGTTCCCTGTCTCCTCTTCTCTCCAGTCCCCGTAGTTTCGCGACTTCCAGTAGAGTTGATGATGCCCTTCCTGTTAGCCCTTCTGGGGTTCGCGTTCCCCTCTCGTCACCAGATGGATACGCCAGACTTGCTCTCGCTGCCCGATGCCCGTGCCAGATGATGACTTCTCTGCTTACTAAGCTACACTCGCGCTCTACAACACCTGCCAGACACTGCCACTCGGACCCCTGACACTCCGTGACCCCTAGCTTCTCCTCTCCTCTGCTTCCGACCTCCTGCCTTCCACTCCCCCGGTACAGCGTGCGAGATCAGGATCTCGCGCAGGTGGCAGGTGCTAAGCCTAATGTCCGGTATGCACAGTACTTTCTGTCCCTTGTCTTTTAGGTATATCAGACCGTTGTCGACTTCAAAGTTTTTGTAGTTCTTAGGTTGCTTAACAACATCCGAGAAGAACGCATCCTGATCGTATCGATGGCGTATATCCTCGTAAATATTTATTCCCTGCTCCGCTATTGTTATGAAGTCGGGCAGTGACGTCGCTTCCTCGTAGTCACGTGGTGGTTCCGGGTGCTCTACGTTATTCCGACAGGTGTCATTTCCCTTAGGTGACGTGTCCGGTTCTGTTGTCCTGTCATTGTCGTCAGGAACCGTTTGTTTGGCAGGTGAGTCTAATGTCTCTGGACTCCCACCCTCCAGTGATCGTGTTGGTCCTTCCAGCAACTTAAGGATCACTCGTTTCGCATTAGGAAATGCCTCGCATGCCCCGGATCATTTCCTTGTCGCGCCGAGGAAAATTGGAGAGCCTGTATACAGGGGCGCTGTTACTAAATTTAGCATTAGTTTTGATGGTGCGTGTTCTTCCTCGGTGCTGACGAATTCACTTGCAGCTCGTACGGTGCCCTTCGGTTCGTCTGAATAGATTCGACTCAGAGCGTCAGCGATGACATTCGTCTTTCCAGGGATGTGAATAATTTCAAAGTCGAAGTCAGCTAGGGTTTCAAGCCAGCGGGCTTGACACGGTGATAATTTGCGCTGTGTCTGAATCCACTCAAGACCTTTGTGGTCTGTGAATATCCGGAACTTCGTTCCTTGCAGTAGGTGCTGGAAGCGCTTTAGGGATTCTACGATGGCTAATAATTCTTGTTCGTGTATGGGATAGTTTTGCTGCGCCGGGTTGAATTTGCCCGACCAAAAAGCAATAATATTTCCGTTCTTGATGGTTTCGCCTTGCCAAATCACACCACTACCCCCTGACAGGCACGCGTCGCAGGAGAGATTTATGGGTGGGTGACCCGGTGAGTAATCGATTGTCTTACGCCAGGTTTCTCTGTGTTGATCAACTAATTCTTTTACTAGATCGAACGCTTGCTGTTCTGTGAATGACCAACGCCATGGTGAGTTTGGTGTGGCGAGTTTATGCAGGTGACCAAGTGGAATTCGAACGCCCTCACAGCCTGGGGCGAGATATCCAACTGCGCCGATAAAACCTGCCAGTAAGTCTTTATTGGTCGGCGTCTTCCAACTAACAATTTTATCAACTTTGTCTGGATCCATGTGAATTCCGTCCTGGTCGATAACGTGACCAAGTATACGTAGTTCGTCTACGAAAAATTGTAGTTTGTGTTCGCTCAGATAGAACTTGTGTTTTCGTAGTATGTCGATAACGGTCTTTACATGCACGATATGATCCTCCAGAGTGTCGGAATAAATTACGATGTCGTCGAGATAAACGTCCATGAAAACTCCAATGTGAGGTGCAAAAATATGGTTCATTAAGGACTGATATGTAGCACCAGCGTTGCAATCACCTATTTGCATGACGTGGCTTATCATCGTCCCATCAGGTGTGGTAAATAAGGTCTTCGGGACATCCTCAGGTCTGACGCGAATTTGTTCGTATGCATCTTTACCATCGAGTAAGGACCTGTAAGGGTGTGAGATGACATTTCGGAGAATCGCCTCCATATCCGGTAGTGGAGATGCCAGTTTACGAGTGTTAGCGTTTCGTTCTCGAGTATCAATCACGGTGCGTAGATGGAGGCTGCCGTCCTTCGTAGCTTTCTTTAGCATTAGCATAGGAATCGCATTAGTACCGCTACTGAATTCCCAGTGGCCTGTTCGAATGTAGTCATCACGCTTCGTGCGCCAGAGAGGCTTAAGGGGTTCTGGACAGCGGGAAGGTCTCCATGAGTAGACTTTATTCTCGTCAATAAGGGGAATAACATGATTGATATCACGGAGAGGGGGAAGCGGGGTATCGATTGCTTCTTTACAGATATCCTTTGTGTAAGCTCGCAACTCCTCTCGGAGTTTTTCCCTCTCATCTCCCATAACTTCGGCTGCGTGGGACTCCAAAGCAATCGTTTGTACTCCTCGAATAGGTAGTGATGCGTCACTTCGCACCGTCACTTGCGCTGGGTTGAATCCGAGCAGTATCTGATGTTGGAATAAAAAAGGCATACCTAAAATTAGGTCGTACGAGTCAATGTTGACTACGTCCAGGGTCCGTTTCTCGTGGATATTCTGATAAGAAATCCACGGAGTTGTGGTGGCCTTTACCTTGCTCCGGGATCCCGAGACCGTGAGTTGGAGATTCAACGGCCTGTCAAGGACGTCCAAGGTCAGCTGCAGTTGATCAACCAGCGTTGTAGAAATGAAATCAGATGATGATCTGGAGTCGAGCAATGCTCGGCATGGCTTGTCGTTAATACGTACCACCACTACGGTTGGTTTTGGGAGCAGTCGTGTGACTCCTTTGATTCGAGCAGCATTTCGTTCAATAGCGTTAGTTGCGGTGGGATAATCTCTGTCGGTGTTTCTTGATATCGTAGCTGCACAGGTCAGCGATACCTCTCTTAGGCAGTCTGGGATGGTGGGGGTAGGACCATGCCAGCGCGGCTCTCGTCTGTCGAAGACCAGTTCGTCATAGCGTTTCGTTTTCTGCAGGTGTAGCCAGTGCACAACGTCAAATTCGGGGTCTATTAGGTTCTCATAATACAGGATATGATCGTCAAGGGTGTAATGGTCAGATAGTAGGTACGTATCTGGGCCGCCGTAGTCCTCTATCGTGAAACGACCGGGCTGGAAGGGGGAGTTCCCTGGGTCTATATCTTGGTCGAGAGTTAGTGGCACAGCATCATACAAAGTAGATAGTGCCCATGCCTTAACAAGGTCCCTCTTTGCTTGTCGAAGTTCAATCGTTTCCGAGCAGGTTGTGTCAATAGCAAATAGTCCTAAGTCAGTACCCTCTTCGATAGCAGCAAGCCGGACTTCTGCTGGGGATAGGTCAATATTGTTTAGACGTACGTGGGATCCCTTCCATTTTCCTTGGGTCTGCCACTGTTTAGGGCAATTCCGTTTGATATGATCAGTACCCTCGCAATTGAAACATTTCCCTTCGGCACGAAGGCGTCGTTTGTGTTCTTTGTCGCTCGATGCCGTCTGCTGAGAGTTATAATTCTTCGGAGGGTTGCGGTTACTCACGGGTCGCCCGTTATTAGCAGTATTGCCGGGTACATTTGTTGTTTTAACAGATGCAGCGCTCAGCTGATCCGTACTTTGCCTACGAGACATGTAATTTCGGTCACGTGATTGCTGAGGCCTACGGTTATGATCCTCATCGATAACACGTTTTGCCTTTTCATACCTTACACACTCTGACTCGAGTGTTATAATTGAGATGGTGGTGGCGTCATAGCCGTTTCTGGTGAGTTCTGCGCGTAAGTATGGTTGGCATCGTCTCCAGAATGCTAACACGATATCCTTGTCGCTGATATCTCCAACAGTGTCAGCGATTTCTTGAAGCTTCCTGAGGAAGTCTAACACAGATCATCCATCTTGGCGGCACACGTCAAACTTATCATGCTGCTGCATTCGGAAGTCCGCAGGAAACACGTAGTCAAAGAGCTCCTCAAAAAATGTCGACAGGTTATATTTCTTTTTGAGGTCAAGAACGTTCCGTTCGTAGAATCGGTAAGCACGTCCATCAAGATACTTTCCCGCGACTCTGATACTCTTCTTTCAGTCCAGGCGGGCTCGTTTTACCCAGTCACGCAACTCGCGACACCATTTCTTAAACAAGCCAACTTGTATCTCGCCGCGGTAAGTAAAAGGAGGATCTTCTTTCAAGAATGACTGCTGATACTTTAGTTTGTTTAACTTAGCACGGTAGCGGCGTTTCTTCTCGCGTTTACGGGCCTTAGTTCGGTCCGAGTCATCAGTAAGTACAGACGAAGGTTCTTCATCTAGAAAATCTGATCCAAATGAGAGATCGCCTTCAGATGACGACGACGACTCATCGTCATCAGAGTCTGATGAGTCACTCGGTGCGATGGGTCGTCGATGTGGTGGGTTATCATTAGGTCCACGTCGTCCCTGTTCCGTGTCATCTGAGTCCGAGGAGCTACTGCTATCGCTGGGGTCCCCATGCATCGCACGAAGTACGGTGCTTTCGCGCGGGAATACAGACGACACTCGAGCAATGTGAGTTTCCATCTTCAGGTTTTCTTTATTCGTCTGCCGTTGTGGCTTTACAGTCTTCTCGCGATTCAGTAGTTCTGACGGCTTTACGGCTTTGGAACCCAGCTTATCGTTAGTAGTAGGTTCTTCTTGTGTCTCGTTGAAAATCTTAGTTTCAAGCACGCCTGAGTCGATGACTATTTCTCTCAAGCGTTGTTTCTGCTCGGCGTTGAGTCCCGAAGGTTCTGGCTTTACGGACTCGCGCTTCCTCTGTCGCTTTAAGGACTCGATTATGGCCTGTTGCTGGCGGATCACCACTTCAGCGCTGTCGAGCTGCTCGACCAAGCCGGCTTCTTTCAGTTTGTTAATCATATGTTTGGTATGTTCCACTATTTCTGGAACATTTTCGTCGATAGGTAATTCTTTCGTGACTTCAATAGGAGTGGGGGCCTTCCACTTTTCCTTTGCGTCTTTGGTAAGTCTCGGCGTGCTTCTTTCTGAGGCCGGTTTACTCAAAGTCTTATCTTTCTTGGGGATATTCGCGCTAGGTATTCCATACCACTGCGGAACAGAGTTCCGTAACTCTTCCTCATTCTGTACTAGGTCTGACCATAGTAGCTTAGGGCTGAAATTATTCCTATCCTCAGACTTCGGATCTATTTCAGGTTCGTCGCGCATCCATGCAGGCCAGCAATTCTGGTCTAGTAGTACTGACGTTCTTATTATTGATACAGTACTTCTCACGGGTGAGCGTGGCTTCTCGAAGCCCTTGCCTGTTCCTGTGTGCGCATCAACGTCCTCTCCAGTCAACACTGGGGGGTCTGGGGCACAGCCGCGTGGCGTGCTCCCGAGCTCATGGACTGGCTGCTCGACAGCGTCTCTCAGCACATCGTTCATGCTTTCCTCAGGGTTTCCAAGGTCGGCGCAGCCTAATGGGACACTGTCCCTTGTCCTAACGAAACCCGAAGGTTCGTGAGCTGAGGGGTTAAAGGATTCGGTAGGTATTTCTATTTCATGGTCTATACCAGTAATCCCACCGAATCGGATAGGGCCACCTTGTTCTGGTTCGAAGGACCAGAACCGGCGCCGTATCTCTTCGTTAATAGCTTTGGGGTTAAACGGAGAAGAAGACATCAGTAACAAGTTTGGCGAAGCGACTACGCACCGGGTGATCAAGCCAGTAACGAGCGGGCAACGTCAACGTCGGGTTCGGTTTAGAGAGTAAGTAGAGAGGTTAAAGGTAGTTCAAAATATGTGACAGAAAGGGAAGTTTTCGGCCACACGGTAGTCAGTTCTTGGTAGAGTTGGGACTTAGAAGGCTCACGATAGAACTATCCAAGGTCTCTCTGTTCGAGATCAACTGAAGAAAATACATCGAGTGCTAAGGGTTTATATACGTTCAGAGTGCGGCGGGAGACAAACGAGTAACTAAAAAGAGAAAACAAAGAGAAAGAAAGAAATAGTGACAGGAGAGTAGACTAAGTAAATTCCGAGGCGAAGTGGAGAGGTATAATCCGAGGCGTTACGAGCCGCGATTCGTTACACCAGGACATACTTGGCAGGACAATAGACCGCGTCAAACTTGTGTTGTTGAGGCGGCGTATGCGTTCGGTCCAACTCTCCAGATGGGATGTCACCAATCTGGGCATCCAAATGACGTTGCCGGTCTTATCCGATCGCCGCTTCTCTGATGACTTCACGGCCATTTTGCCGTGTCGCGACCGTTATGGAAATCTGATCACCCTCGACCTGGAATCCCACGGAAATAGTGTCTACAAGTCTGGGTTCCATGGAGACTACAATGGATTCCCAGAGTTCAGGTCACTTTATCTTGATTTCTCTGGACACAATGGGCAGAGCCACTTCGATCTTAGACTCGACGACAGCCGCACTTCCTGGTATGGCTTCACCCGTTGTGGCACCTTTCCGCTCGAGGTCGCAGGCGATACTATGAGATTCTCATCGCAAGGACACACGCTCACCGTGTTGGTCTACGTCAACAATGATACCGGATCTCGCTTTGCAGTTGGACTTGGATACTACCTTCAATTTGTACGGGCAGGCGTTTTCTGTGATGAATGCCCAGTCAATGCAGAGGCCTGGTCATCGTGGGCAGGTTTTGCCAAGCAAGCTTACGATACCTTGTGGAATGCACCTAGCCACCGGTACGCTCCTGAGGACGCTCACCTTCCCCGATCCACTTGTCATGCAAGGATTGTCCGTGGCAGCTGGGAGAGTGGCTATACCAACGTGATGATTGACATCGAGCAATGCGCTGGTTGTTGTGGGCCACACGGATACGCGCCGTCTGTCAGTACTTGTCCTATATATGTATGCATTCCGATCTAACCACCCATATAACCATAGTTGACAGCCGTACCATGGCCCCCATGGACTGGCATGCATGGATTGAAATTGAATGGAATATCTGCGGGGCTTGACGATTATTCTCATCAAGAGATTGCAGTGAGTCGTAACGTTATCTCATTAGGTCTATGGTTAGCCTGAAGTGCACAGCTGGGCGACTATGGGGACTTTTTGGATGGTAATTTCAAACGTTGCGGCAACATATTCGAAGATATGCGGGAACTTGCTGTCGATCTTACGGATTCGGCTTATCGCCCAGTCGTCTCTCGCGTATCCAGTTGCGAAGCTGCGAGGCGTGGACCGCAGACTCAGAATGATGTTGATGTTGTCGTGACATTCACTGGGGTCACAGCCTTTGCACTGCGTCAATCAAAGTGCCTTTCGCTTCCTGACACCAAAGAATTCAAGTTGCTCCTGAAAGCCTTGTCTACACGTGTTGAAAGTAAACACTTCGTGAGAACGGTCGTACAATGCTCAGAATTCTACTACGTCGATTTTCGCGGAAGGCGGGTGGACGTGGAAGGAGGTGAGTTTATCCAATGGATGCTTCTCATTTTTTGTTTTGATCATGGGCGTCGGATCCAGCATTGGAGGGTGGTAATCGGTCCGCAGATCCAGGCATCGTCACCCCCCTATCCTACATCGCAGACCCACTAACTTGGCATAAACCGACTTCTGCACCGAGAAGGCAACAATTCAAAAGAATTAGGTGATCCTTTTACACGGATCATGTTATACAATGTCACTCATACTATGTTTTGTACATAGGGAACACTTCTACAGCGTGGCGAATCTGGTACTTCCTGTCAGCCAGGCTGCAAGCGTTGGGTTTATCTGATTGATCTTGTTGGCTGCAGCATCACGTTGCTGGGACCAAAGCTCGTCGCAAATCTGCAGTGCGTTGACCAACTGCATAACACCCATACCCACACCCTCATGACGACGGTAGGACCAACAGAAGACAAGTGGAGTGGTCGACTTCTCAGCCATATTTGGCTTAAACTACCTGAAAACTTTCGTGCGTGTTTAATCTTTAATGCCTCAGCCTGTGTATACTGTCGAAAACTAGGTTGGCAAAATAGCGTTCTTCGAAAGACTCCCCTCGATAATGGAAAGTCAGCTATGCAACGAGCTGGGCGAAACCTCTGTAAGCACGGCACAAGGTTCGCGTGTCACACCAAATGTGTTCGTCGGCGAACTTATATGGATGGCATAGGAAATGTTTTACCAGTGCACTCATCGAATGCGTCATCTGTCAGTTCGGCGTTGACACGGAATCCATTTGAATGTTGACTTAAGCTTGGAAGGACCCTCGCTATGCACTTCTTTTATTCGGCAAGTTTCGAGGTACTATCCAGCCGCGGTATGGCTGGCGTCGAGAAATGCATAACGAGGTTAAGCTCATATCACAAACTCTGAGTGTTGAGGTCAGCGTCACTGTCAGCCAAGAGGAATCAAACCTGATTTTAGTAACGAAAGCTACTCGATCGCATACGCTCTTTCTTCCTCGAAGCGTCCGAGGACAAAGAGTGAGTACTTCTTTCTCCTTGCATTTTTTCTTCTTCTGCATTCTACCGCACTTTGTGTCCTGGTTTCAGATCGACAGGTCAAGGTAGTCGCCCTGATTACACTCCGGTTAGTACCATTTTTGATGTTCATTAGTTCAGCTCCTGGACACTCCAGGCAGGTCAATGTCCGTTCCACGGTACAAGAGATAGCATCTCTCCAGGAAAAACTCCAAGCAACACGTGACGAAGATGAAAAGTGCGCGCTGGAGGAGGATATAACTGGAAAGGAAAGTGATCCTTGAAATTGAGACGTGGTCTAGGCTGATCGTTTGTTTTCCGCAGATCTTGTGGTTTTATTGGCATGGAATCCGTTCAGAAGTGGACCAGCTATTACCAAAGGCAAGCCATCTTTCATCTCCCCGAATGTTATTTCACTTAATAGTTCAGCTCATGGATTGCATTCGGAACGATGCGGATGAAGATGACCGCGCAGGCTTGCGCATGATTGCAGAGATTATTAAGAGAGCCCCGCGTGAAATCCCAGACGACGATATAGTTCATTTGCGGCGGTAAGTATCGTCATTAGACGCACGCAGGCATCGGTATGAATTGCTGGGTATTAATTGTTCCAGAGTGATGTATGATGCGGGTACTGGTGTATCGAGACATAGATTATGGCTTGATGCCCAGGCTGCCGAGCAAGCCGAGTTGTCGAGAATCCTGGGGGGCAAGCCCATTCTTGCCATAGAAGAGATTGCTTCAAGTACAAACCCCGAATTGCCGTCCACATCAATTGTTCAGCAAATACTCGTTCCTCGCAATGGAAAACTTTGACTTCGCTTCAGCACATTCAACCTGCAGACGAGGGTCGCAACCTTGATGGGGATCATGTAGTCTAAGCACACGATAACCCTAGCTCTCGGCTGGACGAGCTTTAGTCGAGAGGGAGGCGAAATGCTACTGTCTTGGTTGTCACACGCTCAAATGTATATCTACGCAGTCTATGTACATGCTGCTATATCGCAATGTAGACTGACTTCTGACAAATTTTACACCGGCGAACTAACTGTCATCCCGACTTCCTTTCCGACACCAAAAGTGTCATTTTTAGCGTGGAGTGTGATACTAACCTCGGGGCTGCTGCTGTTGAGATGGCCGACATGGTGATGGTGGGACAGATAAAAGCAATCTCTGGACGCCGGTTCAATGATCGGTCCAACCCAGAACGGGTTCAGTGAGTGACATAATCGGGGTCGTAGAAGCAAGCGATTTGCATAGACGATGCCTCCTTGCAAGCAGCTCAGGGTTATTCCGGGAAAGGTTCTTGATGCTTAGAGGTGTGCTACCTCAGCAGGTCTCACGGCACTCAGATGACCACCACAATGCACAGCGCCAGATGAGCCCTCGATCAAGGAGAGTAAATAAGGCCGTTATCCGTCGAACCTTCGAAGAACCAAGATCTAGAACTTCGTAGGTAGTGCCAAACACCCCGAGTTCGGCACAATTTAGAACTGCTGACACTTGTGTGAAACAAGTCACTATTAGCCACTAACAACATTGCAGATACGCACTACTTGGTAGACGTTCAGTTTGCGAACGAGCGAGTTTTTTTCACTGGTTGGCCAACTACCGACGTACACCAACGACCTTCGCCTGCAGGAAGTGGGGAATAGAGCGTGATACCGAAATACAAGATAATGCTCACCGCAATCCTGAGGTTTTTGGACAGGGCGATCTCGTGGGCTCTCGCGATACTATGGATGGACATATCTCAACAAGTGAGATAGCAGGCGGACATGCTTGCCAAGCACAACCAGAGATGCGTACTTGTACGTAAAACAATTGAACTGCGAAGCGTTCGGTCAAAGTGGTTACATCATGAAACATGGTACGCTGGCAATGGAATCAGCGGCATCGCAGAGCTTCGGACAGTACCATCTGAGTGACCTTGGTTCGTTGGAGATACGATGCCTTTGGACAACTTGGTCTCTCACTGGCCCCATACGCGATGGATTCCGACGTCTCTTAGATTCACCACATATGGTGTTGCAACTACCGGCCTGGCGACACGAAGTCGTCGCTGGATGGGAGTCACATTGCAGAAAACAATGAAGTCAGGAACGTACCTCATAACTAGCGACGACTCTGACATGCTGGAGAATCACGATGAACACGCCATCAGAAGTGCTTTAGACTAACCTTCGGAATTTTGGGAGTACGACAAACATCCATTCCAATGCAGTCAACAGACTGCAAGTCCGATGCGACATGTTCCAAACACAAAAGCGTGAAAGCGAAGCGTCACTTTCACCGACCGTACCAAGAAGCCTCAATTGAGATTCATTCATATTTGCAACGCTACACACCAACTCATCATGCGAGGAGGCAAGGGACGGCAGCAGGATGGCCGGAGCTCAGGAGTCCAGTCCACCGCACATTATTACAGTAATGATATATCAAAGCACCCACGCAATGTGGCCCAAAAGAGAAGAATGGACTAACATACCGTGAAATCGTGCCAGTGGTTGGAGGCTTGTAATCTGTTTGTCCGACGGAACAGGGAGTCATCGCACCGCCACAGTTGTAAATACGATACATTTTTTCGTCGCGTTGACCCACCTCAGTCGCATCGCACGTGGATCCAATGCCGACGGATAATGTTACGATCCTCGGCACGTCTCTCCCAACACACATTATAACGGCGGTCTCAAGAATGCCGTCGACTGTGTCGAGGGAAGACTTCTACGACGGCTCTGGGTAGGCACTCTCGGTAGCAAACTAGCAATACTGATGGCTTTGGTTCTGCGATGCGCAAGAACATCGACAAAAGAATGAGAGACACATGCGATAGTGTTCCCGTCAGGGCGAATTTGAGAGCTGCTACGACGGGTTTTGCCGCCAGGCGAGTGCATTCGTGCCATTGTGATTCTAAGAGGTTCCTTATATACCATCTAGGTTCTATGGCCTTGTCTCCACTATGCTGTATCAGACACGCCAGAGACCAAGTGTTTCTACGAGAGCGCGTCATTCGGGCAGTATAGACCCGTCAACCATCACTTCGCCTTCGTCGAAAGGTACCGCGAGGGCGACATGAATGCGTATATTGCCTATCTTCCTTTTCCTGGACCCTTTCTGACTACACCACGGCGGACGCATATGTTTTGGGTAAACGATTATCACCTCATTCTTCTTTGCCCTCCGTTCACATCCCAAAACTGCTTTGGGATCCATTGGTTTCCTCCATCACGTCGCCTTCTCTTCATCCAAAACCTTCCGATGCCTTTCAGTCTGGGATTTCCTGCTAAAGGGAGTCCTTAACGCAGATCTAGTTGGCTTCCAGACTGCCAACTGTTCCAGGCATTTCAGGCAGACAGTGTCTCGCATCCTCGCATAGGAGCCCCTGCCAAAGGGTATACGAGTAGAGGGCCCTGTTGCTCCCATTGGAACGGGGGGGAGGGGGAGGACTGAGAAGAAGTGGAGTGAGAGAGCAGAGGGGAAGAGAAGGGGCGCTTCATGGACGCTGGTGTCTTCCCGATGAGTATCGACGTGACCTCTCTGAGGGAGGAAAAGTGAGCCTGTCACCGTATTTTGTCAAGATTTATTGATGTTGAGCATCTTGGCCACCAGCCTGAGGTCCAATATTGGGTCTAATTACTTAGGCAACGGTACGTAGGGGTGAAGTTAATAGTGGGACGGGACGGGCTCGATGGAATTCAAGTTGGTATTGGCTTCTTGCACCTTCGCTTACACCTATCCGCACGAATTTACGACGCATGTACGGGGTGTACGCTACAAAATCGAGGCATTTGAAAATTTTCTCAAGGCAAATCCTGGGTTCCAGGGTAGGGCATGTCTTGCTCTTGGTTGCCGGTTCTCATCGACAACACATGTACAGGAAGTCAGCCGATATCCCGCTCTTCTTGCCGTTTTCGATGCATTCATGGTGACGAGTTTGAGGGAGGGTATAGCACCCCGGACGTATGAGTACGTCGAATGCTAGGAGGAGAGGAAAAGGGCGTTAGTCTTGAGAGAGGTAAGTAATTTACTGCATGTTGAGTGGCTTAGTTAGACTACGAACAGTTTACGGGAACTATAGTTGTTCTGGTTTCGGGCATGTTTAGCTGTGAGTCCATGTGATACGCGCGGGACAGCCAAGTATCTATCAGGTTCGCATCTTTTTCCCTTTCGGTGGAACGTCTCCCTCTTCTCACATACCTGATGTCACTACGCGATGCAGACTAATAATGCCGGACGAAGTAGCCGCCTTTCACTGGCAAGCTCTCCATAATCATGTTGTCACTCAAACCGCACAAGCATTCATCACCTCTTTTCTCGCCTGACACCTCCGTGCACACACTGAGCATGTGCCGCTCTCAATCGATCCGTCGCTTGTTCCGCCACTTAACTTTCCTTGTCTGATTCCAAAATACCGTCATTCCGCCTCGCGCCTGATCTTTGTCGATCTGGCGGGATGTTTGTGGGTCTGAGACATGTTCAAGAATACCGTGACGGAAATGACAATGAGTGGGAAGGGTCCCGTGATAGAACCTCCCGAAGCGACAGTGCGAGCCCTCGAGAGGATGGCAGATGATCCAAAGAACAAAATTTGGGTGCTCAGTGAGTCGCCTGTGAAGGGGGCGTTGGAAAGACCTGCAGAGAGGGTTTCCAGGGCGGGCATTACTGCGGAGAATAGATGTTTTGCGAAGACGAGAGGTCAGTAACAAGTCCAGTGGTCAGTCTAACGGTGCGAGATAGGTCAACGTGGCTCACCATAGTTGCCAATCTGGATCTTGCTTGGAAGGTGCCGTGCGTCGAGATCCTCAACTACGTGAGTGGCGATGCTGAAATGGCGAAATGCTTCGCACTCTGCGTCCTCTCCTTTTCGTTCGTGTCTCACAGTTCATCGAGTGGACGCCAGGCTCGTTCGTCGAGGAGCGCGCTACACCTGTCATGTGGCGCTTCTGGACAGTTCCACTGCCTTAATCTTAATTGATGACAACGCCACTACCACTACCAATGACATTTGTTCCTACCGTGAACACAGCTGCATCACCATCATCTGACTCCTTGGCCGTCCTACCGAATAACATCTCGCGCTTAACGACTGTAGGCACCATTCTACACCCTATACACCCTAGAGGACCTGTTTGCTCATCGGTTGGGGGGGGGGGGGGGAACATTGGTGTTGGGGACGCCGACTGCCGATGACTGGTGGAGCAGCACTGCCGTTGGAAGCAGTGCCGGAAGGACGAGTAGCAGTATGGATGGAAGAATCAGCTCTGCATAAGAATCTACGCTTGTCCTTGGGACTGGAGGGGAAGAACAGTTGTTGAGACGGTTGAATGAACTGCACGATGCGAGGTGGAGGCTTGATCCTAGGGGTGTGTTGGAGATGGCGCAGGTCCGGTGGCGTCTTCTTTTTGGACTGTTTTCGCTAGATGTTTGACGCATATGCCCGAGCGTCTGCGCATCCGAGCTACAGTTCTGTGCTTCTTATGTCTATGTTCCCGGCCCAGTTATTGTATTCCCCCTACCTCTGTTATCTTCAATCCTACTGCTACTGTAGATACATGTGCACCGTTGGTTATGCCACGCGGAACATTTAGACTGATGCATCCCCACCATACCATACATGTGGAAACGCTGCTTCTAGGCGACCCCATTACCAGCTGGCTCTGGAGGAGGCGTATCCTGAGTGTCAGGTATTCCGAGGCAATATCCGAGTTTCAAACTCATGAATGCCGGAAGTGTCAGGCAAATAAAGTTGTACGGAGTTTGAAATTCGAACATTGCCACGGAATACGCCCTTTGCACTCCCAGTGGATCCAGGGCTGTATAGGAGCCTGGCCAAAGTCCATGTATTTTTTGGCACTCCTTGGCAACGCTATCATGTGTACGTCAGAAGAGTATATCTTTTTCGTCCCACTGGTTGGGGGTCATCTGGTTGACTAAGTCAATGGTGTCCATATCGACAGTGAGTAAGCCAGTTTATACTGAACAAGGACTAATATGGATAGCTTCCTGATCAAACCTTCTCGTCCCTACTCGTGGACGAACTGTGCGGCGGCCAAAAGGGATAAATTGTCTGGATAGTCCTGGCAGCTGTGCGTTCCTGATTTGATGCTTCATTGCTTCGGTTTGCAGCATAAATACCAGTCGCCAGGGGTTGAGCTCCTGCGAATCATGCTCGTCAGGCATACCTTTCCTTGAAGCCTGTGACCTGTTACGAACGTGTATCGCGTTATTTCCAGCCCTTCGACTGGACTCTGCTAGACGCATCAAGCCGTCTGAAGAACCGTCCTATAGTCTTGGGACACCCAGGCAGTGCGTGCAATGACCTGTATATAATCTTTGATCCGGTGTTGACTGCTACAGCCTCCCAGGAAGATGTGGCTGTTGGATGTAAGAGCTGTACTTGACAGGGAAAAGGATATCCAAGAATTGGACGCCGAACTCGAGGTCCTGAAGGAGCTCGATGACAAGAGTACAAGTTATGCCATAGTTTCCCATCGCTGGGGGACTGAGGTTAATTATGATGAGATGACTGGGCTCGCAGCGATGGAGGCACGAAAGAGGGACAAGGTTAGGAAGCGGGACGGCTACCAGAAGATCCTCAGAG
This sequence comes from Pisolithus marmoratus, assembly GCA_024613145.1. Classification (NCBI taxonomy): domain Eukaryota; kingdom Fungi; phylum Basidiomycota; class Agaricomycetes; order Boletales; family Pisolithaceae; genus Pisolithus; species Pisolithus marmoratus. The sequence goes on from JANFAE010000144.1 coordinate 215,176, forward strand.
GTTGCGAACAGGCCGAGAAGGATGGTTACAGGTGGTTATGGATCGACACGTGCTGCATTGACAAGCGCAGCAGCGCGGAGCTCTCGGAGGCGATCAATTCAATGTATCGATGGTACCGCAATGCCCAGAGATGCTACGTGCACCTCAGTGATGTGGATGAGTTAGCCTTTCCTACAGAACAAGATTCCGGCAGGTTTGGCAGGTCCAACGGTTGGCCCGAATGGTTCTCGCGAGGCTGGACACTTCAAGAGCTCATTGCTCCGAAGGAAGTCGAATTCTTCAACAAGAACTGGGTGTCCGTTGGCACCAAACAGGACCTTACATCCACCTTAGAGAACATCACGCGAATTCCGAAGGACGTTTTGAAGGATGAACGGGTTTTGAGCACCGAGTTATGGGAGCGTCCATGCGTCGCTCGCATCATGTCTTGGGCCGCCGACCGGAAGACGACGCGGGTGGAAGATCGAGCATATTCGTTGCTGGGCTTGTTCGGCGTGAACATGCCGTTGCTGTACGGGGAGGGGTCAAAAGCATTTCAGCGACTACAGCTGGAGATAATCCGGGTATCCAGTGATCACAGTATATTTGCATGGAATCCAAAGGGACACCTCAAACGACTTGGAAGTGTCCTCGCGGATGACCCAAGCTACTTCCGGGGCTGTCACGACATCGAAAGAGGGCATGACTTTCTCGACACACTAGGGGCGTATATGCGCCGGGACATGCTTGGCAGGACAATAGACCGGGCCAAGCTTGTGTTGTTGCGGCGGCGGATGCGCTCCCTTCAATTCTTCAGATGGGATGTCACCAATCTGGGCATCCAAATGACGTTGCCTGTCTTGCCCAATCGCGAGGACCCTAGAACTGACTTCACGGCCATTTTGCCGTGTCGCGATCGTTGTGGAAGCCTAATCACCCTCAACCTGGAATCCCATGGATCTGGTCGGTGCTATAGGTCTCCAGACCACGAATGCGACAATGCATGCCCAGAATTCAGGTCACTTTATCTCGTTTGCTCTCAAGACACTGAGGAGAGTTACTTCGATCTTAGGCTTGACGACAGGCGCACTTCCTGGTATGGCTTCACCCGTTGTGGCACTTTCCCCCGCGAGATTACAAGCGACATTGTGAAATTTTCCTCGCATGGACACACTCTCGTGGTTTTAGTCTACGCCAACGATGCTACCGGATCTCGATTTGCAGTTGGACTTGGATACTACCTTTGTGGAGTATGGGCACACGTTTTCTGCGATGAACGCCCTGTCAATCAAGAGGTCTCGTCATCGTGGACAGGCTTTGCCAAGCAAGCATACGACGTCCTGTGGAATGCGCCTCTCTACGAGTACGCTACTCAGGACGTTCACCCTCCCCGATCCGTATGCCATGCAAGGATTGTCCATGGAAACTGGACGAGCGGCTTCACCAACGTGATGATCGACATCGAGCAATGCCCTGGGTGTTGTGACCCACGAGGATACGACTATACGTCTGTCAGTGCTTTGTAGTCCCATATATGCATTTCGACTTGACAATCCATATAACTATAGTTATATGACGAAGTATGGCCCCCATGGACTGGTGGTCCACATGAGCTGGAATTGAATGGGATTTCTACACGCCTTGGCAAATGTTCTGGTCAAGAGATTGCAGTGAGTCGTAACGTTATCTCTTAGATCTGTGATTAACCTGACGTAAATAGCTGGGCGACTATGGAGACTTTTTAGATGGCAATTTCAAACGTTGCGGCAACATATTCGAAGATATGCGGGAACTTGGTGTCGATGTTACGGATTCCCCTTATTGCCCAGTCGTCTCTCGCGTATCCAATTGCGAAGATGTGAAGCACCGACTGCAAACTCAGAATGATGTTGTCGTGATATCTTCTTCGGGCGAGGACTTGGCACTGCATCGGCCAAAAGGCCTTTCGCTTCCGAACAACCAAGAATTCAAGCTGTTCTTGAAAACCTTGTCTACCCGGGTTGAAAGTAAACGTCTCGTGAGGACGGTCATACAATGCTCAGAATTCTACAAACTTGATGACAGCGGAACGCGGATGGGTGTGGAAGGTGGTGAGTTTGCTGAAAGGGTTCTTCCTACTTTCGTTTTGACCATGGGCATCGGATGCAGCACCGGAGGGCGGTAATCAGTCCGCAGACCCAGTCACCTTCACTCCCCTCTGCTTCATCGCGAGACCACTAACTTGGCGTAAACCGACTTCTGCACGGAGAAGGCAACAATTCAAAGAAATTAGGTGATCCTTTTGCACGGACCATGTTGCGTAATGTCACTCATACTATGTTCTGTACATAGGGAACACTTCTACACCTTGGCGAATCTGGTAGGGGTTCTTATCAACCAGGCTGCGGACATTGGGTTTACTTGACTCATCCTATCGGCTGCAGCATGACATTGCCGGAACCCAAGTTCGTCACAATACTCCAGTACGTTGGACAACCGGTAAACGTCATCCGCACACTCTCATGATGACAGCAGAACAAACGGAAGACACGTGGAGCGGCCGACTTCTCAGTCATGTTCGGTTTAAACTACCTGAAAATCTTCGTCCGTGTTCACTCTTTAATGCGTCTGCCGGTGTATAATGTCGAAAACTAGGTTGGCGAAATCACGTTCTTCGAGAGGCTTCCTTCGATAATGGGAACTCAGCTATGCAGTGAGCTCGGAGAAACCTCCGTGGGCAGGGTACAAGGTCAGTCTGTTACAACAAATGTGTCTGTCACGAACTTATATGGATAGCGTAGGAAATGGTTTACTCACGCACTTGTCGCATGCGTCCTTTGTCAGTTCGGCGTTGACACGGAATCTGTTTGAATGCTGGCTTAAGTAAGCATGGCAGGACTCTTGGTGGTTGCTTATCCCGCGTCAAATAATGGGGAACGATGTAGAGCTCGTATCACAAACTCTCAGCATTGGGGTAAGCGTTTCTGTCAGCAAAATGGAGTCAATGCTGATTCTAGTCTCGAAAGCTACTCGATCGCATATGCTCTTTCTTCCTGGAAGAGTCCGAGGACATGTTGTGAGTACTTATTTATCCTCGTACTTTTTCTTTATTCTACCGCCCTTTTTGTTCTGGTTTCAGTCGGAGTACAGGTCAAGGAAGTTACAGTGATTACGATCCGGTCAGTACCATTCTTGACGTTCATTAGTTCAACTCCTGGATACTGTAGGAAGGCCTACGTCCGTTCTACCGTACAAGAGATAGCGTCTCTCCAAGCAAACCTTCAAGCAACACATGACGAGGACGAACAATGCGCGCTAGAGGAGGACATAACAGGAAAGGTAAGGGTCCCTTGAAGTCGAGACCTGGACGAAGCTGATCGTTCGTTTGTTACAGATCCTGTGGTTTTGTTGGCATGGAATCCGTTCAGAAGTGGACCAATTATTACTACAGGCAAGCTAGCTCTCGTCTCCGCGAATGCTATCTCACTGGGTTCAGGTCGTGAATCGCATTCGGGATGACGCGAACGAAGCCCACCGCACACGTTTACGTGAGATTGCAAGGATTATCAAGAGAGCCCCGCGTGAAATCCCAGATGACGACACAATTCATTTGCAGCGGTAAGCGGCACCATTCGATGCGGGGGGGGGCATTGGTAAAATTTGCTGAGTATCAATTTTTCCAGAGTGATGCGTGATGCTGGTACTGGTGTATCGAGGCATAGACTGTGGCTTGATGCCCGGGCTACAGAGCAAGCCGAGTTGTCAAGAGCCTTGGGAGGCAACCTCATTCTTACCACCCAAGAGATTGCATCGAGTACAAGCCCTGAAGTACCGTCCACATCAAATGTGTAGCAAACACTGGACCTGGCAGCAGAAGATCTTGCTTTCCCCCCTGTACATCCGCCCTGTAAACGGGGTTCATGTAGTCAGAACGTACGGTGACCTCTAACTCTGGGCTGAGCGAGCTTTAGACGAGAGGGAGGCAAGTGCAACCTTGTCCGTTATCATACGTCCAATTGCATATCTACGTTATCTACACATACGCTATACTCCGATAGACCGCCCTCGGACGAATTTTACAGCGAACTAATTGTCATAGTAACACTATCACACCCGACTTCCTTTCCGACACGACTTCAGTGTCATTATTAGCGTAGGGTGTAATGCCAAAATGCCAACACCAGGGGGATGGTTGACATGATGGTGGGAAAGATAAAGTCATCTCCGGCCGCCAGTTCAATGATCGGACCACCCAGAACGGATCAGGGAGTGAGTGACAGAACAGGGGTCGTAGAAGCAGGCAATTTACCTCATCGACCACTTTACCATGCAACTCCGGTTTCTCGAAGCTTAGAACTTATATATCGTCGGTTCCGCCACTTCTCCCGTAGCGATACATGATGCCAGATGAAGTCTCAGAGATTCGATCTTCGGCACCACCTCTCCCGCACGAAAGTTTGCACATACTGCGCCATCTGTAAACGTCGCTGACGCTGCTTGGTAATAGCAAACTTCTGCCCCCACCACCGCGATAAATCGGTCTGGGCGGTAAGCTCCCACCCATACGCCGACCGCCTACCCCCTCGTCCGGTGGGGGAATTAGGAGAAGATGAGGATCCACACGCGCGTACTGTTGATATCCTCCCAGGCTTGAGTTGTTCGCCAGAGTCCAGCCGCCATCTTACCCTGCATCCGAGTTCCAAGTTCCCGTCCATCCGGGCCGAGTCGCCATTGCATCTCCAAGTACAGTCGTTGCAATACACTACCCCTTCGATCACTACGATCCAACCTTTAACGACCTTCTACGGACAGTCGATACCCGGGAGGTAGGTTTGCGTGATGCCAAAGTAAACGCGTTTGGAGTTTAAACCTACAGCCGCATCGTCAAGGGTATCGGTATATCTAGGCAGGAAAGAAGGCCATCTATTTGAGGTGGATGTCAGTGTGGGTTCGGTTGACGGCGAACCAAGTTTGGGTTTCACATGTGTTATGCCACACACATCTTTAGGTTGTGGAGGGATGATGGTGACAGTGGACGATGCAAGCGGGGCAACGGCATCCGATTCAAACCCGGACGTCGGCATGACCCGGTGTATGGGCGAGGAGACGTGAGCCTGGAATACAACCATGGTTGGGTGTACCGTATCGCAGAGTAACAGGATTTGTGAAGATGTGGGAAGGTGGCTCTGGACCTTTGTCCGCACGGAGGTACCGGGGGTAGCATCAGTTCGGGTCATCAGGATATACGATCCACTCGTCCCAGGCAGTAGTGTTGCACGCTCTGACGTGCGGAACGCGCTTACCTTCCTATCCTGATCACGTCTACCCACGAAGACGGGTTCATCTCAGTGTGGCATACGCGATAGAACGCTGGAGAGCTTGGAAGTGATGAAAATGTCCGCTTCGAACGCGTTGTGTTTGGAAAGGCGTGAACGATCAGTTGTGAGGCAGGCGAAAGGAAAGGTATAGTTTCGGCGTATGATGTGGGTCCTCAACCCTGGGTAGCGACGAAGCCCATGATGGACTCCCCATTTTTGAGATTGTCCATGGATCTGCCTGCGATCGAGAGAGTGGAAGGGGATGCGTGCGGTAAGCGTTGGACGCGGATGTCGTCGTAGAAAAGGCCTGGCATGGCTGAGATGGCTAGACAACCGGGTTCGCCGTATACGGCATCATAGTGGAGAGCCTGGTTGTATTGTTCACGTGCCTATTTATGAACTTGATTGCGCAGAGGGTACGGCGAAGGATGTTGCCATTACCACTACCAAACGTGGGATGGATGGTCGGTATGGGAGTAAGGTAGGTTTTGATAATGGGGAAGGTGTTGTGGGAATAATCTTATTGAACCGTGAGGCAGGGAGCGATCATTGCACGGCTTGTCGCAGACGACTCGCCATATACCTTCGTTGCCTGTCACTTCGCTGCTGGTCAGGGTCATGCACAATAACAGAACATGGATCGTATACACCCCAGGCATAATTCAGTAGCAGGTTGATCTGATTCCCAACATTACATGTACAAAGTTTATAATTTCAGGAGTATACTGTATAGTGTCACCAGTCTACTGAAATCTAAGTTTGAGTAGGTGTCCTTGGTGTACAAGCTGAACTGTCATTACCAATCTAGTATACATCACCACACGTTCCATGCTCCAACTAGAATCTTAAACTCCCATGCATGTACTAGCTCTTCTTGTAGTTGACTGGAATCCTAAAGCTCAGGTGTGAATCCATATGCACCAGGACACTGATGGAGAACAATATAATGTACAGGGAGTGGTGATCTGATGCAAGTTTGATATACTTAAAACTGGGCAAGCTGATGTGCTATGGCACACTAACTGTCAGACATGTGGCAACCAAGCTGCTACATGAACAGATTTTCCAATATCAGGTAAAACAGTAAACTTGTTGTGACTTGACATGTCATAAATGTCACAGTCTTGGTGGCAGTTGTCTTTGTTATAAACACCATGTGCATGCCAATGAATGCATGATGTTTTGTGTTTCAGTGCACTAGCCAGGTACCTAATACTTAAAATATCAGTAAAGTATTGGTGACATGGTGGCATGGCACTGGTTCACTTGGAGCTGTGCCACTGGGCTGCATTGCATGGCCGTACTGGAGCTGGAACACTGAAGCAATCATCCAGTGGTCTCTCAAAGGATATATGCGCCCAGTTGCACAGCTCCAGCAACCATGGCATGCCACCATGTCACCAATACTTTACTGATATTTTAAGTTTCATTAAGGTACTGGCTAGCAAATGAAACACAAAACATCAGGCACTCATCAGCATGCACATGGTGTTTATAACAAAGGATGAACTGCCACTGAGACTGTGATGTTTATGACATATCAAGTCACAATGAGGTTTACGTTTACCTGATATTGGAAATCTGTTCATGTAGCAGCTTGGTTGCCACATGTCTGACAGTTAGTGTGCCCATTAGCACATCGCTTGCCCCCCCGTTTTAAGTATATCAAATTGCATCAGACCTCACCACTCCCTGTACATTATATTGTTCTCCCATCAGTGTCTGGTGCAATATGATTCCACCTGAGCTTTAGGATTCCAGTCAACTACAAGAAGAGCTAGTACATGCATGGAGTTTAAGATTCTAGTTGGGGCATGGAACAGTGGGGATGTTATACTAGATTTGTAATGACAGTTCACGCTTGTACACCAAGGACACCTTACTCAAACTTCAGATTTCGTGACTGGTGACACTATACAGTATACTCCTGAAAATTATAAACTTTGTACATGTAATGTGTGGGAATCAGATCAACCTGCTACTGAATTATGCCTGGGGTGAGTAGCTATGTTGGAGGAGAAATTTCTGTTTCCACCATCTGATGCCGCTGAGTACATTGCGTATGTTGGTGGTGGAAATGGGTCGATGGCTTTGGACTATGAAATTGTCTTCGTGAGTCGTTGGGTGACATATTGTTCATGTAAGCATGCTGGACTACGATGACGTTTGAGTGCGGGTGCAGCTCAATGGTGATATGAACCACCGCATCGACCAGCGTCGCGAAGCCGTGATTCTATCCAGTCCGGAGCATCGGAGTCGCCGTTCACGCACGATCAATTGTTGAAAGAAATGAAACATGAACTAAATATTTGGGAGTTCCGACTACGCGCATTCCACTGCATCCATCGACGTTCGCGCGGACGTAAAAATACGATCATTTGATCAGCGATCTAACGATTATCAGCGGCACGTGACTCATTCAATCTCCGCTCCAAAACCGCTATTAGAAATTCTGACTTTTTTTGGCCACTTTTCACGACCAAAAATTTTGACCTGCGGACGTTCTCCTTCGATGGCTTCTCCGTGCAACGACTCATGAACAACCATGATGGCAATTAGCTTCACCCTTTTCGGGGCTATTGTGTTTATTAATCATAATTACCCGCACGAAACTAAGCAGCCACGGGCGGAGCTGCGAAGAGAAGAACGGTTTTATCACTGATCCAGTCGTCTTGTCTCCCACCCATACTGCTGTTGACGTCCTAGATTCCAAGGCTCGGCTAGGATTCCATGGCATTCCCACTACTCGTGAGTACTTTGTTCCCTCAAGTACAGTTTATGATGAGTCCTTGTAAACCTTCGTTCTACCGAGTTAACGGACGTTGTCCGTGATCTGCGGAAGCTTTAATTCATGCATGGCTTTCTGACCCTTTTATGCATCTTTTTTTATACCTCATTTCCTGAAGCGTTTCATTTTTCAGGTTCTGGATGCTTGATGGAAAGCTACACAGTATTGTCACCCCGCGTCATTCAGTTCGAGTCTCCATACACCCTTCGCACGAAATTATGACCACCAATCTTGTAACGACCGCAGGGTGATATCCTAAACAAAGCAAATATCATCCTCTGTGGTTGTACTGCTACTACTGTTGGTACTCGTCCCAATGGTCGAGAATGGCTCCATCTTCTGGTTGAGGCCGATCTTGATGTGTCGTCCTTGAGTCCTTGTAGGGTATCTACCAATGGGAGGCGATCCATTGGATCAAGTAAACATTTCGCAAACTTGAGGCCTTGTGCAGATAAGCCGCCAACCTTATTGCTGCTGGTGGTGCAGATGGTCTCCATGTCGGCATGGCATGCGGTATATATTACTTAGGAGGTCATCGCGCTGGGCTGTCCACAAGCTCCTGCTGTATATGCAGTCACCGGGTTTTGCAAACAGTATGGCATTCCCATTATTGCCGATGGCGTTATCGGCAACTAGTTGGGACATTGTCCAAGCACTTACGCTGGGTGCGAGTGCTGTCATGATAACCTAGTTGCTTGCAGCCGTACACTAGAAGCACTGGCCTATTGATTCGTACTATGTACGTCATCGTGATACCTTGATTGGGATTGGTTGGTTCTCAGTGCGTGATTTTCTACCTCCTGACGTCCTTCGTTGCATTCAGCCTGCTGCAGTAGCCTCATCCTTCGTGCATGAATTTGTTTCGAAAGTACGCTATCCATACCCGACATCCAGGATTATGTACTTTTTCCTGGTGTTTACTGTCTGTTTTATCATTTTATCGACCAGGGTAGGACCTTTCTACTCTGCCTGCACCTGCAACCTGCTTCCTGACATCGGTATGATTTTCCAGGATCATGCATGATGCAGGCAGTGGTATATCGAGGTATAAATTATGGCTTGATGCGCAGGCTGCAGAGCAAACTAGGTGGTCGAGGGTTTTGGCAGGGAACCCTATCCTTGGCACCGAAGAGACCACTTCGATTACGAGCTCGCAAGCACCTACACTATTGATTAGTAAACACTAGACCCTGGCAATGAAAGACTTTGACTTTACCTCAGCATGCTTAACCTGTTTGAGCAAATCGTAGGTGAGTCCCGGGGTGGCCATCGTTGCCATATAGTCAACTGCACTGATCGGGTGCAACTGTAAATTGCTGTGACCGTCAAGTCGTCGCTCTTAGTGGAAGGCAAGGCGCCGAATGACTGGTCACCGTTTCCACTGCGATACTACCACCGTTGGTACACAGTACCATTTCTCGAAATACAATAAAAGTGAGATGCGAAAAGAGATATTGACTTCTGTCTCGAACTTTTTCGACGCGCTTGAGGCGGGATCTATAGAGAGATGTTGTGCTTGTTCGGTGATCCTGATATGAAGGCCATGCACGACCACCTTCGAGTACTCCCACAGTTGCTTGCATCTCGGGTCGAGACTACAACGAACCACTGGATCAATGGTATGTCGGCTTCTTCCCGTCCACAAATATGTTTCTAGTAGCTCTAGGAAGTCGAACCTCTATTCCGTTCATCTCTTTCATGACCCGTACCTGGCACACGAGACGGCTGGTATCGGTGAGTCCGAATGCGAGATCAAGCATGTCATTCTCGTCGTCGGAAGGTTATGGAAGGGTGTCGTACATGTCAGGTTGGAGGATGACATGGCAGGTGGAACATGCTATCGAGCCTTCACAGGCGCCTGTGGAGAGGAATGAATGGCATCACGCAATTGTAAAACGTGAGGATTCAAGTGGTGGAAGCAGCACCAAAGACTAGAGACACTCAACTTCTAAATCCATCTCCCATTCGTGTGCAAGTGTTAAAATATCATTGCCTTCGGCAGCTTCGATCGTTTTTATGGGATTTCCATTGTGATCTTTGAAATGAAGTTTTATGCTTCTCTCTAATGGTAAGCAAAATATTGCGGCTGGTGGAGACATAGAAATACCCTAATCTGGACTTCGGGCGCACGATCTGTCCATGTTATCGTACTGCTCTGTCGCATGAAGTGTGACATAGTATATGCCATGAGCCTATCGTACAGAAGCGCGAGGGAGGACACATACTAGAAGTCTTGTGGAAGTGTTTCCGGCCAGTGCGTTTGGACTGTCCCTCGGTGGTACGCTGTCTCCTACAATGACTGAAAAGCTAATGGAGTCCGGACGTGCAAGCGCGTGAACCCAGGTATGCGCGCGAGTGCATCGGCAAATGAGAATGGGTTTTGGGATGGGTTTTGGGCCGCTAATGGACACGTGCTGTTTGCCGAGCTTTCCGACAATTCAAAAGCAACGAGCCCTTCGGGCTCGCGGCTGCTTCGCAGCCTGCCGGGACATGCTTCATCCCAGTTTGCTGACACAGGCTGCATCCCAGCTGCTGACCCAGGCATCCCAGCTGCCAATGTAGGCTGTGTCCCAGCTTGTGATAGCCCAGATCCAACCCCTTCACACAGGTCTGATCCCAACCTTAGATAATCCTACACTGAGTATGCATATGTACATGACACCAATAAACATCATGGTCCCCTTCTAGACATGGTGTACACCCATTATACATCAGCAAAACAGCATTTGGCTGTGCAGCACTGTACAGCCACCACAGTGTGCCACAGTGTCACAGGTAGGTCCCCCACTGTACAGTGTCTCTCAGCTTTTAATTACTGTGTTTGAGACCACAAATATATTCTCATACAAATGTATATATCATGAACACATGGTTTTTAACATTAGGAGTGCAATAGATGTCATATTTAGAGCAATATAAGCCAAAGAAAATTGCACTGTGACACTGTAGCCACCTGTAGTGACTATGACACTGTCCCAAAATGACTGTTTGCTGATGTACTCATGGTATGCTACATGTAGTTGACCTCAATCTAAGTGTGTATTGTCACCATCCTTAGACCAGCTGTGGCAAACCCATCATAGGTATGGACCCCTGCACCCATGGGAGCTACTACCCTACCTTGGTGAGGTGCCTGGGTGCAAAGGTGAGGCCCAGTTTACCCCTGTCAACTACAAAGTATGCCATTGATCAGGTCAACA